>OZ023156.1:15586952-15904452 GCA_963678695.2 Diplodus puntazzo | reverse complement strand
ATCATTATTTATGTGCAATGTGTTAAGTTAGAACATTTCTCACAAATCAGTAGGGGATTGAATACCCAGATAGTGTGTGCCTGACCCAGCAAATTAATTACGAGATACTTCATCATGTTCACTGATATAAAATATTGTCCACGATGGCCCTAGTACACCCAGAGATGTTAAAGGGATAGCTACCTCAGTATAAACTATATGATCACATTTTGATTAAACTGATTTGGTTAACAAATGTATATCCTCTTGGTATTCATTATTCTGTATATCATCAGATTTAACAATACTTTATATTTACAGATGCTCTTCCTAATTTCTAGATTTATGTGCTAAAATAAACATTTCAAACACAACAAACCGCACAGATGTGTCCACATGTGGTGCTTTTAGTGCTGGAACATAAAATGAAGGCTCTGTGCCATTGGCGACAAAAGCACTGCAGTGCAATGGCTAATTTACTGTAATATGGAAAGTCATATTGTTATTATGCTTTAGTCTAACTCATTGTTGATAGGTGGAACTATGCCATCACTTGTCTGACTCACGACACCTTGCCTGCAACTTATATGATGACGCTCATCCAGTTCGCATATAGAAAATACACACACCTCTCAATCATTGGTTGACGGCCTATCTCTCTGATGTCTCTTCTTCCCTCGTCCTGTCGACTCTCTAGTCTGACTGAGTTTGGGTACTTTTCTGTATCCACCCTAGCTTGTACCCATTGTCTCTCCTATCACTTGGCATCCCTTATTATCACATCCTGCTACAAAGCGACCTTTTATAGACGCTGCTGGGGTGAGGATGGCTTTGGGGTTGAATGGACCCGGTAGATTTTGAGCAGAGAGGGAGGGGATTCATGGAGAGCAGAGGCGGGCGGGGATGGGGGTTAGTCCAGCGTTCGGACGTCGAGAGCGAGGGCCGTCGGCATCTACTGCGGGGGGTTTTGCAATGCCACTCCGGCCAATAGGGAGCATTGTGCCATGCTGTGCGGAGGGAGTTAGAATGGAATTGGAGGGAGAACGAGGCCATTGTTCTGGGCAGGGCTCTGGGGACACTGAGAGTCTTTTATGGGGTCACTGAGGCGGCGTTGTAGGGACAGTAGAGCCCAGTGTGCCCCTGAGGTTGCTCTGTGCCAGCGCTGGTCTTGGGTACCGCAGCTGGACCATTAGCCTCCCTCCCTCGACTTGTCCTCCCCATCTATCGCTCCAACATGGCTATTCCCTGATCCCTCCTCATCTTCCGTCAGTCCATACATTTTTACTTTTCATTCTTAAATATACAGTATATTGCTACACAATGCACTGCAGCCATCCTAAATGCGCACGTACACACAAAAAGATCAATGTAGGACTGGCATGCGACGTTACGAATCCTCCTAAGGCGATGGCATGACCCAGAGATCAGAGCCAGAGTAAGACGGGTCATCCGAGGGCGCATTAGTAGCATGGCTAAATGCTACAGTGGGAACACAGTGGACATTTCTTTGTGTAATCAGGATAAGGGTCACGTAATTACGAGATCTTTTCTCATAATTACGAGATCCTGATCTTGTAATAATAATTACGGGATCCTGATCTCGTAATTACGAGATCTCGTAATTACGAGATCAGGATTACGAGAAAAAGGAAACGGCTGTACATACTCTCTCAGTGGCAATGATGGCACTATCGCAGTTAATCTGCTATTACTACCTTCTCGGTTTGAGACACCTGGAAATACTATTTTTCTTAGAAATGAGGATGGTATTAATATTAGTATATGTCAACATTGCGCAGGCATCTCAAGTCGTTAGCATTGTTCAGGCGGAAAGCCCAGTCTAAACTGAAACCTTATGGAATATGTATTAACAGTGCCGTTGATGGATTTTCTGATAATAACAAGATCCTGATCTCGTAATTACGAGATCAGGATCTTGTAATTACGAGATCAGGTGTCTAATTTTTTATCATCCAATGAATGCGCTTCCGTACATTCTAGTAGCAAAGCAACACAGCAGCTATTCCTCAGTAGTTAAATGGCGCTTGGCAAACTGTTTTGAGATGTGATACCACTAACTTCTGCTTTGGCGGTTGGTTAAAGTTAACAACACTAGGTTACACAGACGAACCATCATATGACACTCCCACACTGACAAGCCTGCGGCTAATCACTGCAACTCCTCATTTGTTCTCAATGAGACCTTTGACTTAGGTGAGGGAACTTTTGCTGCTCTTGGCACATGGTCTTGCCCTTTGTAGATGATTTGTGATCATCATTCACTCGCAGATATTTCCCAAGAACTTTAACTCGAAATGTTGTTTCAAGTTTGTTTGCTGATGTGGCTGACATTTGGACTTAATGTGAGATTTAGACTGTGCCAATTCGCTCACAAAACTCAAACTTCAAAAGTGAATATAAACTGGCGTCAGCAGTTAAGGTAGCTGAGTTAGCAGTTGCACTATCCCTGCTGCTGGTTTCATGTCCAAGTCTGCTTCCTGTTTTTTTCCATTTCCCTTGACCTGCACCCATCCTTGTCCCAAACTCTAACCAGTCAGTAGGTGGGAACACAATTTTAACATGAGGAGTAAATGACGTTTACATTCAAGTGTTGCGGTTGCAGTTCATTACTTTACAGTTTACCAGAAACATCTGCAGATTGAATTAACGCATTCAGTTACTGTGTTCATTAACAAGACTGCCAATGAGTACTGCGATTTCTTCATCGTGTAAATTGTGCTTATGGGGCCTGTAGTTAGACAGTTGCAGATTTCTTCCTGAACCCTCTATCCAACTTCTGTTAAAGTAATGATTTCATATGAGGTGTAGCAATAGTCAGAGTATTTCTCATGGAGATGTGTTTTTTAATTTTAGACTTGCAAGTCAATTGTTTATGTCATGTCAGCCTGACTCTATAATTTTGGTTAATATGCTCATGAGTTTATACCTCCACCTCTGGTCATCAGCTTTAATATTTATAGCTGTTTTGTTCTGTAGAAAATAGTTGGGGGTTTATTTATTTATTCGAGGTCTGTTGATTATCCAAACGTAGCTGGGATGTTGTTTCCAGAGAAACATGCTGCTGTTGAGTTCTTTAAGCATCACAAAAGAAATTCCTTTAACATCCATTGTACTGAGATGGCAGCAGAATGGATATCTAAAAACTTGGCTGGCACATAAAACAGAAACTTGTTTAAGTTTGTTTTTTGGGATTTAGGTGAACTTTATCAATGTACGTGTGTTGTGGAGGTATGGATTAGACAAGAGTGAAAGTATTTGTTAATTATCTGGTGGCTGGCCACTTCTTCCATTTATTTATCGAGGTAAAGCAAACACAGGGTTGTTCAAAACCAGTACTTTATAAAGGAAATAGAGTAAAATTGTGACCTCAGTAATTATACTACTTGCAAACCTTATTTTTAGTTCTGTATTAAGAAACAAAATTCAACAAGCAACAATTGAGTAGAGATAAAAAAAAAAATAAGTAAAGGAAGTAAAATCATTAGGAAAATGATACTGGCCCATTATAATAAGGTACCCTGAGGACTATAAACTGCATAAATTAATGCCATAATATGGAGTGATGACATATAATGCAACACTGGGCACAAAACCTCAAAAATACAAGCTCAGCATATTTTTACTTGCGGTTCGGTGGCATAAACTTTCATATATCTCCCAGCTTCATGCATCAGGCATTCTGTAGCTTGCTTGATAAACTTCTTCTCTGGACATTTTTTATGTTACAAATTCCCTGGATTTGAATTTAAATGGTCTACCAGCAATAAACTTTTGTACAGTCTGTAAAAGATGCAATATGCTAGCTAAAGATTGCACTTTTATAGTCTTGGAGTCTCGTTTATTCTGTTTAATCAGTTTTAACATAATCCCATGTTTATAATTTAGCCTGTGAATCATTCAGGATGTGAGTGTAAAACACTCCACACCTGACTCATAGCCATAAATCACTCCTCTGTCTGCGTATGAGGCAGTACAGCAACAACAATGTCCAAAGTTTATGTCAATGGTCGATTTTATTGCTGGTCAGGTATGACGCATTAACACAGTAAAAATCAGCAGTTATATTTACATCGTCACATCTGTCTAATATGGGTCAAGTGAATTTTCAAGACACATGATTGAATAGAAGCTCCAGCATGTAACCCAGCATAGTAGTGTTGCATTGAATTGTGAATCTTTTTTTCACAGGCAAGAAACACAACAAAATGTGTATATTTTTAGCTCTCACTGTCTGCCTATCATATTTCAGGATTTTGAGGCATGGGTCAACGACACGGCGGAGCACGGCTTCGTGGTGGTGTCGTTCGGAGCTGGGGTCAAGTACCTTTCCCAGGACATTGCCCACAAACTGGCAGGAGCCCTCGCCAGGCTGCCCCAGCGCGTCGTCTGGAGGTAAAGCATCTGCTCTCTCACTTTCACTCATACTGTACACAGCTGTCACTGTGACAGATGTGAGCAGGGTTTTTCTAGTGAGCCTCAGGCTACTTTCCAACACTCTCAGCACTCGGGGAACTCTGTATGTCACACAAATGAGTATGTACAGTATATATGAGGAAGTGAATTTGTAGTTCTTTATGGCCCGCCATAATCAGCTATACTGCAGGTTGTTACATGTGACTTTGTATGTTGAGACCAAAGTCCATTATCCACTTTTCACTTACTTTAAGGTGTTATATGAGGTTGTCTGTTTGATCCAACAGCTTTGGGTGGATCCTGAACCTATTTTCACTTGTCAGAACAGCGTAAGACATAAACTAATGATGATCGTTTCACATTTCAGTGTCAGAGAGATCTTAGGATTTTATTAAAAGGTGTTATAAATAACATTAAATGTAGCATTCCATCACCCCCACCATTGCATTTGCGTCACAACACTGCTGTCGTTAGAATCATCTGCCCCCCTCAAGCAGTTGCCGGTTTGTTGCACTACCTAATGTTGCCAATGCTAGCTAGTAGGGATGCAAATTTTGACAAATCTCTTTAATTGATCCTTAACAATTGCTTATCGGTTAGTCATTAATATATATTTTTTTTCAACGGCGTTATACTATTGGCTGTTAAACTTTGCTTGAAGCTGGAACCAACAGTCAGAATTCTTACCCGGTCATAAACAAAGCAATCATTTTGGACCCAACAAACATTGTGAAATTATTGATTCACAATCATAATAATATTTTTAAGGAAGAGATATACTTTTATTCCACAAGCTCTGTCTATTCTATTATTCAGTCTACATAAAAACATTATCAGTGTGACCTTTTATTCAGCAAAGTCAAATATGAGAAGTGATAAATCCTGAACAATACCTACACGCCCACGCCATGAGGTAGACTTTGCCCTTGACGAAAGTGGTCCGACTTTGTGACGTAGTGGGTGATTTGCTGCACCTGTAATAGGGAAATGGTCTCTGTCCATCCAGGCATGTGTTTTTCGCCGTGTTATGCACTATGCTTGTAGATAATTGCGTCCATGATGAACTGATAACAAGAGTACTATAACATTCTTGTGCTTACCAGCTGAGACAGATATTGTAGGTATGATTAAAATCTAATCTCACAGCAATGATCCGTTGACATTGACTTGGGTGGGAATCGCATCAGAGAAGAGAAAGAGGGCCCAAGGGGAAAAAAAGACATGACCCTAAGTTTCACCAATGATTTGAACCTCTTTAACCCAAACTTTTATCCTGGTGCTGTGCATTTATCTTTGTGATTCATCGACCACTTTGAAATTCATTGTTGCTGTGCCACTTTAATCTCGTAAATGATTAAGGATCAGTTAATAGGACATCCACACTGACTGAGTGCGAGGTTGCGCATTCCCCGACAGACTAAAACATGTATATGGGTCAATCTATTCTGGTGTGTTCCCAGTAGTGCATTTCTCATGCTGCCTTTTCTATAGGTATATGTTGGGTTAATGTTTGAACACGTGCCTGTATGCAGAGGTGGGTGGCGGGTGCTTAAGGTCTTCACTTGTTCAAATAGCACACTACACAATTTACAGTGATGTCATACCTGACAGAGTGGTCAGATAACCTTTCATTAGGTCTGTCTGTGCCACATAATAACAGTTTTGAAATCATATGTTGTGTTTATTCTTACTACAATGATAATTTTACTGCAGTCCATTTTAAAGCTTTTTTGTCTTTCTTTTTAGTTTCGATTATTTTATTTTTGGTCAGTTTTCAGTACTCTTACTTAGCATACACACTGTAGTTCTAACTTCAAAGACTGTATGTTTTTTTTTTGGAGCAAATGGAAATGGATCATTGGACTTCCAGTGTTTTTGGAAAATTAAGATTGTTTGTTATTTTTGTTTCAGTTAGTTCATTGTAACCATTAGTTTTTATGTTAATATCACCTTGTGCACGGCTACGTTTCCTCTAAGAACTGTGTGTGACAGACAGAGGTCTTTTTAACTACTTTAAGGGCTTAAAGGTGTATAACAAAGACTTAAGCTCAAACTCTAGAGTGAAAATTAATGAGTGCAGTCGTTCAGTATATTTTAGAGCCCACACATGACAAATACCTGAGGATAAGAAGTTCAAAGTCAGCTGTTAATAGATGAACCACTCTACTGACCTTTAAAATAAACCTCAGAGTGATCATGTAAGCTCCTGCAAAGACATGAGATAAGATGGGTAAGAAGGAAGGAGAGATATGGGAGGGTTTTTTGTTCTTCTTTTTTTTCAGGACAATTGTAATAAATTACTCAAGATAATATGAAGCTCGCATGAATAAAAAAAAGCAGAGGAGGAAATTACGAATGTCTTGTAAAGGTTGTTCAGATTCAACAGATGTACTCAATGAGATAGCAAGACCCTGACAGTCACTGGAATATAAATCTATTATAGCTTACTGGGAGAAAGGTCAAGTTTTGGTGGAATATGACCCCTCTTGCGCAATCAAAGCAAAATAGTCAAAACACACTCAAAGTCTCATACGGACGAATACCAGTGAATACTATAAAAAAAATAAATTTTCTTTGCCAAAGGGGGCGATTTTTGCAAAATGATAGGATGTATCAGATGAAATTAATAAACATGAAAGGGTCTCTGTGTAACAATTTGCAGCAATTGACATGTATTATTCAACTTATTGACCATGTGTGAGGGGATTGTAACAGTACACGCTAGTTTAGACATGGGAGTCTGCTAACATAAATGAACAACCAGCTTCCAGCACAACACAGAGGTTCTACACAGCCCATCTTTCTTTGAAATTCTTTATTTTCAAATTAACGGACATATTAAAACAACTTATTAGCTAAATTTAATAACACAGCTGCCTTTCATTCATACATGCTTTGGTTTGTTTAATGATGGAGTTTATACAGCATTAAATATCAACAGCTGAGGGATGTAATATCAAAGAGTGTCTTTCTAGCTGCCAAGCATTTGTGTGACTGAGAGTAGACAGGAGGTGGTGAGTGAGGGCAGTTTGTCAACTAGGAAACTATCATGAACGGTGTCCGAAGGATTAAACCAATAAAAGCATAAAATGCTAAAATGGGTCACCAAATATACTTGGGCGGACTGTGTTTGCTTATCCTCTTGGTTGTCTGGACCTCACCTTTTTAGGTGTCTCTCCTGTTGTATCACACAAAAAGGAGAACATGAAGCATTAGTTAGTGTATAGAGCTGTGGGGGAGGGCGGATGTTTGGTGCATCAGCCTTAGCAGCCTACTGTGGCGTGCTAGAGGGCAGGGTCCAACAACAGACACTCACTTTATTGCTGGATGTGGGGGTTGTAAGACTCCTTTAGATCAGAGAAGCGGCTAGAATGAGATCTAAGGCAATCCAGTTGTGGTCAAAAAGTTTGCCTGGGTTGTGGGCAAAAGATACCGCATGTTGTAATGAGGGCTGCTGGGTTTCCCTTGGTATGCCACATGTATGAGTAATAATGTGCGATAATTTGTGATTTAAAGTGACCTTTCATTTTGTAAAAAATGACAAAGGAAATGCATTCCTCTGTTCCCAAGCACCGACATTTAACGGCGAGATATCAAGGTCTACAGGTGAAGTGGGACTCTGATGTGAAATTCACAGCTTTAGACTGGATCCTTGTGGAAGCTCCAAGACTTTTATGTGACATTGAATGGTAATTGGCTTTCAGTGGTCCTCCCAAACTCAGAGGATGGAAAAGGAAGAGGGCTGATGAGAGGGACAGAGACCAAGCCAAATGAATCGTGTCATTGATAATTGGCTGCATGAATGTACGCTTTGATTGGCAGGACAGTGAATTGGTGCTTTGTTGAGGAGAGAAAGAGAGATGAAAGAGTTTGAGTTGGGGAGGGAAGGAGACAGAGATGGACGGATGGGGGTCGTTATGTAGCATGCATATGTATTATGTGCCGCGTTTGTTGGAAATGCTTCCGCACACATGAACCACACACACCAGCAGCCACACACGCAATACTCCGCACATTCACCACCAGCTCAGAGAGGACAAAGGGCTGAAACTTAAATGTCTGAGTCAACAAACAAAGCCCTTCTGCTTTTTTGCTTTTTGTCTAGAGAAAAAGAGATGGACATTGAATTCCCCTTTGTTCACTTCCTGCATCATTAAATGGTCGACTCAATTGATTCATTTAGCCTTTTGTATACATTATCTCTTGTACACACTTTACATGTTCTGCTCTCATTGTAGGTGCAAGCTTAACACGCTTACAGTAAATGCTCAAGACAGCAGTGGGCTTCATGAAGTTTCAAGTAGAAGCAAACTGTGAAACTGAAAACAGTACTGAATAAAACACAAGCAATTCAATGAAAGTGATTGCAAATCAGAAAACAGATGAAATATCATAAATAATACTTATACCAAACTTCTTGTGAGAGAGCAGCACAACAACTCAGAGGTAAGATAAATATATATACAATACATGATATAATATATAAAATAAAAATCATTTTGTAGTTGGCTACACAGTCAGTGGTGCTGACACATAAGAAATAAATCTGGAATACTGTGTGACTTGCCCCTCTGACTAGAGAGATAAACCGCAGTATCTCAGCATTATACATTGTATTCCTGCCTTACTTTCTTCATTTTTTTATTTTTATTTTTTAGCTATGGCAGCATTCAGGACCAGAACATGAAAACACTTCGTAATTTATATGCAAAAGACTGCAATTTGATGGGGTCTACACGAGATGGAATTGTATTTCCATTTCCTCTAACAATTGCGTGATTTTTAAGGCAGGAAAAAATGGCAGAAAAAAAACAAACTCTTATAAACAGCAGCTACAGCAATAAGACACCAAATTGGAAAGTGATTGAGGATGAAACACAGGAAAGACGCATCGGAGGATGTCGTTTATTCAAGTGCGTCTTCTCTCCTGCATGTTCTCTCTTGTCTTCCTGCCTTCCTCGCCCAGTGGAAGGAAGATGAAGTGCTGCCAACCCCTCATCCTCAGAACAAAAGGGGAAAACAAACAGATAACTTTTGAAATATTTAGGATTTAAATGTTTTTAACTGCAAACTCTGCTTCAACAATTGTCTGGAAAACTGTAAATAGAGGACAAATCTAGTTATTACTGTACAAATGCATTACTGCAATTTGATACGGTCCACACGAGATGGAATCGTATTAACGTTTCCTCCTAAATATTGCAGGATTTTTAAGAAAAAAGATAATAAAATGGTTTGGTTAAGATACCTTTTGATTCACACAGGAAGTGAGTTACTCTTTAAACTTTTCCTTTGCTTACTGGTACGTACTTACAGAGTTAACATTTATTTTAACCCAAACCTTTAACTTAAAGCTAGCCAAGTAGTTTTGCTGCTTTAAACTAACAAACAAGCTGAACTTAAGCGTGCAACGTACTTAACTTTTGTTGTGCATATAAGCTCTCGATGCATACTGATACAATACACAGTTGAAAGAGCTCCATTTTGGACACCATGTTCACGGTATCTGACAAACCTCTCCTGCTTCTTCCTTATTCCCTTCTTTTAGATTCTCTGGAGTTCCACCCAGTAACCTTGGCAACAACACCAAGCTTGTTGATTGGATGCCTCAGAATGACCTATTAGGTGAGTATAACAATCAAATTGGCTGAGCTGAAATCTTGTTTTATAGCACCTGTAAAACCCTTGAACCAAGAGGCTTGAAAACAATCTGCCAACAGTATAATTTTCTTCATGTGGCTGGTGACACGTAGCTGATCCTTGGCGTTCTTATATGAGATGTAGTGAATGTGGGTGTGGTGGAGAAGGATTTGTGTGGGTGGCTTCCTCCCATTCCTATGTATTAACCACAACGGTGGGCAGAATGTCAGTATGTAAGCCACTTTGTGCCTGTCGAGAATGAGGAACAACAGCATTCAGAGACTGACAACAGCCATTGTATTCCGCAACGGTGTTACAGCTAATACCTTCGTTATTCTACACTTCAGATACTGAAGCGTTATGCCTGTGTGGAAGAGGCATTTTAAAGTGACAGTTCACTATAAAACAATAAAACCACAGTTTATCGGTATTAACTGTTGATGACCAAATCATGAAACATTTGATTCAATTGAATAAATACGGCATCTCCACCTTCTTCCACATCTAATGACATTTACCCACAATAAAATAAAGAATTTGTGGGCTAGTTAGGACTGAATTGTGCGACTACACCTTTTTAAAACGTATAACATATATGCAGAGAAAGCTAGTCTTTTACTTTGACATTTCTGCCGTCATAAAAACACTGACTGAGGTTTTTTTTTGTTAATTATGATGTTGAAATGATACTCCCAAGCCCACACAGATGCAAAACTGTAAACCATCCTCTCCCCAACTTCATGAAGTGAGGAGCAACAATGAGAGATGCTGAGTGTGCAGCAGTCTATGGGATTTGTTGTGTAAACTGCAAATAATGTAGAAAAAAAACGACCCCTGCAAGATAAATGCCCCGTCAAGAAAAGCCAAATGAACATAACACCTGACATGCAAACTAACATCCCTCTTCCTCTCTTCTGTTATCTAGGCCACGCCAACACAAGGGCCTTCCTGAGCCATGGCGGCCTCAACAGCATCTACGAGGCCATGTACCACGGCGTGCCGGTGGTTGGCGTGCCCCTGTTTGGAGACCACTATGACACCATGACTCGCGTGGCAGCCAAAGGTATGGGCATCATGCTGCACTGGAAGTACATGAGCGAGGAGGACCTCTACACAGCCCTGACCAGCGTCATCACTGACTCCAGGTTAGAATGCACAGTCACACACAGATTGTTATCAATTTTCAGTGCCATCTGGTGATCATGTATTGAATCACCGCTCTGTGACTCAAAGGGATGTTCTGGTTTTTTGAAGCTGGGTTATATGAGGTAGTCATTCATAGTCAGTGTAATACCCACAGTCGATGGCGGTAAGGAGTAGCAGGTAATAGTAAAAGTGTAGAAAGCAATGTCGGTTTAAGTGTCTGTTGACCGCTTTACCTTGCTGTCAGACAGCTCTTTCCAATTGAAAAAAATGTTTGCCCATGGAACATGGGAGTTTAATAAACACCTTCTTCGATCACACTTGAATCTTCATCCCAACAAACTGTTTAAAAAAAGGAAAACCACAACTATATTTCTACATCACGCACACCAGAAGCTCTATGATGGCTGTTTGGCAGACAATCCAAACTGTTCAGAGTAATCCAAATGTTTTGTATATGGTAAATATTGGTATGGTCTGACATGATGAAGATCAAAGTGGGATGGAAACATTTTATTCACACATACAATAATGACCGTTTATATATTCAGACATGGTTGGTTGTTCCCTAATGTCTTCCTGCCCTCTCACATGCCAAACTTTGCCCATAACAGCTTTTCTCCCTGTGTCCAACCTCTGTCTCTCCCTACCTAGGTACCGCCAGCAAGCACGTCTGCTCTCCAACATTCACAAAGACCAGCCAGGCCACCCTGTGACCAGGGCCGTCTACTGGATCAACTACATCCTCCGTCACCATGGTGCCGACCACCTGCGCTCCGCTGTGTACGAGGTATCCCCCTACCAGTACTTCCTGCTGGATGTGGTTTTCACAGTAGGGGCTGCCCTGGCTTTGGGTTTCTTTGCCCTGCGACGGTTGGTACGATCGCTGAGGGGGAAGGTCAAGGACCAGAGCAGAGGAGATGGCATCCCCAGGGATGATGGTAACATGGCCAATGGGCATTGCCATAGCGAGAGCATGGCCAATGGGAAACACAAACGCAATGGCTCCTTAAAAAACGAGAAGAAGATTAATTAATGTTTTAAATGGCCAAGAGGGACGAGGATGAAGTTGCCCCAAGGACTCAGCTCTAGGATTGGTGTAGTAGTTTTACAAAGGCTTTGAGAGGAAGCTGTTCTTAGGTCTGTGTCGAGAGGCAACTGAAGGTTGCAGAAGGCAGTAGAAGGATACACAATGCATCGTGAGGCATGGGTGCTCAAAATCTGTCTGTGTGTGTGTGTGTGTGTGTGTGTGTGTGTGTGTGTGTGTGTGTGTGGGTGTATGTGTATGTGTGCACTGAGGCGAATTTAACGAAAAAACAAACTCTTAACAACAGCAGCTACAGCAATAAAACACCAAATTGGAAAGTGATTGAGGATGAAACACAGGAAAGACGCATCGGAGGACGTCGTTCATTCAAGTGCGTCTTCTCTCCTGCATGCTCTCTGTTGTCTTCCTGCCTTCCTCGCCCAGTGGAAGGAGGATGAAGTGCCGCCAACCCCTCATCCTCAGAACAAAAGAAGAAAACACATAACTTTTGAAATATTTAGGATTTAAATGTTTTTAACTGCAAACTCTGCTTCAACAATTGTCTGGAAAACTGTAAATAGAGGACAAATCTATTACTATTATCTATTTATTACTGTACAAATGCATTTTAATGATGAAGCTTTTTAGCATTAATCTTATCTTATTTTTAATTTATTTCATGTGTTGGTAGTGTGATGGCATGATGGCGGATGTACACTCCTTCCTCTAAGCTAATATTTGACGCTTCATATTGATGACAACAAAAACAAAAACAAAACTGACAGCAGCTACTCATTGTAAGTCTTCACAGGTCTGTGCTTTTCGTACTATCCACAGTATTCACAGTTGTTTTGTCTTCAAACTAATCGGAGTGTTGAAAATATTTTTGATTTTTTTCCCTTTTCAAACCGTGACTGCACTTAGCTGTGCAGCAGCCGAGTTGCCTTTTGTTCCGGCAGAGAATAACTCAACTGAGCTCCGTTTGGCTCACCAGTGTGAAAAGGGTGTCATTATGTAGAGAAAGATAACTAGAGAGGATACTGTGGATACACAGAGCCAGATAAGAGATGTGCTCTTGCTCATCCAGTCAGGTGATCAGGGATGAGTCAGAGCATTATTGATTTATGATCATTTTCTTCGTCAATCCCATAGCTTGATCCTGCATCTGTCCTCTATTTTTTGATTAGTAAGGATTCATCAGCTGTTTGCCATTTTTAGTGCTACACTTCATCACTACATCATTACGCTTTGATTCAGTGTTGGATAATATCTAACATGTTGCAAATGGTTGAATGTTGAAATTACACGGTTCAGGTAGAAATGTCAGAATCCATAGAATGCTTCTCTTTTGCAGGTTAAAGGTGCAATATGTAAGAATTTGAGTTGAAAACATTTAAAACTTCATTGAAATTATCATGGGGCGGCTGTAGCTCAGTGGGTAGAGCTAGTGGACCAGTGATCAGAAGGTCACTGGTTCGAATCCCCAGCTCCCCCGGGCGGGACTGAGCTACATGCCGAAGTATCCTTGAGCAAGATACTGAACCCCAGAATCGCTCCTGATGTGCAGTTGGCACCCTGTGGGGCAGCCACTGCCATCAGTAAGGGTCCTGCAATGAGCTGGCGACTCATTCAGGGTGAACCCTGGCCTACGCCCATGAGTAGAACTGGATTTGGCCCCAGTAAGCCCCGCAACCCCTCAGGGGGATAAAAAGCGGCAACATCCCGCAACCCTCACGGAAAAAGCGGAAAAGAAAACGAACGAACGAATGAAATTATCAACAGAATGTGGAGGAATACTGTAACATTAGAGAGCCTCAAAGCTCCTGTGCTAACACTTCTGTGGTGCTCTGAGCTCCCAGCTTGGACCCCTGACTGCACGGCTAACTGAGCTAATGGCAGCTACAGTTGGCAGCAGTTAGCGGCTACTCCTGCCCCCTGTTTGTTATGAGTATGCACTCAACAAGTAGCCAATTCTTACATATTGCTCCTTTTTTTAAGGCAGTCATTATGTATTTCTGTTAACTTCTTAGTGCGAGTGATTCACATTCTGTATTTGGCCTTTTGTAATGCAGAGATCTGTGTATGCAGTATGCTTGAATACATGTGTATGTGTGCTTGGTGTTTCAGCACTTGTGTGTTTTAGTTCACTGTGTGTGGATGAAAGAAGGCAGACAAAGTTTTAGCCCACTGAGAAAACAACCATTGGCTTTTTTCTGCTATTCTGTGAAGTCTATCATCAAACTTTGCTCTTCTTTTAATAAGAGTTTTTTTTTTCTTATCTTCCACTCCACAATACTTTACTCCTGCTTCTTGGCCACCATGTCTGTTAATTCTTAATGCAGATGGATGGAAGGGTGAAGGAGCGACTTAGTTCCGACAACAAAGGTGAACCCCGCGACTTCTACAATGAATAATAACGTGTCAAAGTGACACTGATCCCTGCAGAGAAATTCTCTTTTCTTGAACCCCCGTCAAGGAGATCAAAGTACAGGGCGAGCTGGAAGAGTATCTTTTGAGTTCGTGGGGATTCAGTGTCTGGCTAATGGACAATTCAGAAGGGCAGGTGCTTGTGGACATGGGACATAAAAATCTCATGAACATGAGACTTCCAGTTGGACGGTTACCAAGCCACCAGGCCACACATACTGTATTTTCTTCCATCGTTCTGGCAGCACAGTCCAGACTTTTTAATTGGCATTTTCTTGCAAAGACATTGTTCACCAACTTACCAAAGCTTCACACACGGACTATATATATATTTATCAATGTAAATTTAAAGGAAAACAGAAGAATCACTTAACATCCAACCAACATGCATACAGTATGCTCAAAAATCCTGTATGATGATTTTTGAGGCTTCATGAGCTTCCTCTTCTCTGTGAGCTACAAGTACACCTGCACAGCCCACCCCAGCCCAACCCTGCTGAAAACACATTATACTTGAATATCATTATATCATCGTCTTTAACAGCTTCAGCTGCTAGGGATGGTAGGTTGGGCCTGCAGGTGCTACACAAGCTATGAACAGGGTGTGGAGAAAAAAAACCCCAACATATTTTTGAAGTTATTTATTATTTCAGTATTAATGTTCTAGCCCTCATAGTTACATGTCCGTCCTTTGCTTCTCTGTGTTCTAACCCAGCAGTCTGACTCTTTCCTGTTCTTGCATTTCATCAACTCGAAGACTCCCTGTCCTGTCGTCACTAGGCGCCCGTTCCATTTGTCCACCTCTTTGTCTTACTCTTCACTTCACGATGTGTTCTGCTGTCTTTGTATTCTCGTCTTCTTCCTCCCCCTTTCCCTCTAAATATTAGATGTCTCCACTCACTTGCCTTTTTTAAAAAAAGAAACTTCATTTTGCTTTGATTTTAAAATGACATAGTCCTCAATTTTCCTGTCAAGTGTGTCCATGTTGTAAATAGAACAATGTAAACAAAATACTAATGCTGAATAAAAATGACATATTTTGTTTGCAGAGATGATTGAAACTTCTTTCTGTAATTGGATTGTCTTTATTTTTGGAATATATTAATGGGAAAAAAAGAAGAATGAAAGTGTCCTTCTAGTTGGATAATTGATTGTTGCATGTTATCAGTACAGCTGCATGACATTATTGAACAGACAGACGCGTACAGACCCGACGAGGCTGATGTCAGTGCTGCCAGTCTCACTTTGATAGGGGATGTATAGGCTTTCTGTCGGGAATTGTTACCAAGCAGCGTGAGGTTTTGTAGGTATCAAATGGTAGAATCATCTAAAGTAGCCAACTGAACCCACACATGCACACATGCACACAAACCGGGCGGATAGATAGGGTTATCTAATGCTGTATGCTCGTGCTGAGTGAGGCTAAGGTAACAAAACCCCACGGCCTGGTACCCTGCCTCGCTCACTGGCCCTGTTAATTATTCACACTGCCTGCAGGGGCCTGCAGACCTCACAGACACACACACACACACACACACACACACACACACACACACACACACACACACACACACACTCCAGTCAAAAGCATCTGCAGGTATGTTTAATTTACGTTCTTGAAGTTGTTTTCTTTTGTTGTCGCCAGTGGCCAAATCGGGCACTGTTCTGTTAACTGAGACAGGGAAGGGGGAGGGGGGGAAGGGGGAAGGGGGGGAGAAAGGGTGGGCAGGTCTCTGCTGATGGGGGAATCTGATATCACAGTCGGCACAGTGGACATCATTCATGACATCCTCCATTCATTCTCCCCGCCGCTCCTCCCTCCTCAGATCCTTGTAAGTGCCTATTATCTACCTTTTCCCCTCCACCTCATAGGACAATCATCGGGAGCAATTAACCACTTTGTGTTGGACTAAGTGGGATAACAGCGTGGAGGGAGAGTCCTCTGTCTTTGCACAAGATCTACAGTATGTGACGGATTTGCAAACAGTTTGACAACATGGGCGTGCTCAAGTCCTGCACACTGGCATTCAGGGTCTTAATGTGCGAACCAGGTGAAGAGGATGTAACGTGTGTGAGGGGGGTTGGACCAGGATGTTGGAGCTTGTGTGTGGGTGGGCGTGTGTGTGTGATTGACTAAGGCTGTATTAGCGAAGTGAAAATGTTGACTTGGCTTGTGTGAGCTTAGATTAATGATGGCCTTTCTCTCCGGTTTATTCATCTCAGTCATAGCACAAAGTATCCAGCGGTGGAAGAAGAAGTAGTTCGATCCTTTTTAAAAGTACTCATACTACACTGTGCGGATACTTGATTACTGCATATAAAACCTATTAAAAGTAAAAACACTCATTCAGTAGTATAATGCTTCCTCTCAGTGTTTTACTTATATATATCATGTTTTTAGATTTTAGATTTTTATGACTGCTTTAGATACTTTCAACAAATTCTAGGAGGTTTTCAAATGTCTATTTCTCTTGAGAAGTGCAGAATTTTCTGAACTCCTAAAGGAACACTTGAGCTCTTCAATCCTTTTATTTATCAGAAATGATCTCCAAATTTGGAGATGCATGCTATACTAACCTCCATGTAATCTGAAATGGATTTGAGTAAAAGTGCCAATACAACAATGTAAAAATATTCCGTTACAAGCAAGAGTCTTTGCTTTAAAGCTCCTCGCCCTCTGACGCTCGGGGATTGTGGGTCAGGTAGGTGTAAAACTGACAAAATATGTAAGTTAGTTGTAAGTGTTTCTACATTTCTCATAATCTATTACTTATAACAGCCTTATCACCTATTAACTAATACATATCAAAGTATAAGGACATTAGTATTAGTTACCCTCAATTACACACTGATATGTGTAAAACCAGAAGCCAAAAAGGTATGAAACCACGTGTTTATTCTATTTTAAAAGCTTGTTTTATTGTATTGCTTGTATTATTCAGTGTGTAAAATTGTCATCTTAAAAGTACTGTAATGGGTAACGAAAGCAGTTGAAGCATTGCAGTGGAGCAGAAAGTGCAATTCTTCGCCCTGAAATGTAGTGGGGTGTGAGTATAAGAAGCGTCAAATGGAAATACTAAAGTACACTTTTAAAGAATTTAGATTAGACTAGATAGGCTTTATTTATCCCACAACAGGGGAACTCACTTGTTAAAGATGCAACAAGTACAGGACAAAGAATCAGATGAATATGCATAAAGTTAAATAGAAAATAAATAGAAAAAATAGGATGTTATGATGATGATGATGATGATGATGATAATAATAATAATAATAATAAGAATAATAATACGAATAAGAATAAGAATAAGAATAAGAGTAATAATAAGAGATAAACTTGTTCTTTACTTAAGTACAGTATTTGTAAGTAAATGTACTTATTTTCCACCACTGGTTTGACCAGTGTATATAATGTGTATATAATGTAAAGAGAGAGAGAAAGATCTATCAAGATCGATGAATTCAGAGGATGAATCTCACATGAGACGGACCTGATGCGTTGCTGGATTGTCCCCAAGCTCAAACATTCACATTCTCACATTTGAATTGTGTTGCAGCTGAACCACGTGAAAAAACAACAACAAAAAAAAACCAGTCTCACTCCCTTGAGCAAAAATAGTCCAAATCCTCACATGTATTTTGGGATTTGGCTGCTCTTATTACAGAAGAGCGAGGTGCTACAGTATGTTTGCTCCTCAAGCTAAAAATGTTTGCTTTCCTTTTTCCGAAAAGCTCGTGAGCCTTACCTCAAGATGAGGACCGCCGGAAGAAACCTCCAATGCCTGTAATGAGTAGACACATCATCAGCATCACCAGCATCAAAAAGGGCCAGTGACAGACTTCTCCCTGGTCTTCTTTTAATCTTTGTCTTTCATTGACTTTCTTGGTCTAGTGAGAGGTAGACGGGATATTCTGGTTGGGATCAATACAGCTTCTGTTTGATTAAAAAAATAATGGTCAGTATCTCTAGTGTCATAAGTGCACAGTAGAGAGAGAACATGAGGCTGAAACCATCAACCATCCTGCAGGCTCCTCTCAGGTCCAGCAGAGGGTAGTAGTATTCCATTATCAGCTCCTCCGCTCACCTCACAAGTCTCTCTTTTTGTCTCTCCGACCTATTTTTCTGCCCACACCTCTACCTCTTTGACCAACAGCTGATAAACCTGTTGAGCGGAGTTTAAGAAGACTCCTGATGCAAAGATCGTACGACGGCAAGTGTGTGTTTTTGTGTCGCTTGTGTCCGTTGTTGCTGCTGTTGAGAGAGCAGCAACAACCAGGCCCATTGACATCCAGCTGTAACTCCCATTATATCTGCCTCAGACTCTCTGGTCTCGAGCTCTGAATGACAGATGTGGCCCCGGCCATCTGTGGAGGCCTTGGTAAAATTCAATTCAAACATCAGAGGCCTTCAAGAGCTGTGTGTGTGCCTGTGTGTGTGTGTGTGTGTGTGTGTGTGTGTGTGTGTGTGTGTGTGTGTGTGTAAGATTTTAGATGAAAGTTAAATGATCTGTGTGGAGAAACAGAAGCCCTGAGCAGGCCAAAAAAAAGGAGATGAATGAAGGTAATAAATTATTTCAACATGCAAACTTAATTGACATGTGCTGTATTTGTGCTTGTGTGTGTGTGTGTGTGTGTGTGTGTGTGTGTGTGTGTGTGTGTGTGTGTGTGTGTGTGTGTGTGTGTGTGTGTGTGTGTGTCAGGTTGCTGGGGATAGATGGAGTCCTGTCACCGTGTCACCATGGAGATAAGAGAAGCCTGACAGCGAGGGGAGAGGGAGTGACAGCCTTTATATCAATCATACTGACTTATAACAGCGTGTGTGAGCGTGTGTGAGCGTGTGTGTGTGTGTGTGTGTGTGTGTGTGTGTGTGTGTGTACGTCGAGGGGTTAGGAAAGGGCATTACGCTGGAATCAAAAATAAATCAATGTCATGTGGTTTCGTGAGTCAACAGCTGTTGTCAGTTTGGCCTCACCTCTCGCCCGTAATCTCTAAACTCCAGTGACCACACGCGCACACACCACACACACACACACACACACACACACACACCACACACACCACACACACGCAATGCACTGACACACAAACAGACAGATGCCACTGTGTGTCACCCATCTCTAAGTGCCTGGACAACACCCAGAAGGAGAGTTGTCCAAATGTTGTCCTGGCACAAAACCCAAAATCTACATCTTCTTTTCTGCTCTGATTTGTTTTCTGCCCCACTCTATGTCTACTCTCATTTCTACTTCACCCCCTCCTTCTCCTTCCTCCTGCAATTTCTTTCCACTTTTTCACCTTCCCGTCCTCTCTCTCTCTGTCTCTCTCCGGTATTCACTCCCTCCGAACCGAAATCGTCGTCCAACCCAGAGCCTCAGCGAGTCTGTAAGCTGATGCGGCGTATCTGTGAGGAATTGGGAATTCAATTGGAGAAAATCGGGCTTTTGAGTTTTCAGCCAGATATTTAATTATGGGAGTGAATTATAGCTGTGTCGCTGCAGGGACACAGAGGAGAGGTAATGTGACTAAGTAAACAATAAATAAGCACTAAATAAACATAAAGTCTATGCCGGGCTCGATTGGAAACATAACACCGACCTCTCACGCCAACAAAATCCAGTTAACTTCCACCTTCTCAAACTATGAAGGTTTTGCAGAAGAAATTGTTAATATTCACAATATTAATGAGGAAAGTATACCTATGCAGGAATATTTATCTTTTCCATGACCGGAAAAAAAACAAGTTGTCCATGAAGTCACCAATCGATGAAGATCTTTCTCCTCTGATTAAAATGTCTCCCCGAAAACTGCGCATTGCACCTTTAATCCCATCAAACATATATTATCTGAATCCTCCGCCTGGCTGCGGATCTCAGACAGTAGCCGAGAGGCCAGTGAGATGTGCAGATAGAGAAGGGAGGAAGATAGAAATCTAACCTCCACTGTGATTAGGTACTGACCTCACAGGTCTGCTGTCTGCCCTGATAAAGAAACTGGACACACAAACACACACACACACACACACACACACACACACGCACACACGCACACAGCCTCTCTACCCTACCCTACCCTGTATTTTGAACTCGGTAAATCATATGATCTTATCAGATGTTCATTCATTTCATTTCTCTCGTCTCTTTCGCTCTGGGTTTTTTTTTCTTGCTCTTCATATTTTCTGTCTGTTCTCCCCCCAGAGCCGAGGGAAGAGAGATAATCTCACTGTGATCTGTTCTCAGAATCTATTGTTCACGCAGTCTCTTTCTTTTGCTTCACTCCTCTGAAAATGTTTCCTTTAAGTTTCAAAAATGCTTTAAATTCAAAAAAATTAAGTTGAAGCGAGGTAAGCCTGGGCACCAGTGGTCTCACACACTTGTTGCTTGGATTAAAAAAACTAATAATTAAGCCCTTTGCTGATGTAATTTTTCTAATTCAGCTCTTTAAAGGACACCAGCTGGCATCCAAGCCTCCTCTGAGCAGAGACAACAATGGACACCTATCTGTACAAGGTGATAACTTTCGGTCAGCGATAAGACAGTGATCCTGACAGTTAATATCATGAGTTCTGCTCGATGCCTAGACGTGTTCCTGAAGGCCTCATCTGATGTCAAATAACTGTGTTAGCAGACTTGTCAGAGATCAGATATCCGCGCTGTCAAACAGAACTCGCTTTAAAGGCTGGGTTAAGGCAGGGGCTAACATAGTTATCTCCTCTCATACTGTATATCTGTTGCAACTCTCATGGCGCATGTGCAGACAGATGCTCGCACACACACAAACACACACACACACACACACACACACACACACACACCACCATTGAGTCAGTCAGCGAGCTCTCCATCATTGCCAGCGGTAGCCCGGTGCTCTTTGGTTGGTTGCAGGTTGATGGATGAGTCTCCCTTGAGCAGCTCTGTTAAAGCGCCTCTCTATCAGGCTGCAGCCCGCATGGGCCCTCACATTTGATTAGATCCCAATGGAAGCCAGTTGCTCCCTGTCATCACTCATACAGCATAGGCAAGAGATGCAACTGAGGCAGCCATCGGAGCACAGAGCTTGACACGCTGAGGAAGCCATTTCGGCGCAAAAGAGAGGATATTATGTGACTCGTGTACAACTTGGTCTCACATGGGTGGCGCTGCACTTGGCTGGAGAGGAGGGCTGAGGGAGAGGGATGCTCTTAAAGAGCAGAGTGTTATTTCCATTCTTCACGGGTTCATGTTCAGAGCAGAAAGCTACATCCAAGATTCTATCAATCAAATTGCCCGGCTATTCATTCAAATTACACCTGAATGAGAATGAGGACCATTACAGCACTTCAGAACTCAAAAGCCTTCTGTCGCTTTGACTCTCCCTCCCTCTGTCTGTTTCTCCCTCTCGCTCTCTTTCATCTCTCCCGTCCCTCCGTTGGTATTTACATGTCAATGACTTTTGCGTAAGTGCCTTTCTCTCTCTCTCTCTCTTTTTTTTTTGCCACCTATTTACATGTCAGTGGCTTTCGCTGCTTGATGGTGCTGCGTTTCAATGAAAGTAATTTGCTCTGTGACAGTCAGACCATTTTACCAGCTATTACTCTCATCCATTCTGGTCAGTGAATACTGATGACAATGAAACCAGGGAGCTGTGAAGACATTTTGCAAGCTCCCGTGTTAGTAACGCTGGTACGCCTTTCATGTGGCTGTGGTCCTGTCCCATTCACCTCTAAAAGAGTTTAGAATAAAAAAAAAATAAAGAAAGAAAGAAAATGATATGCAGCATCTTCAGCCCTTTTTTGTTGGCCTTTGTTAAATCCCGCACTCATTTCAAGTCTTTATGCAAGTTAATGGCTTCAGTGTGAAGCGTCCGCCGAACAATTCTTTATTCTGACTTCTCATCTTGTTGGGAGCAGTTGGAATAATAGTGTTGTTTATTGCTCCAAAGCTGCCCCGTCACTGCAGCCTTGAGTCAGGCCTGACATTCTTTATGAACCACACAACAATGTGAAATCCATTACACTTCCAGTAAATTGCTTTGAAAAAAACTTGATGGTTGCACAAAAAAAAAAGGAGAGAAAAAAAAGCAATTTCAGCATGAAATCATGGTACTTCCCAGTGAAGGCCTGGAGATAAGTCTCAACTGATGATGCGGTTTAAAAATAAAGACTAATTTCCTTTTAATCAGCGGCATAGACCGCACCGCCCAGAGTGTTAAATCACTGTTGCAGAAGTGATTTGAGGATGGAGGGCAGGGTGGGGTGGTGGTGGTGGTGGTGGTGGTAGGGGGGGGGGATGAGATGTAGATGAGACGGTGCTGACGTGCCCAGGGTCAGCAGCTCACATGTCTGGTGAGACAGACACACACATGCACGCACGCCAACTCTCTGCTTTGTTGTTTTTAAGACTTCCGTTGGCCATTAATGATTTATTCTTACAGGCAGGACAGAAATATGACTGCTTATGACTGAAATATTGATGGGGCTGCATGTATTATTAATAGGGCTGATTTCTAGAATAAAGATGCAGTTGACCTACTGTAGTCAGAGGTGAGGTACAGTGGTCCGACTGTTTTTTTTTTTTTTCCACTCACCTCCGAAATGCATTTTATGTGACTTTGTGCGTGTGTGTGTGTGTGTGTGTGTGTGTGTGTGTGCAAGTGAGTGAAAAAAAGTGTGTGTTTCCTGCGTGACTCACCCGGTGGCTTTGTGAGTCTGTGACAAATATTCATCTGTTCCTCGAGATATGCATGTATGAATGAGAAGATGGTTGTACCGGAGTCATCCCGCCGGCGATGTGTTTATTCTTTAAAAAACCACGCCGTCCACAGATTGTTAGATAGGTGACAGGAGTAGCAGCCTCGCCACTATGCACAGCTCTCTTGTTTGCCAAAACAACCTGCATGCTTTTAAATCCATCTGTGTTTGTGCCGCCTCCAGATGAATCTAATTTGGCACCGACGAGCAGGAGTAGTTAGTGCAAAATCTTAGTGTGCTCTTGGATCGTGGGGGACAGAATATTGGCGTAGAGATGCGGCACAAACGCAGTCAAAGCGGCGCTTGTTTCGGTGGAGGTAAAGGGTTGATTAGCTTTTATACGTCGGATATATTTACCTGTTCTCTGCATAAGCTTTCTCCGCTGATTTCATCGCCTCCTTCCCTTAATCCCTGAAAGATTCATAAGCCTTCAGGTTGTCTTTCATCAGTCTGAGTATGTGTAGTCTCCTCTCCCTCGTCTTATGTGGAAGTTAGTAAACCATCACATTGGGTTTTCACTGCTGGCTGGGTTTTTCTCGGGCTCGTCATCGTCCTCTCTCAACTCCTCACCTCGTCCTCATTCCTCTCGCACAAATTAGTGGGGCATTGGATTGATTTTTCACCCTCTCGTTTTATCTCAACACGACCCTCCGCAGAGCGTTTGACGATGTTGGAGGTTTTTTTTTTTTATGGCGCCGTGATGGATAGATATGGAGTTCTGGAGATGAGTTTGACTTGAAGCTGGAGGCAAAGGAGACAGTAATACATGCTAATGACTCGCAAAAATGAGGCCCTAGAGGTGCACAAAAGAGTTCGGTGCGACAGGAAAAATTGTCCGGCGCGCGGGGAAGGACGAAGAACAAAAGGGGATTATTCTTAAGCGTTTAGGCCCCAGTGAAGTTTGCCGGCTCGGGCTGCTTCGCCCTTCACGTGGGTCAAGAGGACACGGACGCAGGGGTGGGGGAGGAGGGGTAAACAGATAGCATCTCTCTCCTCAAGGGATGGAGGGAGGCAGTAGGGATAGAGAGGTAAGCGCCGTGAGGAAATGGATAGATGGAGGGGTGGAGATAGGAGTGAGTGGTGGAGAGTGGGGGAGAAGGAGCGATGGAAAGATTGGGAGGGGGAGGTGTTTATTCCTCTGATAGGAGGGAGTATTTGACGGATGGGGTGGTGAGGACTTTAATTTGTTTACATTCAAATAGATGGCTAAATATCTCTCCACTGACAACAATCTTTCGCAAAGCCTCCGCTGATTCAGTTGCATTGTGGGCCACAGGGTGAATACCTGGGTTTAGATGGCAGGTATAGATGAAACAGATTTAAGGCTGTAAAGAGATTAGCCATAATCTATCGCTGAAAGCGCTCGGCTTTGAGTAACATCATGCACAAGCACAATGGAAGTCTGAAGAATTTAGATTGTGCAGGGCTGGAAAGGGTGGGAAACGCGCGTCTCTAAATGATGAGGTTGAGTCCCGAGCCACCAGTTAATGGTTTCCATAGATTTATTGGCAGCACCGGAGGTACTTTGTTTTAAACTCGCGAGACAAGTCGCAATATGTCACCCACTCAACCAGCCAACAGACATCAGATCCGTCTGATTGGCTGGCACGTGAGTGCGAGCGGGAGGGGAGCGGAAATGAGAAGGATAGGGCGACAGGGAAACCAAAAAGCGATGGTTAATGGGAGCTGCGGAGAGGCATTAAGCACCGGTCCAGTGGAACCACAACTGGTGTCTGGTGGTCGATTCCACCCATGGATATTGGATATGCCTCGCTATGACCACCTGTAAAATCACAGCACAGAGCATTTGAAGCCTTTAGGCAAAGTACTTGTCTCTTCAACAATCGTGTTTTCATAACCGGCCAACTGGGAGGAGATCTAAAGAGAGAGGCAGGAGCACTAATCAATAGGAGAGGGCGGACCGGTGTCAAACGGCAAGTAAACAAACAAGCCATTATCCTGACGCACGCACACACACACACACACACACACACACACACACACACGCACACACACACACACACACACCAGGATATGCAACACATGCAAGGCACACACAGGAACACACACTCTTAGCAAATGTTTAATATGAAATGAGTGTTAATATGCTTGATCGTATGCGAGTGATGGAACAGAAGTCATTCCTATTCCCGCCGTCTCCCTCCGCTGCTTATCTGTGCGTGTTAACCACTCACATGCAAACATACAAACTTTGTGTGTCAGCGTTCGCACATTTATGATAAATGTGGGTGTAAATTGTTTTTTTTTTCTTTTTTTTCTTTTTTTTGTTTTTCCCAGGCAGGCAACAGATGGTGAAAATAGAAAAGTAAAAATAAAAGGTGGGAGCAGAGGAGAGAGTGTGGCTGCTGTAAACACTGATATTACTGTATTGATCAAACCCTCATATCTGGTGGCAGTTAGATGGCCGGCGGGCGTGACTCCGTGTGTGAGCGTGTTAACGTGATCCATGCATCATCCGTTGTGTATGCATACGTGCTTTCGCCTGCGTGCGCGCGTGCTTTATCTCTCCCCGTCAACAATTTGTGTGTGTGCGTGTGCTGAAGTTTGTTCTGGTGACAGAGCGAGGGAGAAGGAGAAGTGTTATCGATTTTCAGCCCAGCCATGCTGGAGAAAGATCTGTTTGGGTGGAACTGTGATTACCTCGCTTTCTGCCCCCCCCTTCTCTGTTTCTCCCCTCTCTCTCTCTCTCTCTCTCTCTCTCTTATTACCCTTTCACTTAGCATACATGTAGCATCTATCTATCTGTTCAACGTCGCACCCGTCTCAATCGTTAGGCCTAAACAAAGCGTGTGATGTGCTCTCGCTGTTGTCTATTTCTGGATGCCAGCACGTCTGGGAGAGAATATGTTTCAAAGTTTTTGCAGCTTAGAAATGGTGTGTTTATATTCTAAGTATACCACACTTGCCACATTGGGATTTTGTGTGTTTGTGTGCATCAGAGTGCATATGTGTATGTGTGTGTGTGTGCACTTTCTAAAAACAATGACAATAGTATCTGAGGTTTTAAAAGATTTAGGAGTGAATCAGTTGCCTGGTTACCGGAGTCTGTTTGTTGGCGTGCATCCAGTTGCAGGCACGTAACCACACCCATGTATATAATGTATGTATGCACATGCTTGCATGCACACGCAAACATTTTTAATTTTTTCAGAAGAATGTAATGTAAAACATGCCCCATTTACTTTGTCCAACTTAATCCTGACTGCAAAGTACGACAGGACCGACTGGCTCATTCCGAAATCCAGTTCAGTGTGCATCGGTCTGCCTGCACATCTGTCTGTCTCTCTGCTCGCCAGCTTGTCAGTCCTCTTCTCGGCCTGTTAGAACGGAACAGACGGCAACACAAAGGCAATCTGTGTTTCTCAGTGTGCGCAGTGAGATAACCAGATAAATGATTAGTTGCAATAGAGGAGAGGGCGTCTTAGTGTCATCATTATGAGGCAGAGAGGGATCGGGATTAAAAGAGCGGCATTGTGTCCTCCAGATTATTGGGTTTGTCTCTGTGTGTGTGTGTGTGTGTGTGTGTGTGTGTGTGTGTGTGTGTGTGTGTGTGTGTGTGTGTGTGGTTGGCTGGTTTTCTCATTACAGGATTAAAGAGCATCTGGTTCAATGTTCCTACTCAACCCTGCCACTCAAAGTCACGGGGGAAATAATACACTGTTGTCTCATGTAGGTGTACTGCATGTACTTGTCTTTGCCAGTCCATCTGTGTCTATGTATCCGTGTGTGTGTGTGTGTGTGTGTGTGTGTGTGTGCACGGGCGCACATGCCACATACATGATGCTGCCTGCATGTCAGCTGGGAGAACAGATATGGATTGAATGGCACTGGACACAGGCACAAATGAAATTGCTGTGTCTAGAGGCTGTGTCGCAGAGAGTGGGGAAGCTTGTATTGTGGGCTCTCTGTACGAAAAACTCTTGACTCCAATCTATTTCTGGTTGTATAATGAAAG
The DNA here is from genome assembly GCA_963678695.2 of Diplodus puntazzo. NCBI lineage: Eukaryota > Metazoa > Chordata > Actinopteri > Spariformes > Sparidae > Diplodus > Diplodus puntazzo. Next base: position 15,877,101 of record OZ023156.1, on the reverse strand, counting down.
GTGGACTGCGAAGGGCTTAGCTGTATAAAGCCAAGGAAGTCGCAGAGAGAGTGGAGGAAAGAGGCAGAGGGAAGAGTGCACATGGGATTAGATAGATAGATAGATAGATAGATAGATAGATAGATAGATAGATAGATAGATAGATAGACAGACAGACAGAGAGACAGAGAGCAGACAGAGTACGGACTATAAAGGTACTAATGCTGTTATTGATTTTCTGTCTAATTGGCCCGTTGTGGGATGTGGCAGCACAGAGCATTACATTAACAAGTGCCCAAGCGGTTTAAGAAGTGACGCTGCGAGCTCATTTATCCGACCCACTAAAACAAAAACCAACCGGCACTGAAACCAAAGCTGCACTCAAACCGCTGAAGGAGTGGAGTGGAATGGAATGGGGGCAGTTGGACCTCAGGAAATGCTAAAGCACGATTCTATTTGCCAAATTTTACCCACAACACTGCAAGAAGTAATAGTTGAAATCTCCACCTATGAACTTGGACAACCGCTCAACACCCTCATGCTTCACTAGTTAGTCGTCATCGACGTTTATGTAAACAGACACGACTGAACATTTCCAGTGTGCATTCTCAACGCTATCATTCAAGTCGTCAAATAACAATAAGAACAGCGCAGCTGGACTACAGTTCATTTGCAACACTGAGACACGTCAAAATGCGGGACTCTTGTGCACAAATCCGCAATAACAGTGTGACGTTAGCTAGCAAGCAAGCTTTCGAGACATCAGCAGACTACTGGCGATTTTTTTATGCTTTTGTAAAGAAAAAGGTCCATAATTGACCACGTTCACACATTTGCCTCCGGCATCGCACACAGGGTGGGAAGCTCAGATGTCGTGCTCCTGTGTTCAGCGGTGCAATCTGACAAGTTGTTATCATTTCACTGCTTCCTGGTTGTCAAGCGACTGTAAGGTAAAAGCAGAGGAGGGACATGGGAGCATATTTCAAGGTAAAACCACAGGTTTGATAAGTGATTAGCTTCCATTAGACAACAGCTAACGTTAGCATTCAACCACATTCGAGCTCACGTCATTGCAATATTGCAATATTAGGTTATATTTCAACACTGTTTTGATGCGGTACAATTAGAAAAAGGTGTAAGGCAATTTAGAAAATAGCAACACACATCTTGGAGACATTTGACCAAACCTGGAAGTGAAACATGTTGGATGTAATCAAATGGTAAAGTTAGCTTGGTAGTATTGTAGTATAGTATTGGAAGTTGTTTTACGTTGAAATGTGGCCAAATGTGCCTCCAGACTTACTAACTATCCATCATATTTATGTTGCTGAACATTTGGTAAACTGTAAAAACGGCAACATTTTGTCAGATTACCGGCGCGCAGCGACTTGCAACCTGGAGCGAAGCAGCATTACATAATTACATTTCAACCGCAGAGAGTTCTCGTAACACTTGGTTTGTAGCACGCCTCTGTGGAGGGCCACGTAGCCCAAATCATCACCTGAACCCTCGTTCCCAACAAGACTCTGGGAAGGGAAGAGCTATGTAGTAGGTGCAAGGGTTGTTCTGGGACTGGGCCAGAATTTCTCTGGGCAGCGCAAACTGAGACTAAAACAAGTCTGCACATGTTGACAGTATGTCCCCATTTAGTTCGAATCATGAAAACATGCAAGGACATAATCTCATGAGCTGTGGGCGGCACTATTTATGTCCTGCTGTCAATTCCATGCTGTTCTGGTGATTGACAGATGGTAGCTGTAATGGAGAAAGAAAGATACCAATGCGAAGACTGCAAAAAAGCAAACACAGTGTGGGACTTCAAATATATTTTAAAAAAAATTTGGTTTGTAAATATTTTATGAGGACAGAAAAAGCACACAGCATTTTACATGTTAACGTGAAGAAAAGTCTATATTGCACCTTTATTTAAAATACATGGAGAACAGGACAACCATCGTCGGAGACGGTGCCGGATGAAAAAGATCTGATGTTCCGCATCTGTTTTGAGATCTGTTAGCGTCTGACCTGTCACATGAATACGGCACACACACACACACACACACACACACACACACACACACATTTACAGTCAGTGCATTGCCTATTAAACATAGCTCAGATCTCGATAGATGGTATTACTGGCTCTGGATCTCTGACAATATACCATAACTACATCTCCTAATTTAATTTAATACATTTCAGTGTATAAATTCTCAGTGTAAAATCAATGTGCTATGTAGCCCCCTCAAATATACCCACCATGGAAAGACAAATGTATTGCTCATGTAGATTACATGTTGACGAAGTTCTCACTGAGCAAGGCTTTGCATTTAATAGATGTGCTTGTAAGAGTTATGCGATGCGGCACCTGTCAGTGATGTCACACAGTCATGGCGATATTATAATTTGTTTCTATCACTGAGAGAGATTACTATTCGAATTTAGTCCAGAGAGTTATCCGATACACAGCCAACATGTTGCAGTATATGATCCTCTGACATCAAATTTGAAGATATAGATCAGGGGTCTTTAACCATTTTCAGTCCTGAGCTGATACCCCCTACTACAGGTATCACGTAAAATTCTTGCATTTCAAACTGAGCCTCCTGGACTAAGATTATAGATATTTACATCCGTGCCACTGCGCTCAATGGTCTGGTCTGAAGAGTTTGCTCAATTCTGCAATTTCCTCATCAAATAAATTGTTTTTTGCACATTAAAATGCTGTGGTAAGCATTTTGATGATGCATTTGTCAACAAATAAATTTCCTCCTATGAAGCATTGATAACTGGTGTTTAAACAGTTATCACGGCGCAGCAGAGTTTAGCACTGTTTAAATTACAGCTGGGGCGGAGCCGTCCTGTGTGGGGTTTGCATGTTCTCCCACCATCAAAATGTGAATTTCGGGTTAATTCCCTTAGATATGGAGTTGGTCCCAGGATGCTGCATGTCAGCTGACCACTGCTACTCAGGGATGGGTTAAATCCTCAGAACAAGTTTGAAACATTGTACATGACAAACATACAATCTATATTAATCACTAAAATGCTGCTTATATTATGTTATATACATTTATAAATTCAAGAAATAAATGATTTTAGAAAATGAATGAACCAAAGGGATGCCATCAATTCTTTTTTTTTTCACAGCTAATTAACTTTGCTTCCCACTCATCCAAAACAATACACACAGGCAAAAATAGAATAAGTACATACCTTAATTGTATAAATTGTATTTTCATTTGTGACTGACACAACAATAATAAATCATTGTGACTGTGTTGTTGACGGTAGTGCCGAGCTAATAAGAGTGTACGTCAGTGTTTCTACGTGTTTGTGTATGTGTGTGTTTATTGCCCGTGCCTCTATTAATCAGAACCTATCACTTGTGCCTAATGGAGATAGATTATCAGGCAGAGAGACGTGACTGTCCCTGGAGGATGCCTGGTTTTCACTGTCTCTTGTGTGTGTCTGCGTGTGTGTATGTTGCCGTAATATAGTAAATACCCCAATAACTGCGTGATTTTCTGCTTGACTGCTAGAGCCACCACCGTTTGTGTCACCTGCCCTCGATAAGGAGGTGAGGGTGTGTTTCTGGAGACACAGAGGTTAAGCACACTCATTTATTTCACTCTCTCTCTCTCTCTCTCTCTCTCTCTCTGTGTATGTGTGTGTGTGTGTGTATACATTGTGTGGGTATAATTAGCTGAGACTATGCTTGCTGGCGTACTCCACAATCTATTTCCCTAACAAACAAGACTTTAACAGCATCTGTACAGGCTCTTTTTTTTTGTCTACACGCCTGGAGGTAGAAAAGAGTTTACCACCAGCTGCAGCAGGAGGCTTTAATCCCTCAGATATACGTATATTATCCTTGCCCGCTCAGGGTGAAATATCAGCTACATACTAATGTTCCTCCCCTTCTTCCTTGAAATGTGTCCTTGCACGGCTCCCCGGGATACCTCTAGGCCTCTTTGTATCTTGGAAATGTTTCAGGTGTTACTCAGCCGAGCGAAAATGACCACATCAAAAGGCTACAAACTGCAGATCACGTTAATTCCGCGGGAACAATATAACTGTGTATGGGTTAGTGACAATAATAGACCCAAACAAACTCTGACTGATCCCTGCCACGCATAATCCCCACGCTGACACGCTCTTGCAAGGAAACACACACTTGTGTAAACCCATTTTACTTTCATTAAGTATCACTCAAAATGGATGAGAGCCCTCATTTCACGGAGTGCTGCCACTGAGTTGATATGACTGTCTCTTCAACAGTAGACACACACGTGGCGCGAGCCCTCGTGTGAATATTCCCTCGGTCTGACAGTGGCGTCAGAGAGAAAGAGAGAGAGAGAGAGAGAGATTTTCGGGGCTACAGATTGATAATAGATTAAAACACTTCTATTACGAGCTTTTCAGAAGTCAGAGCAGATGAAGGTACAAGATTACGTCAGACGAAAGAAAACGAAAGCGAATTCGAGCGTCTGCTCTGTCTGACAAAGTGCACAAAACAAAAACAAAACAAGAGCAAGAGATGATCATTGCACTGCTTATTGTTTTTATATTTCTTTTTTTAATTTGACAATGCTTTGATGGCTGCGCAGAGAGGATAGAGATGTAATGAAATTTTCTCCCAATGTTATTCGGGCCGCCGGTGCCATTTGAAGGTCAGCTGAAACAACAACCAAGTTTTTTCTCATCTCTAAGGGAACAAAATACTCCCAACACCTAAATAACAGCCTCCTTGCCTATTGTTCCATTTTCCTCTTTCTTCTATTGATTGTCAGCTGTCTTCTGGGTAGTCAGACTTGCTGATGACCTTTAAATTCTCTATGTGTGTTTGTGCCCTGAACTGCATGTGTGTGTGTGTGTGTGTGTGTGTGTGTGTGGTTCCCTCTGTGTCCAGCCGCAGCATGTGCTCCCTTTGTGTTCTGTCATGTTATCATATTTTCTCCTGTTCTCCTCATCGATTACCTGTCATCGGGCTGAAAAGTGGAGTTTTGTTTCACCAAGTTAGCAAATAGTGAGTTCTCTCTCCCTCTCTCTCGCTTGTCTGTCTTATTTCTAAAATACAGGAGGCTTCTGTTGCGCTAGCTTTTACCTGCTGCTTATCACACCTTTCTTTGTGAAATACTCACGCTTCAGCTGTTTCCGATGAGGTTGCGTAACTTATTAAATACATCCGTGTATCTGTTTCTTTTTTCAGTGTTAACAGGGCCTCGTGTCCTAGAGAGTGAAATCAAATCAGACCTGTCATAACACATCTGCTATGCATGGCTTCAGCTGTTTGTTTTTCTGTTTGTATGTGCAGGTGTGTGCACCTTGGATGTGTGTGTCTGCAGCGTTGGTGGCACGCATGGCTGAGCGCGGGCTGTTTTTTTTTTTCTTTTCTGGGATGCTAAACAACAGAAGAAGAGAAGGTTAAGTAGGAAGGTCAGCGGGAGTGTAGAGGAGGGGGTAAGATATCCATCACAGAAACCAATACATTTCCGTGGACACCATGGCTATTTATTTTTATTTCTGTGGAAAAGAAGACACTTTCTGCAGGTAAGCTGGCAGCCTGCCTGGGGCCAACTTGACACATCCTCAGCAGACATTTGGAGGAGAACATGGAGCCCCGAAGTAAACAAACTGACTGGGCAAATCAGCTTGAGAAGTTGTTTGCTGGGTTGCAGAAGCAAGTTTCTTCATGCTTCTTACTCTTTCAAATAACAGGTCATCCTGTCAAAGTTATAGGTAAACAATGTGACATTTTCCTAATCCTTAAAGGGGCCACATTATGGTCACTTCCAGGCTCATATTTTAGGTGTCACACTTGTGTGCACATCATTTTACTCGTATTGTCCATTGCAGCAGCCTCTGACCACCTTCTGACGAACAAGCTCTTTTTTAGCTCACTTCTTCTTGAGGGGTCCCCTGTCAAAAAAGCCAAGTGTGCTCTGATTGGTCAGCTGACACAATGCAATGCTAACACCTTACATTAATCTAAAAGGCTAGTATGGATCAGGCTAACTGCTGGGTGCTAATCAAATTTACACACAAGAACATCCATTCCATTACAACTGACTTGACCAAACCTGACCTGTAACCGCAGATCATTTTTAAATTCCAGCAAGAATTCTGTACTGTATATCAGCAAAGCCACCACGAGCTGAGCTAACGCTGCTGTTATTAACACACGAAACGCACCATGAGAACTCCTGTTAAAAGGCAGTGCTTTCTTGCCACTGTTGCTTGCTCCCGAGGGTAATGTCAGGTCTCTGTCAATAAATTATTGGAAAGTATCATAAGATGACACTAGACAAGTGTCAGTTGTGTTCGTGATAACATGGTGGGCATTTCTCTGCATTCAAGAGAAACCTTGGTAAGAGAAAATGATTCACATACTGGATATTCCTAGGTTTAACAAACATACTTGAGTTATCCTTGGATTTAATGATAGGCTTTAGGCACACTATGACATCAAAGTTTCATGGTTTTGTTAATTGTGGAGGGGGGGAAATTTTAGAGTATCCTTGTCAGTTTCCTGGCTGGTCATGCGATGATCAACAGATCTAGAGGGAGTTAGCTGACGAATTATCTGTCAGAAAACAGTCCAAGTCTGATTACAGCAGCCAACAGGTGCAGTTCACTGGTTTGGATGAAGGGGTCAGTGAGTCCGAGAGTGAGACAAGCTGCTCACACACTGCTGGTTTCATTACATCTAGGCAGCAGTAGCATCGGAATAAAAAAATAAAAAAAGAAATAAAGAATACTCTTCTCTAATCTAATGTACTCTCTACTTTCAGTTTGCAGAGTAGGTTATTGTTGAAATAAATCCAATCACATCTTTTCACAGCCCAAAGTAATGTCTAAAAATTGCTTGTTTTTGTCTGACCAACCGTACTAAATTCACTTGCAATAATACAATTAATGACATTAGAGAGTTGGGATAAATTATCTAAATTTTAGGGAGATTCAATTTCTCCCAGTTGACTCAAATCGTTTTTTTTCTTCAACATATTACATTTCCTCCATCCAGGTAAAATAAAAGGCATTAGTCTCTCCCTCTCATACCCTTTTTTCTTTTTATAATTTTCTCTCTCCTGCAGTCTCTCACCCATTTTCTTAACTACACCTCCCTTCCACATGCTCTGTCACTACCCTTCTGCAGTTTTTTTTTCTTTCCCCATATCTCTCTCTGCTTCTCTTCTCTCTTCTTCGCCTCCCGTCTCTTCTGCCTCAAACACCTCTTGTCATTATGGCTAACTCCTGCTATGACAAGCCACGGCTTGATCTATTTCTATCTCCACTCAGACAACAGTCACGTATCTGCCAACTGTTCCTGAGCATGTGCGTGTTCTAAGGACAGAGACTTGGGGACATCTGTGTGCATGCATATTGAGTGCCTGTGTGCTCAACAGTTGTTTGGTTTAAATTTGAAAATCAGCATTAAAATTTACAATGGCAGCGTGCGCAGTACTTTGCAAAGAGTGCTCTTTGATGTCACCGAAAATGGTGAGCTACCTCCTGGACAGTCCTCTAAATGGAGATGACAATGGTGAGAAAGCTACCTGCTAACAAATGTATGGAGACTTACATCATAAACAATGGATTGAAAGAAAAAATGAACAGACTTCTTATCTCTGATCTGATAGTTAATGTCACATCTGCACTTCTGTATCTTCCTTTAGCCAAGTTATGACTTGTTTCTTTAAGAAACCATGATGATGTATTTATAAGTATTTATAATAGTTGGAAGTCCAGTGTTAAGCTCCAGAACACCTCTGGACATGTTTACCAATATTTATCTTCAGTGCAGACAGGCACAGGTCAGCAATGCCAGAGCTCCTCTCCGATATTCATGAGTCCTGCGGAAATAGTCCCTCAGATATTATGGTGCCATGTTGTTAATGATTACGTGAACTGCACTGAGTTACAGAGCGACCTATAGCTTTAACAAGTAGCCCAGCTAAGCTGCTGGAAGCGTTTCGTGTCTACATGTGTCTTTTCCAACACATCCACCACTGCTGCCTTGAGAAGACTGCAACTTTTGTTTCAGCAGTGGAGCTGTTGCTCATCTGGATAACAATTCTTACAAGAACAGAATATCTTAGTAAGTTATATAGGAAAAACAGGAAGGGTAATCATTTGGATTCAAGGATTATGTTGTTGATGTTGGTAGTAAGTATAAAACAGTGGTACGTAAAGTGTGCAGGCTCAAAAATCAATGGCAAAAAACTGCCACCCCAACATCTGTCTCTACAAAGCCTACAAAGAAGGGTATGTCAGTGTGTCTTTCATCAGCTAACTTAAGAGCCGTTCAAACGTTAGCTTCAAAGCTGACATTACGTTTGTATGCTTGACTTGTGAGTGGCTTGATCTGAGGAATCACTTGACTTGTCTTTACAGGCCTCAAGTGTCCCCAAAACTGCTTAACTTCTCTTAGTTGAATCACTGGTGTATTAAAGCGTTCTTGTGGATATACAGTATGAATTCTGTCACAGTATCTGAGTATCTGTCACATTTTGGGAGCCTTTGTGTGTGTATGCTAGTATACCATTATAACCACATTGAATACGTTTTTTTACTTTGTGAACTGTGAAATCATTTGTTTGGTATCTCTCTAGCTTTTCCTTTGCAGTTTTATCTACTTTAAAACATAGTGCCTCATTCTAACCAGCTGATCTGATCTTTTCTGAGGCTCCGTCTCTTCGGTTTATTTTTCTTTTGAAAGATGTCTCATACAGTGTTTAATACCTGCTGGCACTGCTGTGGTTTATACCATTTCTGAAGCTGCACATTACTGCGAAACACTGACAGATAAAAAGCAGGAAAGCAAAAAGTGAAACAGCAAAGTAAAACGTGGACATTAAACAGCAGAGTAATGTGTGATACAAAGCAAACAATATATACCAGGGCTCCAGAGTGCGACCATTTTGGTCGCATATGCGACCAAAAATTTTAAGAGTGCACCTAAGGATTTTTCTGGGTCGCACCGGTGCATCTAAAAAATATAAATGTCCTTTGCAAGCACATCGTCTCTCTGTGTTCTCCTGTGACTGAACTGACAGTCATGGTAGAGCATTATCTTGGTCTAAACCGATAAGAGACAGAGTTTGGGCGGAACTTTGCCTCAGATTGGCTGTGGTCACTGCTCTCCGTTGTGTGTATTTAAAATTTGCGAGCGGCAAAACAAAAAAAAAATGCGAGCGGCGCTAGCGACCTGAGCGCCACAGCAGCGGAAGGGGAAAAGAAAAGAAACAAAACGAGGCAAAATGAAGAGGGGCAGAAGTATTGAAAGTTTTTTCACTAAACAATCTAAGCCGACAACCACCACTGCTGCCATTCCCTCGGTTCCTGCTGAGATGCCAAGCCCCGGTCCTTCGGCGGCATCAGACTCGGAACCAGAGGAGACAACCGAGTCAGAAGCCCTTTTTAGATAGAAAAGGCGGCACATTTGCTCCAACTCAAGGGCGGCAATTTGCCAGCCTGTCTTTCTAAAACCGAGGCGTAATATTCCTCCTTTTCCGAAAGCCGCGTCTGAGGTAGGCGTAAACATGTCACGTGACGTGAGGCTGGAAGTTGGGCTGTGAACGGTGACATAGAATTTGTCTTCAAAATAAGAGCTTTACATTGCACCCCACAGGAGTTTAGAACTGGGTTCTTAGCGGGGGGCTTTTAATTTGAAAGTAGCGACCATCCTTAGCTTTCCGACATAACATCAAGCTAACACAACAAAACAAAGACCGAGGCTCCTGGGGCCTGTTCTGCGAAGGGGGCTCAACATAGCCAGGCTTTGTTCTCATGATGCAGCTCAACAAAGCCCCAAGTCCCCAAACAGAGTTAAACGGTTCTGTGACGGTGGTTATCAACTTAATTTGTTAAGTCCGGTTCTCTGCTTTGTGCTCTGCGCGCGTTCACATAAAAGGGGGCGTTTGACGTCATATTATTCTACTTCCGTGCGAAAATGGATCGATCCCGGCCACATATTTTACTCAAGATGAGCAGATTCTTATTATGCAAAGCTATCAAGAATTCAAAGAAACCATCACGGCAAAAAGTAACACTGTCGCTGCCAACAGAGCAAGGGAGGGCTGCTGGCAGAAAACTGCTGACCGTGTAAATGCGTAAGTTAACGATGATTAATATTATGATCAATATTATATTAAGCCCTTAGTGTTTTAATTTCTGAAAGCGCAGCATTGTGCAACTTTTACATATTAACACTCATCCATTTAAGATATAAATACACTGAAGCAACAACTATCTTTCATTTTTGAATGATGTCTATATTGTTTTCACATTTTACTGACCTCAGTTATAGAATGCGTGCGTGTGTTTTATTGAAAGCGAGGCTGAGTGTGCGTAGGCTATAAATGTTCAGTGTTTTTTTTTTTTTGTATAACTGTGTCGGGATGAACAAGCAAATGTAGCTGCTGTCCATGTACAATGACAATAAAGACCTTTTTGACATTGAAAATAGCTCCAGCCTGTAAGATTTGTGTTTGGGCGTACACTGCCCTACAGCGGGTGAAACACTGATCAGTTCATCAGGTTATTCATGGCCACATCAAAGAAATAATGAACTTTACTCATTATCTTTGACAAATAAATACTAGGTTGGCCTAATTAATATTTCATATTGCATTTTATTAAGATGTGGAAGCAGCAGTCGGACATGGCAGCAAGTGTGTGGATAATATACTGTATCCCATTTTATTTTAATGTCATCACTATTTTAAGATTGCAGATTCTCAGTAAGAGCGAGAACCACTTTGCGGATGGCGCAACACGCAGTGTTCTTGCTCAGATTTTCTGCATCACCAGCTGAATGTAAGTAGTTTGCCCGACAGTGAGCGCACAGCTTCTTCAGTGGCATCCTGACACTCGGCTCAATAAGTGAGCAAATGTAACGTATTCCCTCGGCTGAAAATCTATATCGCTCATAGAGATTTTCATCGGGAAATGCCAGCGGATCAGCGCGATCTCGAAGAAGCAGCTCACGTCGTAGTGCTGCCCAAATTATTCTTGCTCCCAGATCCACCGGGTTCTCAATGAATGGTGACACCATCTCCGAATGAGTTAGACAGTGAACCAGCGGCGCTTTTATAGCCGATTTTAAGCCGAAACTTGGAACATAACCTGGTCGGGACCAGGTTATGAGCTAAGCATAAGTTACCATGGTGATCTAGCCGGGTTAAAAGAGAGCCACCTTCATAGAACAGGAAAGCCTGGCTTTAGACTCAACATACCTCGCTAACCCACTAAACTGGCTTCGCAAAACACCCCTCTGGATCTCAGCGGCTGCTCAGTTGTTCATCTTAATGTCTGTGGATGAAGTAATGGACTGACTGCTGTGAGCAGCTGTTTCCTGGTTTTAAAACTCCTCGGTTGTGGGTCGCACAACAGTACAGGTCATTGACATCTCTGCCCAGCTCACCCACGGGCTGGCACATTTCCGCCTCGGTTTTAGATAGCAGTCGAGGCGGAAATAAGTGTACCCTCCGAGGCGGAAAATCGGCGACCACAACAGACCCCAAATTTGCCGGCCTCTGTCTAAAACCGTGGCTTGGTGCTCTGTCTAAAAACGGCTAGAGAAAGAGCCCGGCCCCGAGACTCAAAGTAAAAACCTGAAAACGTATTCTTTCAGGCAGGACTGGTTGAAACAGTTTCCCTGGTTGCGGTACGATAAAGGACGTAATATAATGCACTGTATATACTGTCATGAGTGCGGTCAGAGTATGGCCGGTAATAGTGCATCTGTAAGCGGGTCAACAACGTTTCGTGTCGAAACTTAAAAAAAAAACACAGCATGTCAAAAAAACACACTACATGCCGGACCGGTGTGTGGAGAAAGTGGCCCCTCTCCCAGCTGCATTTCAGCGGCAGGCAGCAGCAATCAGGTCCTCTGAGGAATCAGAAATTTTTATAAAATGTAATGTTGCATACAACATTGCCAAAGAGGAGCTGCCTAATAGTGAAACACCTTATTTTTCTTATGTCAATGTCCTTCAAATAAAGACAAGGATTTCTCAATATCTTAGTCTTGTTTGGAAATCATTCACGTTATATTAAAGTTGTGGAGCCAGAAAGGTCTCCTTATGGCGTTAAAATTCGAGTGCACCTAAATTTTGTGCCAGTGCACCTCAAAAAAAAAAGTTAGGCGCACCAGTGCAACCAATGCAAAAAGTTAGTCTGGAGCCCTGTATACTGAAACAAAGTCAGTGGTCCACCATATGCCACTGACATTCTCAAACAATCTAGTTGCCAGGCGTTGACTTTTGCGGTTTGCAAAAAGGTGGAGGCCCAAATACTGACACTGTGATAGGCAGGTAAGAAACCAATTCAAGCTTTATTTACAACACTGACATCCATGCAGGCAAAAACATGGCTGCCGACACAAAAAGGCAAGCGAAAGAGAAGCGAAGAAAAAGGAAAATGAATAGAAAACAAGAACAAACCACAATGAATGGGGAACAAAAAACCGAAAGACAGCACACGCAAGGAGCAAGCGCTGACGAACCAACAGCAGGAGGAAAGCAGGCAAGCTAAAAGAATGTGAAGGAAAGAGACAAAGACAAGAAGTGCAATGTCACCATCACAGTTGGCAATGCAATTTTTTTTCCATAACAGGACCCGCTGAAACCTTGTCTCTAATTTCTTCAAGGTCCCATATTGTGAAAAACACGTTTTCTTAGGTCTTTACATATAAACTGGTCCTCCCTGAGCCTGCCAATTACCAAAATGAGGAAAGGAAACGAGTCCTGCATGGTCTCTGCAGCCCATCCACTGGTAAAACGGCGCTCCTACAGGCTGTTCAGATTCAGCTCCTGTTGTTACGGCCTCCTCTGCGTGATGATAGGAGATATCCGAGAGGGGGGCGTTCATCCCCGAGGTGAAGTTTGGTGTGTCCAGCGGTGAGATAGCAGTGTTTCGCAATGTCATCGCTCAGAGCTAGACACGCAAATTGCTCTGTTATTGGTTGTATAAATCAATATCAGTGCCTATATTATGTCCCAGCTACAGAAGAACAGAAGAGACAGTGGTTGCATTTCATTTTTAACGACTACAGGTCGTGTAAGTTTGTGTGTGTGTGTGCTAACCACTTCACATCGGACTGCTTCAGTATCGAGGGTCAGTACAAAGCTGGCTTTGCTTCGACACTGACCCTCGTAAAAGGATCAGTCCCAACCATATGGGACCCAGCAACTGCACCCGAGCCACAGGTAAGTGTTGCCAAATTTTGATAGCATTTACAGTTGCCAAAGAACTATAAGTTACCTTTACCGTAGCAGAAGCTAGCATTAGCTACGTCGTAGTAACTGTAACAACACATACGAACAAACTAAGTAACATATTCAGACACACTAACCATTCTGAAACGTCCCGCTGCCGCAGAGTCTGTATTTCTTCAGGAGCCTCTCCTTCTGGGTCCGATTCTGGGTCAAACTGGTATGGTTGAACGGCAGCATCTCTGCGAGCCATAGCGATACATCCACCGTAAACATTAGCGCATGCTACCGCTAGCGCAAGCGGCATCCTCTCCCTGAGAGGGGCATGTAGCAGGCAAGTAGGCGTTGACAGATGGAGCTCATTAGCATTTAAAAGTGCAGGCGCACAAACAGCCCACTTGAGCGACTTTTAGACAGCTGAAATTCAGGACCATGGATGGGTTTGGGGCAATGCATTTCAAATACATGTTGCTGGACCTCTGACAGCTGTGTGAAACTGATGAAAAACAGTATGGGACTTTTAAGATTACATTTTTTATTTTTCATGTTGGGACAAAACAAACAAACACTTGTTAGAGTTCAGTAAAGGTGCATTTTTCTGCTTAAAATACCTGGTTTAGTTGCCAAAAAATACTAAAAGGTACCCCAAAGGTGGTCTCTGATAGTTGTCTCTTGCTTGGAAGTCACGTCATCTATAGCTGTCTCATTCTCCTGAGGCAAGTTCAGCTCATTTCCATGTTCTGAGTGTTATATGATACAGATTGTGTAAATGTAACATGAGTAATGCTAACTGCCGCTTATCGTAGCTATTTAGCTCAGTTGGCCGTGCAGCTAGTGGATTGGGCTTGTAGCTCGGTGACCAGGGGAGTGTGAAGGTTCAGCTAAGTATGTAGCTGGTTAGCATGCTAACTTCAGCAGATATCACTGCAACATAAGACAAAGACATAATGACAAAACTGCTAATCATTCCCATTCTCTTGATAGTTTGTTTAACTTAAACATCCAACTTCAGTGTCCCCGCGGTTTGCGGAAATGCACAATGCCAGCATCGGATTTTGGCGAATGGGCTGTTCCAGCACAACACACTGCCGATTGATCCTCATTAATCCTAGGAAGCAACTGTGCTGTTTCTCTGGCAGCTTGTTGAGGTCACGTTTGCTGTTTGTGTCCATGGAGGCTATCACAGTCCCATGCCTCTGCCTTTCTCTCTATGGGGTCATCAAACTCTTTGCTGTAATCTCCCCGGAGACCTTGATGTATTTAGTGTGTGTATGTGTGTCTTGGTTAATGCAGCACCCCTGTTTGCGCTGGCCAAAAGATAGTGTGGTTTTTCTTTTTGACCTCTCTTGTACCCTTCCCTCAGGGGCAAACGATCCAATCAGAGGATAAGCCTATTTCCAGACCCTCCCCCTGGGAGCAAGAAAGATCCAATCGGATAAGGGTTCATCTCAGATCAGAATCAACAGGGGAGGTGGATAAGGGACCAAACCAAACAGACACACAACCATCAAAAGAATTAGAGAAAAGAGAAAGACAAACACACAACAAAAAGTCTACAAAGTACACAAAGAATACCCTAAACAGGTGATACTTGTCATGTAATGAGTTAATAATCGGTGTTACTTTCTTGAAAACACACGAGGGGGTTTACCTTGTGTGTGAGATTTTAGATAAGGAGAGAGTGGGCTCCTGTTTCAAAAAAACTCACCCTGATTGAACCAAACATTAAATTAAATGCAACACTCTTGGCTGGAACATGCAAACAGGGAGAGGAATACTGCGGGGCTGAAAGGAATCTTCGATGTAACTCAATTTGTAAAATGCCATAATTAACGCATGTTAATGTGGACTGGATACACAGATGATGCACAGGCATGGCAAATCCAGGCTAACTTTACAACACACAGGGTTTATGCATGGTTGGCTAGTTCTGTTGCATAGAGCTGGTAAACTGTAACGTAAACGTGGATTGCAGAATAATGGAGGAAGAGACAGAAGCCCCAATATAATGACGGAAAGTGTGGGATTGCTACAAGTTAAAATGCAAATCAAACAAGGTGCCGTGTGTCTAATGTTAGATGGAATTAACAAACCACAATAGCACTTTGTCAGTGCTGCAGCACCTCGACAGAAACCATCTAGTCTACAGAGCGGATCCCAGACAACGAGGGAACATTACGTTAGCAATAGCAATTAACATAAATCAATGTGATTGCTGGTTGAGAAGGCTAGTGAAGAACCTGCATTAATTATGACTTTATATAATGGCTAGTTAGGAATGTAAATCAATGTTATGTCCATGAGTTAGCAAAGTTTTGCAAAAAAATAAAAAAATAAAATAACCCACAGAATATAAAATGCTGCAGTCAATTTGTTCTAACCTGAGCTTTACTCATGTTGTTATGATGTTTTCTCTTTTGGATATCGCCATTGCTCCTAAAGTTCGTATTTGTAAGAAAAGTTAATTTTTGAGTGTCATTCCCAACTTGTCAAATAATGACTCATCAAAAACTGACACTCTGGGATTGTAGGAGGGGTCGGCTGTCGTCCCAATGTGTTAGCTTTTGAAGATGTTGGGATCGAGACTCAAAAATCTATTTTCCTGACAAATAGCATATTTAAACTAAGCTAAATTGATTTATTGAAAAGAATTGCAGACTGCTTAATATTTCTTATGACATTAACTCGGTTGATCACCGGAATAATCAGTAGAATCCTTGATTACTAAGATAATTAATAGCTGCAGCCCTGAGATAATACGGGACTAACGCTTTAATAGACCCGTAGACTTGGCCTCTTTTGTGCTGTGTGTGCCCTGGGACAATATTTACTTGCCTTTTCTTTAATATTCTGTTCCACCTTTCCTTTGCCTTTTCAATTAGACTTTCCTCCTTTCCCTTAATCATCCCTCATTACGTTCCTTGTTGCATGCGGCGGGCTGTGGCGTTTGTGTGGGCTGCGGGCTAGTGCATTTGCGCGCCCCGTGGTGCAATTGTCACCAATGTCACATTCATCTGGGCATGCTGCTCTTCACTCTATCTGAAGCGCCGGAGATACAGCGAGAATATAATTCCCTTTTTGACACCACAAATACACACGCACCCAAAACATTGAGCACTGACACTGAAAATCTTCATTTGCATCCGTCTTTGAGCCCTACAGGAGCAATTGTGATCCATGCAGCCTCTCTTTCGGTTTAATTGTTTTGTTGCCCAGAGGATGTAATGATTATGCATGCCACAACATGCCTAAGTGATTGTCTGTGCGCACGTCGATATTTGTGTCGGTCTAAATATGTGTACAGAATGAGCTTGTGTGTGTGTGCTTGTGTGTGAGAGAGAGAGCTGATGTTGTGGTCCACCAAGTCTGTGAAAATGTTGCTGTTGGGGGCTTTTTCTTCGTCGTCCATACTGTAGCTGCTTCTTGTCAAACAATAGCTCATCCCCCGGAATTATTTTGGCAGGATGTGGGCGAAGTAGAGAATTCCTTTTGTTTCCATACAGAATCTATATGCTGATATTATAGGAAAAAAATAATATCAAAAGTCTGGCTGCCATACATTTCTGCGTATTTGCATGCATGTGTGTGTTTTTCTGCATCGCTCAGGGCAACAAGTGTCCTTTATCACTGTCAAAATGCCAAATAAGTTATCAACACCTCCCCGCCTGCTGCTGTGACATCTATGCCCACACACATACAGACACATACACGCACACAGCGGGCGTGCAGCATTACTCAGGCATGCACAAAACTGGCTGAAGCAACATCGCGCACATTTTTATTAAGGTGAAAGTGAAGAATTTGGCATTTGAATGAAATGCATCATTTGTCGTCGAACGCGCTCAGGTGTATGTGCTCCCACGCTCACTTGCCTCTCACTGTTTACGTGTGTACTGTATGCGTTAATGCTTTTAGCATTTTTCTTCACTGTCAGTTATAAAAACTGTCCTCTGGTTGAAAATGTAGATTTTCACCTTCGTGACACACAAACACTCACTCAGTTGTATTGACTGGTGTCTCACTCAGAGAGCCCGAGGCAGCTGTGTGGGTTGGATTTCAAAAAAAATCCTCTCTGGCAATTTAGAACGGCTACTTTGGACAGTGATACAATGAATTAATTAGCAGTACCAAATGAAAGGGAATTGTCCTGAGATCAGAATGTTTTTCTTTTGAAAAAAAAAAGTAAATAAATAAATGCTGTTCTCAAAGAATCACTCGCAGGCATACAATATGAAAAAGCATACAATATAAAGGATAACAGTTGGGTTGTGTTAGCAAAAACAGCGCCGGAGAAGAGCAAAAAAGCTTTCAGTTGCAATGGGACTTCTAATGCACATGAAAATAAACTTAAATTGTACGAACTTTATCATCAGTTGAACACCGCAGCCATGGAAAAATACCGTACGTTTTTTGTAGCAGTTTAATTAGTTGCATAATGGTGACGATGATCGCCCTCAAGGACAAGAAGACGGGAGAGAAGAGAAAAGTGTGTGTGTTTTTCACCATCCATCAACTAACATCATCCTACACACCATCACTCTGTTTTAAGTCTCTGTCATCCACTGCCCTATTCTGGGCTTTATTTTTCCACTTGAAGATTTAACAGACTAATAGGCACTCAGGTATATGAACCCACGTACACAACCCCTCAAACACACACTACTACCATCGGTAATGGAGGGTCTTCACTGCAGGGGATAGAAGAATAATTAAATATTTAACCCTTCCGATATTGCTCTCTCTCTCCCATACACACACACACACATGCTCTCTCTCCTCTTTCTTGGCAAATCTCCACCTCCACAAACAATCGGTTCTCAGAGCCACTTTTCTGTTTTAACTACGTCGAGCAGGGGCAGCCATGATTTCACCTGCCCCAGTTGCATGGTCATCAAAGTGAAGTGAATGTAATATTGTAAGTAATGTTTAATGAAATATAAATAATGTAATAGGCAAAAGTGATACATTATACCTTGAGTTATCCTGACAAATAAAAAGTAGAGTGCTGTGACACAAAGCAGAGCGATGTCTCCTCCGTGGCTTTTCTGTATCCTGCTCACGGCCACAGACTGCAGGCGCAAAGCCATAAAAAGCGGTTCATCGTGTTTTAGCTGCGATTTGGTGCCCTTAGCTAACTCACTTATTGCTTCTTACTTATACGCCACTGTCGCAAATATTAGCAGCTGTACACATGGACTTGTTATGGTTAGATAACTGAGGCCATGACTTTGCCGTCGCAAACCAACTTTACAGCAAGCGCAACAAAACAAGACAAAGCAAGCCAGCTAACATTACTTGCTTGGTGTCTATCCTGTAGTCTTGTGACTAAAGATTAATGCTGCATTCACACTGTGTTCTGGAAGACAGTGAACCGCAAACTGGATGTCATTTTAGCAGATGAGAGCAGGATGGCAAAATTGGCAATGAATATTGGTAACTAGATGGCATCGTTGACACGTGTAAACAAGGCGTTGTTGATGACCGAACGCAGAACTCACGAGATTTCTTTGCAGATTTTCTGTCTATGCTTAAACTTGTACAGTTTTTGCAGACTAACAACCACATTATGCAAACTGGAGGCATTTGCAAATGTTTTGTACTTTTTGTTATGCAAACAGCTCCCTCACACAAGGAGAAACCAAAGGCGACCTGGACAACGAAAGGCTATCACTGGAATAATTGGATGAAATAATAGACACAACATCGACATTGCAACATGTCAACGAGCATGTTTCCTTTGTCCCGCCAGACTGACCAATTCGCAGTAGACACTCATACAAAGTCAGATGGCTGCATGGCTAGCAGAACTCGCTGGCTAACAACAGCTAGTTATCAGCAATAAGCAGTCAGTTTGGCCAGAAGCAGAGTTGTCTGTTCACCAGGAAGAGCTGAGGTAGCGCAGCTGGAAGACATCGGAAGGGGAAAACCAGGAAACATTGTCTCCATTAAATATGATCCGTTTTCACCGACATAGTTGGTGTTGTGTGAAGCGTGAGATTGTACCCGCCCCCACCCAAGTTACATAATAAGAACAGGCGTCCAGGGCACAGAGTTTGAAGAACAGTTAAATAATCTGGCTTTAATCGTACGTCAACTATATTTTATTAGCCATGATAATGTTTCCCTAACTTTACCGTAGTTGATGTGCTCAGGAAAAGAGTGATACGGAGGGTTGGTAGGTCTTAGCATTTGTTGGTTTCTTTATCATAAAACCACCACAGAGTAATTCATCTCTAATTAAACTAATTTCTTACTCCTGAGTGATCCATTCATGCAACCATAATATTACATATGATTACACGGAAAATTGATCCCAAAAAATCAAAAATGCAGCAGTATTTAACTTGTTCATCGTATTCATCCCTCATCATAGGAGGATCTTAGTCAGGTCAGCTAACATGCGATGACCCCGTCAGATCAAGTGCAAATGCAGCTTTGACCTCTGTCTGCAGTCTGAAGAGGAAAAGAGGATCACTTTTCTATTTGAGGCCATTTCCACTGAATAGCTTGTTACATCCACACCTTTACATCCACGTTGCATCCCACTGAGGATGAGATTACATTAAAACGTTCACGGAGCATGCCTCATGTTACGGCGCAGACGTGCCTTGCACATTGTGCATGCTCGGAGGTTAAAATCCAGCCAGCTATCGCAGTTTCATCTCATTAAACCCAGCCCCATGAAAGCCTCTACGGCTCTCACTCTCCATTCTTCAGTGTGACGCTCTTTAAAAGCATTTAGGCAGAATATTCCTCCACTGCCTCGACAAAAACAAGGCAAATTAAATGATTTTTTAAGAGCCCGAAATGAACTTTGCATGGTTATCGATTAATAAATTAAATTCTTTTGACATTTTGTGGAAGACCCTTCCTGCTCTGAGAATTATTGCTTCATAACGCCATTGTATTATTCAAAGCTTTCCATAAAGTTTTTAATACCTTCTTTCATCATAAATGTATGTGTTTGATGTGAGTATCTTAATGAGATGGAATGTACTTTGTTATTCCAGTGATGCAAAATCAATGTAATACTCGCCTGAATATTTAGGGGGCAAGTGAGCTGTGAAGATCTGGAAACGTTGCTCTCGAACACACACACACACACACACACGCACACACGGACACACATGGACACACACACGGACACACACACACACACCTTTTTCCTTTTCTCCTCGCGCTCACACACTCAAACAGAGTGTTCCCTGTCTCCCCATGAATCTATAATCATCCAGCATGGCAGAGCCTGGTCTCTGTGATCATAGCAGTTACTTTTACACCTCATCGCTGTGTGCACTCATTTGTCCGAATTCTTAGAAAGCAAACTTGAACGAAAACAGTTTTTTTTTCCTTCTTTTTTTTCACTTTCCTGGAAAATTTTCCTCAGTTGTAAAACAAACGGAAACAACGCGGTAGTCCCGTGTAGCGGCGTGGAACAGTAAACGAGGCAAATTTATGGAAATGGCTAAAACAGCTCGTAGCAGTAGTACATCTATGATTTGAATATATAGGTCAGATCGGGGCTCATTAGTGGTTCATACCAAGTGTGTTAACTCTGCAGGGAATAGTAATAATAGAGTTCATGTTTATGGATGAGATTCACTGCATGTATGTTATGCCGTGTAGCTGCAGCATTGCCCGCGCTGGTGTCCAACCGCTCACACAAATGTGACATTGGTAAATTAATGACGAAGTGATACAGCTGGGGTGGCGGTGGTAAATAAATTAGGCCTTACGAGCGAGCTTCCTCAGAGATTTCAGACTTCAGAAGGAAGGGAAGAAGAAAGGGGACAGAGGCAGGGAGGAGCGAAAGCGATTGAGGAGGAGTGTAACGCACTGAGATGGATGAGCAGAAACCATTTTTGAGATTTTCTCCCCCTCTTTCTTCCCCCACCCCCTTTTATTTCTGCCCCATCTAGTTTTTCCCTCGCTCTTCCGCCTTTCCTTTCCCCCGTCTGACTAAACGCTTCTCTGTCTGCCCCGGCCTGCACGCCAAGTCTGTCAGTTCTCCTTTGAGAAATCCGGAGGTGAAGAGGGGGGAAGGAGACAAAGAGCGAAAAGGGAGAGAAAGAGAGTGAGATGGAGGATGATGGCTCTCAGAGTGTAGATACAATTTCAATAATTAAGACGGGATACAATTTCAATAATAGAATTCGACCTCGGATCTCTTCCTCTCTTGCCTCTCACTCAGGGAGCCTCGCTGTCAGTTTGCATTTTGACTATGGCACGGGTTAAACTGGGGGCTAATCCATCTTGCTCTGCCGGAGACACACACAAACAACATAATCTGACATCATGTATCCTTTTCGAACACTCGGAAATTCAGATGAAGACAGTTCTCCTAGGTTGTGGTTGTCTCCTGTAAGAGTCGGTCCTGACTGTCTGCCAAAGGAATGAAAATCAGGACTGGGTTGTGCACACCAGTCAAGGTGACTTATACCTTCTGAAAAACCTTCATGCACACATGCACGCACGCATATATACACACCCTATACTGTCTTCTGAGTATTCCCAGGATGGTTAAGGTGTATTTGAAGAGCTTGACTCATGTGGTGAGACTGCTCTTCATTTATGCTTCCGGCTCTCCGTATCGCTGCACGACAGAAATTCCTTTTCACGGACGCTTCATCCCCGGTTTCCCCTCTCTTGACATTCTAATTCACAGGTGTCTAGTGTTCGGACATCTGCGCTGTGGACCTCTTCTCAAGGTGAAAGCTGCTACTAATGGACTGAAGAGCAGGAGCATATTTAAGTAGGTCGTGCTCGCAGTGCTAACCCGTGCCCTATAAGAGTAGGCTGCACGCAGGCCAAAATCACTGCAGTATAATAACGATAGTAATAATAAAATAAAACAACACACTGAAAACATAAAGTTATACATTTAAAGCAGTTTTAATGAGGTGAGTTTTGGCGTGTTTTGAAGGTTGCGAGGTCTGTACAGTCCCGTAGTCTATTAATTACTCAATCTTGCCGGCTCAATGCATGTGTTTTAGTTGTGAAGCTAAGCTTAGCTAGCATTTGCCCTCTTCTTGCCCCAGCTGGCAGAGTAAAATGTTGACATTGTACGTTTAAGCATTCATACCTATCACAACATTTACTACAGTTAAGTGACCTGCCTGAGCTGACTTTGGAGGAGGAATGGAGTTTGCAGATGTTTTTCTAACAACAAACCCAGATATTTTAGCCCAAATTATGATCTTTTCCTAACCCCTAAACAAGCTGAACCCTAACAAAATCAGAACCACAATATTGTCACATCATAAAATGTTATTCAGGCAATT
This sequence comes from Diplodus puntazzo, assembly GCA_963678695.2. Taxonomy (NCBI): domain Eukaryota; kingdom Metazoa; phylum Chordata; class Actinopteri; order Spariformes; family Sparidae; genus Diplodus; species Diplodus puntazzo. The sequence goes on along the minus strand of OZ023156.1, from coordinate 15,854,621 downwards.
GGATTGTTCTACCATGGTAATCCAGCCCTCTGGAGGCTAAGCATGTAGGGACACACAAAACAAAAAGCTAATTGGGATGCTGATTAGCTAACAATTAGATATCTCAGGTGATTTAAGTGATGTGTGTCGTGATGCACATTTGTTAATGAAATAACCACCGATTCATTTGTACCAATTAGTTCATTTATTAATACATTTAATACGAATTGCTTCATTGGATTGTAAGGTTTCAGTTCATACTGTCTAACGGTAATTCAGGGGATTCAAATGGACAATACAGTGTAGAGAACTCTGTGTCATGTTGAATTACAATAAAACAAGCACACCAGGTGAGTAGTATCCCTGCCTCCATGTGTTTCCATGTACAGTAAGCTACTTCATGAGGTTTGGTTTTAGCCAAGCACCATGAACACCTTTGTAAATTGTGTCATTTACAGTAGCTTAATCCCTCGAAGCGTCTTAATTAACCAACCTAATTTCCTCCGACATGAAAAATAATCAAGCATGAAATGCATTATTGATCGTGCTTCTGTGTCATGTAGGCGGAGGAGGAGGTGTTCTATTATACATCAGGACTGCATTGAGAATGTGATGTAGTGACTCGTCGCCTTACAGCTGAATTTTCTTAATTTAGATGTCGTTATCATTTTGGAATGTATGTAAGTTCTTGCACAATGACTAAATGAAATGCGCTTGAGTAATATACCATGCCATCTGTTGATAAATGAATAGAAAAATTGTTTTACTGAAGTCCTTCATTTACTCAAGAGTTTGTGTTTATAAGCCTTGTATAATAACTTCATAGTCTTTTATATTGTTTAGTGATTTTAAAGTGACCACGTTTGTTTTTGACTGTTTTATTCTTTCTTGAATTTTTGATAACACCATAGTGTTTTACAATATTCTCATAGCAACTCATGAAATTTCTCTTTGCCTTTTCGCTTTATCCAATATTATTTTCATCTAGTGTTGGACGGTATCAAAGCAGCTGTTTTAATTTTCCAGCAGTGGGTCCTGATGGAATAAATTGTATTCGATGTTCCCGGCTCAGTCTTTGTTTCTCCATTTGGCTGGCACAGGTGGTCATGCACTAGAGTCAGAGTTGAGCGCCGTCAGTGCAATTTTTTATAACACAGCCCAACATCAGGAACATCGAACTCAACGCGCCGCGCTCTAAGAACGAAACACAGAGGCATTATCGGCCATTTGCACCAGTTTACCACCATAACAGCAGCGTCTTCTTTTTTGTCCTTTCATCGCACTTGTCCATTGGCTCCCAGAGCAGGAGCCGAGAATTTCCCTCTAACTGGAGCAGAAAATTCTGTCTGTCTGCCTTATAGCCCTTATCCCCCCTGCTTCACACTCTCAAACCTGCACACTCTTCTTTTGCCCTTGCCCTTTAAGCTGAAAATAGTGTGTGTGCATGTGTGTGTGTGTGCCCTGTGTGCATAATACAGTTTGTGTGCGTGTGGGTATGTATTTAAAAGTGTGTGTGTGTGTGTGTGTGTGTGTGTGTGTGTGTGTGTGTGTGTGTGTGTGTGTGGGAGAGAGGGAGGAAAATGAGGACATATGGCTGTGAATTCCCTGAGATCCCACCTAAAACACTGCAGTATTCAAGGCATAAATCACCCAGATTGCTGAAACACACAGGGTAACTGCGCTTGTTTATGCATCCATGTGTGTGCATGTGCACATGCGCGCACACACATGCACACGCACACACACACACACACACACACACACACACACCTGTACACACGCACACACACACACCACTACCTGTGTGTAAGCCTGTGAGTATTTCCCTGAAAGCGCACTTCGGTCAGTGCGATGATCACACACATTAATTTGCATTTACGTGCCTTCACACTTGTAGGGACATTATGTAGCATACGTGTGTGCTCTCACACACCGTGTTTGTGTGTGTGTGTGCTCATGATTTGCATACCAGTGTACCATAATGGGGCTGCGCTACAAATCCTGGCCTGTAGCTCCGGTCCACCCTACCCCCTCTTTCTCCCTCTGTCTCTTTTTCAGGTTCAGTGCAGGTTCTCTAATGCTATCACTCTAACCATATGGTGGGAGCATCAGTTAAATTGCTGCTGTTTCAGCGCTGCCTGGCCCGCGTACAGATTTAAAGACGCACGCGCGCGCACACACAAACACACACACACACACACACACGTGCACACACTCTGGCTGGCCTGTGTACAGACACAAACAAAGCCATATGGCCCTTCTTTTTCTTCATTTACCTCATTTACTGTATGTAACCCCAGTGCAGCTGAAGGACACGAGGAACCAGCAGCACCTGCACAACACGTGAAGAGGGAGGCATTAGAGTGATGCACACGAGAGTTTCCATTTGGGTCTGAAGTCAACCTGCCCTCTTGCTGGCCAAAGCCACTTAACTCCACTGCCAGCTATAGAGGAAGGATGTGTAAGATTAAGTTATAAGATTGAATTAGATTCTTATCAGCACTGCAGGATGGACTTCTCTGTTCCATCGTTTATGTTCATGTAATAAAAGGTCAGAGTGTTACCCTCAGAGGTCAGAGTTTATCCCAGAGAGGACAGAACAACAGAGCGTCTAATTGCCTTATCTAATGCCCCGTGTTTGTGTGTGCGTGCGTGCATGCGTGCATGTGTGTCTGTTTTGTGGGAACATGACTGTGGCTGTTTCCTCTCCTCCTAGCCATTAGAAGGGGCTCATATAACCAGCCTCTGGGCCTCGGAGAGACGCACTCTCTATAAATACACACCACTTAAGGGCCTGTGGGGGACTCGCTACACACACACACACACACGCGCACTACACAAGCAGTAGTTCCACGACTCCCTATTAAGCCATCAAATGGATGTTTATGTTTTTGCTTAATAGGAACAGGCCTAAAAAACTGTGAGCTTCAAAATTCAGCAAGGTCAAAAAAACAAAACTTTATGCTGAGCAGCAAATACATTCCACCTCCCTAATGCCGCTCGTATTGCTTACCTTACTTATTTCACACTGTACTCACGTGTGGCTCCTGATGAACAAAATGAATACAATTTGTCAAACATAGCGGGCTGCCGGGAGCAGAGTGTGGCATTTTAAGAGTTCAACATTTTGCAAAAGAAAGGTTAGTTGTTGCTCTCTTCGTACATCACAGTGTTGCCTTCACAACATTCTGCTGGAAAGGAGATAAAACTGTGGAACAGATGTCCCTGTTGTCCTTCTGCCCTGTGTGTGTGTGTGTGTGTGTGTGTGTGTGTGTGTGTGTGTGTGTGTGTTGTGTGTGTGTGTGTGTGTGTGTGTGTGTGTGTGTGTGTGTGTGTGTGAATATATGTGCATGTGTATGCTGTGCGAGTGTACAAACCCTTTGCCATTAGTATTTTTAGCCTTTTAGCACCTTGTTTTGGCAGCATGTTCACTACTTTTATCTAGTACTTCGGTAATGGCCAGAGTGCTGTATTAGACACACACTCGCACATATACACACAGACACTCTGCCGGTGCGCGAGCGAGCACACACACACACACACACACACACACATACACACACACACACACACACACACACACACACACACACACACACACACACATCTGCATACACACTTTAAAGTTGAGTCCTTCTTCATGTCGATGGTCTTCAGAGATATTGCGTCCTCTCTTCACCTGGCCCGGGGCATCACAGCCCCATTTCTACATCAGAATGTCAAGTCTGTTCATTTTTTATTTCATTTTTTTCTGTCTGGCCATTTAGTGCATCCCAGTAGAGTTTCTGTCTGTCTGTAGCCTATGTCTGTTTACTACTCTGATAGTCCGTTTGTCCATCTCATCAAAGCCTGCTTTTTCCTAATAGAAGCACCATCTGTCTATCTGTCTGTCTGTTCAAACTGTCTGTCCATCTGTTTGGCCATGCATGCGCATGCCAGTCTCTCGTTGCCCTCTCTTTCTGTCTCTCCAGTCATCAGTCTTGTTGTTAATTCATCAGATAGTCCACCCGCCTGCCTGTCCGTCATCAATCTGTCCATCTGTGTGAGAGAGAGAGCGCTACCAAAATGTTTTTTTTTTTCATACCAGAAAGCGTCTTCATTTATAGATGCCGATAAAACTATTTCACATTGAATCACTGGTCCATTACATGCTGAATAACTAATATGGTTGGAAGCTATAGATGGTTCTTTAAATTAAAATCCATAAAATGTTATATTAGATTCGTCTATTCGGAAATTAGATGAAGCTATTAGATCCCCACGGGGACGCTGGGTGACTGTCGCTATACAAAGGGATCCACAGGAATGATATATCATTTTTGCGTTACAATAAAACATCAGGAGTACAGCAAATAACTGAATGAACATGAATGCAACTGGCGATAGCAGCAGGTCGAGATTAACAGCATATGCTGACTTTCCAAAACATGCATCACCCGTTCTCTGTTAGGTAGATTCTCTGGTGTGAATCACTGGCTGCACACAGTGATGCAGAGGGAGGAGGCGTTTATACGAACGCGGAGAGAGGAAAGCTTGGAGTAGCGAGCTCACCTGTGTCTGTAATGTGTGCAGAAATTCAAAATAAATGAATACAAGTGAACAATATTATTCCATGAAAAATAAGCCTCTGCACCCATGACCTGCTGAGCAAGTAAACAATGTTGTTTTTAAGTGCTGCCATAGATACTACACGACTGCTGTGTGGTCAGGTGTTCACGGCTGCTCCCTCCTGACTCTCAGCGAATTCATCTGTCAACTCGGAGCTAAGCCACGGAGAGCACTGGCTGACACCGTCCCTGCATGTTCCAGTATCTGGTTTTGTTGCCACTAACATGGCAGAAAAATGTGTCCTGACGTCTTGTTTAAAACCTACACTAGTCCCTTTGACGAATGTGGAAAAGCGCTGTCTGGAACAGTGATCTCTGGCTTGACAGGCACCTGCAAGTCAGCTCTACTACATTGTGTGAACATTATATGTGATGAAATGTTGATATGATACGTAGGTATGACACGTACAAATTTGAATGTATCCATGATCTGCAGAGACGCTTGCTGCCAACATTGTATTCTGGTGTCTGGGCTGCAAATTTAAGTGACTAACTCTGGCACAACAGTGAAAGTTACAGTTAAACTGGCAGCTCTGCTGTCTTGAAGCAGGGCAGTCACTCTCTTTGGAGTCGGGTAGGTTTGTATGATGGGGAAAACTTTAAAAGGCGTAATAAACAACAAAGATGCTCAGAGTTTAAATACTCTCCTTGGCACATTTTCATTTTGTTGATCACTGAAAACAAAAGCCTCCGCCATCTTTTTAATCAGGATGAGTCACCACAGAAGAAACCTTATGTATTTGTACCCGGGTGCTTTAAAAAAAGAGAGAAAAAAAAGCACTGTTCGATTTAAGCTGCATACAAAAAACATCGATTCACACTTAAGAGGTTTAATATTTGAATGTAATAGAGAGAGAGAGAGTTCAGTGTTGTGTAACATCTCATGAGGAAAAAAGTCTAAAAAGCATTTTCCTATCCGCGAAGAAGCACCGCACGACTTGAATAAATGTCAACCAATTAATGAAACAGATAAACCCGCTCTGAAGCGTGTCAAAAAACACTAATGACACATTAGATTAAACAGTGGGATTGACAATAAAATTCAATTAAACTTCATCAAACTCCAACAATCTTCCATTATTTGATTTTTTTTTTTGGCCCCAAGGATGAAAACATTTCAGAAGAGATGACGGCATTTCAAGGCAAAATGTATGTTTCCTGAAATGTTATTGTTATCTGATATGATGGCTTTTCTGTAATGTAACATTTTCTGAAATGCATTTTTTTTTTTTTTACGTTTGTTTTCTGAAATGTTGTATTTTGACTTTAAGGGGCCACCGTAAACTTCACTGTATGCATCCAGATGTGCACAGAGCGATGCACCCTCCAAAACAGACAGAAGAGGGAACATCAGTTAGAACACATGGTGCCATTATCAGATCATATCCTCTGGAATAGCTAACGAAGTAGCAGAAACTTAGAGAAATGTACAAACATATATATTCCCATAAGCATTTACCATTGTTTTATAGAGTTACAGTATATGTTATGTATAGACTGTGTGCCTGAACTCAGGTCAGAGGTGTTCGAGCGCAGCAGCAGTGCAGAGCCAACAGAAACAATAATAGCCCAGAGCAGTTCATTGAGACAGTGCAGCACAAACAGGCAGCATTAATTCATTTTCCATTGCCGCTTACTCATTTTCAGGGTCGCAGGGGTGCTTGAGCCGATCCTACGGAAGGCAGAAAAAACACCTTGGACAGGTTTCTTGTGCCAGTGTATAAACAAACATACAAATTCAAACCTAAGGGCAACCTCGAAATCTGATATCCACCTGACTCAGATATCGTGGGAGGAAAAACCGATACAAACACAGGAATAACATGCAGACTTCACATTAAAGAAAGTGGAGATAAGATTTTAAACCTTGCTTCGAGCAGACATCATTAACCGCTGAGCCGCAGAGCCTGGTCACACGTTATCCCCACTTTTAAGACAACTTAGATGAGGTCAACGGGGGCAGGAATCAGTGTGCTCCGGGAACAGAGCTCTGCTCTGACAGGTACACCTCGGGGTGCACCTCGAGGGTATGACACAGAGGTTTAAGGTGCTCTGAAGCTCAATCGGCTCACTTTAAAGAGTTGGCTGGCTGAGTTCCTACACAGCGACCAGTACAGAGCTTTTACTTCAATAAGGCTTCCTGGGTGACAAAATGGAAAAATTGAACATGGTTTTGTGTGTGTGTGTGTGTGTGTGTGTGTGTGTGTGTGTGTGTGTGTGTGTGTGTGTGTGCATGTGTGTGTGTGTGTGTGTGTCTGTGTGTGTGTGTGTGTGTGCACATATGACTGTGGCCGCATGTGTTATTGTACTTAATCCTCCAGCTTACGCATGCAGTTCAACAGATGTTAGAGTTTGAAATTCAGCCTGGAATCATTAGCAGTAATCTGCCTCGTAATTACAACCTTGACTACTCACAAACACTCCTGCGCACAAACACTGGGTAACATTTGATATTATAGTTCACGAAACTGTGAGTTACTAAAGAATGAATCAGGAATAATCTGAAGATAAATGACTCTTTAAAAAGTAGCTCTTGATTAACTAAGACTCAATGCATTGGACAATGCTGACTAAGGAACAGATGGGAGATATTACATTAATTAACCAGATAATATTAAGCTTTTAATATTATCTATGAACCAACAAACTCCTTTCGTATAAACTTTCCTGACTAACTCTGAACTGCTATTTTTGTGCCCTCTCAGGTAAAAGTGGTGCATTATGCTGATTAGTAAAGTACTAAGTGGTTTCCTAATTATAACTTCATCTAGTTTTTTCAAAACTACTTGATTTCACAATTAGCTGCTTAATAAAAACTAATACATTCTGTTGCATTCCTGATGTGGCGCAAGCACCAGTGTAAATAAGTTGAAGATTAGACCATGCAGCAGCGGGGGAAGGCAATAACTCTTTATCATGGATGTTAATGGACACAGTCAAATCACAGCAGAAGATATGGACAGAAAAAGATTTTACTGTTAGTCAAGGTCATAAAGTCATAAAGCTTCATTCGAGCATTGTGTCACATCTCTGATTGCTTCAACTGCAGAACTGAACAGATGATTGTTATGGATGAAAGACGGTTAGCATGCATGAATATTGTCAATGTGCGGCCGACCTTCGTTTAAAGAAACACCTATTGTTTGTCTTAAATACACCAGAACTAAATGAGCAATAGCGATGTTACATTTGTGAACGATCAGATTCCTTTCAACAGCTCTTTGCTATGAATGAAGGGAACAGAGTCGTATCTGGTGAAGGCTGTTTTTTGTAAATCACTCAATCCAAATGTTCAGTATACTCTGATTTTTTTGTGCCTGTAAGATTTTTTGTAACATTTAGAGTAGCATGAATTGTACTGAATGCATGGCAACTTTTTTTTTTTTTAAATAACAGATGTCATACAGAAAATAAAAATATAATAACTGACAAAGCAAAGGGATTTGGCGTCACCATGTGTAATGTTTTATATGCAGACAACTGACATTACCTGACATTATAAGCAGTCTAAACCTAGTCCACTTGCAGAAGTGATTAGTGAATTAGACATGTTGGGGAGTTGGCACAAATGTTACGGAACTAAGTGGAGCAGGTTATTTTAATGAGGAGAGCGTTAATGTTGAGGCCACACACAGTATTTACTTCCTTCAGCTTCGGGTCCAAACCTTTTCTATATCGTTCTAATGTGATTACTTACTATTCAAAAATACACACCTTGGACAGATTTAGCTTCGTTTGGAATTAACTTGAATTCCAGTTGTGAGCCACAGTCGTTGCTTTAGTGTTTGACAATTTTAACCATAAAATAAAATCAGCGCTGGACTCAGTGGCTCCACTATTAATAAAAACAATTAATACAAGACCTACACCCCCGTGGAGAACTACAGAAACTAAAAAACTAAAGAGAAACTGCAGGAGTGCTGAGAGGAGATGGAGAAAAACAAAATTAACAGTTCACTATGACATTTTACGTGAACAGCTCAAAACCTACAATAACGCAATCAAACAGTCAAGAATCTCCCATTTCCAAACATTAATCGACAAACATAAAAACAACCAAAAATTCCTCTTCTCCACAATTGACCTTTTAACAAACAAAAATCTTAATAGATCCTCCAAAACGCCTACTGACGCCCTTTGCGAGGACTTTGCAGACCACTTCAGAAATAAAATCAATGACATCAGATCGAGTCTTTTACCTCAACAGATTTTAAATGTCGACACACCTGGATTATGATTTTACCCGAGGAAACACTGGAGAGTTTTGCCCTGGTTGATGCGAGGACACTTGGTCGAATCTTCGGCCAAGTAAAGCCCACAACCTGCCTTTTAGACCCGATTCCCACACCGTTTTTTAAAACACTTTGTGGATTCTTTGAGGAACAGCTGTTATACATGGTGAATTGCTCTCTTCAGACGGGTGTCTTCCTTGCCTCCTTTAAAACGGCGGTGGTGAAGCCCCTTCTGAAGAAGAGCAACTTAGATCCCAACATCTTTAATAATTATCGGCCTGTATCCAACTTACTGTTTTTAAGTAAAATCTTAGAAAAACTTGTTTTTAATCAAGTAAATGACTTTTTAATCGCAAACAGCATTTTAGAGAAGTATCAGTCTGGTTTCAGGACGAACCACAGTACAGAGACAGCCCTTTTAAAGATTTTAAACGACATCAGGTGCAACTTGGATAACCATAAACTCACAGTCTTGGTACTACTGGATCTAACCGCCGCCTTCAATACAGTAGACCATCACATTTTATTAGATAGACTGAAGAACCTGGTCGGCCTCTCTGGTACTGTTCTTAACTGGTTCGTCTCTTACCTCACAGATCGACACTTCTTTGTAAGTATGGATACATGTTCCTCAGAAACACACAAAATAAAGTGTGGGGTTCCCCAAGGGTCAATTTTAGGTCCAACTCTTTTTAATCTTTACATGCTTCCCCTTGGGGACGTCATCAGGAGGCACGGCATCAGCTTTCATAGTTATGCTGACGATACGCAACTGTACATCGCCGTGTCCCCTGATGACACAGGGCCTATTGATGTCCTTTTTAACTGTATTTTAGAAATCAAGTCATGGATGGCAGCGAATTTCCTACAGCTCAACCAGGACAAAACAGAGGTTTTACTCATTGGTCCTGAAGGCCAGAAAGAGAAACTTTTACCAAAGTTAAAGGATTTTAAACCATCACAATCTGTAAAAAATCTGGGTGTGATTTTTGACTCTGAGCTCAGTTTTATTCCACACATCAAAAATATAACAAAAATAGGTTTTTACCATCTTAAGAACATAGCCAGAGTCCGCCCGTTTCTCTCTCAGGCCAGCACTGAGGTACAGATGCATGCTTTTATCTCTTGTCGTTTAGACTATTGTAATGCCCTGCTCTCTGGCCTTCCCAAAAAAAGCATTTTGAATCTACAATTATTACAAAACTCAGCTGCACGAGTGCTGACAAGGACCAGAGGGCGGGAGCACATTACATCGGTTCTAAAGTCACTGCATTGGCTCCCCGTGCGTTTCTGGATTGATTTTAAGGTTCTTTTACTAGTTTTTAAGTGTCTTAACGGTCTTGGGCCTTCTTACTTATCTGACTTACTTTTACCTTATCGGCCACTGCGGACCCTGAGGTCCTCCGGCACCGGCCTTTTAACCATACCACAGCTTAGTTCGAAAAACACGGGGAGGCGGCTTTCACTTGTTATGGGCCCCGACTGTGGAACAGCCTGCCGGAGAACCTCAGGGTCACGGAGACTGTTGAGGTTTTTAAAAAGAGGCTCAAGACCCACCTTTTTAACCAGGCTTTTAACTGATTTTTAAATTCTTTTTAATTCCTTTTATGCTGTGCTAATCAGAGCACTTGTATTTATTTATTTATTTATTTATTTATCTTTTATTTTTTATCCTTTCTTAATGTTTTAATCTATCATGTTTAGCCTCTATGCTTTCATGTTTTAGCCCCTCGTGTTTTTAGCCGTTTTGCTTTCATGTTTTAGCCCCTCGTGCTTTTAGCTTTTACGCTTTTTGCCTTATTTTACTGTTTTAGTCTATCAGTTTTTAATCTCCAGTTTTCCTCAGGGGGGCCTGCCAGGCTAGAAGTGGCCTCTGGTCTGCCCGCGGGGGGTGCTGTCCCGTGGACGGTTCCGGCCCGGGTGGCTAGAGGGCTCTGCACCTTGGTGCGGGGCCTCCTGTCTGCCCGGGTTGGGGTGGTCTCTGTGGCAGCGCTCCCTGCGACCTTGGACTGGGGTCTCTCCCGGTTTGGTTGGCCCCCCCCCCCAAAGGTAGCTTCCTCTGCGCCTCAGGTCTCGCTGCTCCGGCCATGTCTCTGTGTTGACAGTTAGTGTTTGTATAGGTGTGAGTGTGTGTGTCTGTGTGTCTGTGTGCGTGTATGTCTGTGTGCGCATGTGTGAGTGTGTGTATGAGTGTGTTTATATTTGTGTATGTTTCTGTGCATGACTGTGGGGGTGGGAGGGTTGGGTTCTTTTAATTTTCTTCACCTGATTTTATTTGATCTTTCTCTTTTTGCTGCTGTATGTACTCTCTGTAAGGCACTTTGCGATACTTCTGTATGAAAAAAGCCATATAAATCAAGTTTGATTTGATTTGATTTGATTTAGTGATCAAGAACTGATACTGCTTGTATTACAATATACCATCATATGCTTATAAATTAGCTTAGACTTAATGTTCATAAGTAATGATATTAATAGTGACATGTGGTGAGCTGTGCAGTGAACTACACTATGATTTCTTTGGAAGTAAGGAATGGCTGGATACTTAGTTTTAACTCCATTTTAAGACTCACTACAATTGCAGGTCCACAAGAGTAACTAATGATTTAGTACTAAGTTATTAATGAGCCATTACTTGTTTGGTACTGCTCAGTGGCTGCTTTAGAGTAAGTCAAGATCATCATTATCTAAAGATTCTTTAATATGGGCGCCCCCGGTCTACACATCACTATCTACTATACAGTCCTTGATTTTCAGGAACTAACGATCCATCAGGTTGTTTTCCAGTGTGAGTTGTTCAAAGCGTGCTCTTGCCCTCCCTACCTTTGTCTCTCTTGTGTATGTGTGAGTGTGTCTCAGGGTGCACGTGTGTGAGTGCACGTGCAATTTCTCTCTTTTTTTTTCATTTTTGCAAGTGGTGATCCATTACTCTGTCAGCTCTTTCCCATGATGCTTAACAGCAACAGGAACATTGTGTCTGGAGAAAATGACTTCATCCTCTGGAAGACAATACTACCTCATTCCTTTATTTCCCTCAGACCGCCTCGCTCTCCTTTGATCCCCCATTCGGGCTTTTACAGTTGACTGTATAGTCTCTATCAGTGTCTGCCTCTCTACCTTTGGATCACTTGTGCTCTTGGTATTTTCTCTCCATGACTCATTTTTTTTTTCCTGCTGTTTCTCTCTTTTCCCTTCTGTCGCTCTCCCTGTCTGCTTTAAAGATACTCTGTGTCTTTTTGTCTTAAATGCTATGGTGATAGGACTCTTGAGCGAAGGATAATGGAGGGAGCAGCCTCCTGCTTTTACATAATTGTAACGTGGCACACAGATGCTGTATTCTCTGTTTCCTCTTTCTGAGTCTCATTTTTCCTTCTCTCTGCCCCCTCCCTCCCTCGTTCACACGCAGAAAACATTTATTTTGATAAGGTGAAGTGATTAGCATCAACCCTATTCTTCTTCTAGCCACAAGCCAGCTGACCTTGGTTGCCCATTGTCATGCAAAGTGAATACAGTAGTGATGAGCTTTGCAGACAGCTTACTTTTTTATTCTTGCATTTAACAGTATAAAAGCTATTTCATGTCCCAGTACATTATATTACATGAGTGCATTCCTTTTAAAGCTGAATGATGATTAATACATTTTTAACTAAATATCTTGGATCAAATATGTCTTAAAGTGCTCTTTCTCTTTCTCTACATTGTCATTCTTACACATTATATACTTGAATTATTCATATGTATGGTATTTGCAAAAGGGATCTATGAAGCTGTGAAGTGGAATGTTATCAGGAGGGTGTTGAACAATGACAAACCTCTCAACCAATCACACTACTTGTCTGATAACTGTTGAACAGCCGTGCAAAAAGTCAACCACTGACAGGCTGCACCAGATTCACTGCACGGGAGCCTTTGGCCAAAACATCCTCCCTCTCTCTCTCTCTCTGTCGCATCACACTTCCCCAGCCTTAATCTATCTGTTTCACGTAACTGTGAAGGAAAGAATGGAAGAAACAATTCATGAAACGTTTATGAATGAGGAAAATTATGAAATGTTTAATGGAACTATTGGTTTTTAATGGTGCAAACCTTTTTTAATTACAAAATACTGGTGAGGGTGAAATGGTAGGTGTTTCGCAAATCATGCAGAGATTATTTAAGTGTAACAAGCTGGAGACGCTAGAAGGAAATTTCCTCGAGCGGCTTTTTGGATAATAAACTAGTTAATAGGAATTTATACACACAAACTATTGGAACAATTACAAGAGTCAGCTAAGTTCAGAGAATTACATCACTGTGATGTAATGCAGCCTTTGAAACCAGCAAAACACAACGCTTGTTCCATATCATGGTATAACGATACCTAAAATCTAAGATGACATATACCTAGCTTCATATCATAATAGCGATATTTACCATATACACTGCGATGGCTGCGTCCAGTAACATAGCTTCAAAATGTCCGGACGTCTGGTTAAAAAGATATCCGGTGATTTCACGCCTACAAATGTTGAAGCTGTCAGCAGCAGTGGTGACTGGCTCAGCAGCCAGCTTGGCAACCATCTCCCCTGGCTGCCACCACCATCCCCTCCACCTCCCCACATGAAAGTCATGTATTGTGGTAATGTTGATATGGTACATATGACACAAAACAAATCTGAACATATCCGTGGTTTGCAGAAACATTGCACTGTGAGAAATGTAATGCTTGTATAAAAATGTCTTTTGTCAGACCAGTACAATAGATAAACCAACAAAAACGCAGGCAGAATGTTTTTCATAATGTCTTTGTAAATTCAGAGTAGTAACACCAATTTTTCAGCATAAAAACTGCAATATTGTCTTTTTGCAGAGTATAAAATGTTAGTTCTGCCAACCGGCCTATAGATATACATATAGCTCTGCCACTTTACAGTGTTTTTCCTCTGAGAAGAAGCAGTCATACACAGAAAACTGTCATCTAACGTCTCCTTGATTCTGCAATCACTCTTTAATGTTTGTTTACTGATCATTAAAACTAACATTTAGTCTAATCGCTGCTACGAGGAGCGTCCGGTTCAGGATCTAGCAACAAAATGCTTGAAAATTGGCACTGTCACATTTAATTGGGGCATCTAAGCACTCAAGTGTCCCAAATCTGAAGGGGCGTGTGGGGTCCCAGAGGAGTCTGGTTATATGATCTACATTCTTTAGTCTAACTGAAAGTCTGGCTGCTGCCTTTTGAGTGAGCGTGAGCCCTATGACAGGGAGCTTTACAGCAAAGGCAAAAAAAAGAAGGAATTACAGTCTTCATTATGTGTGAGATTCAACTCTATCCACATCTGACAAGGATGAGAGAGTGTCTGTCTGATTGAGTTCTCAGCTGATTAAAACAGGAGGGAACAATCCTCAGTACTTGACCTTTAAACTTAAACTAGAGCCAAAAAAAAACAATATTTTGTTAATATCTTCACACCATTTCCCAATGTCAGCCAGATAGTCCAGCAGAGATAATGATCATTCATGGTCAGTCTGAACTGCGCAATCTTATGACACTTCCTGTCCGACTGTTATCAGGGTACAAACTTGTTTTTTTTGTATGTTTATTTTAGGGGAAATTGTGTGTGAAATTACTTTCAGTGGGGATTTGATTGCTGTTTTTGAATGCTATTGGAAGCAACCAAATTATCTGGGGACGCCCCGAGAATAACTGTGGTCTTTTGAGGCTGTTACCATGACTTAATTCAGAAATAAATACCAACACCTTGCCTCATGACACCTCATTTACATTCAGCCCATTGTATTTCAGCTCCCTGCCCTCCCTCCCACCATTTGCGCAGTGTCAGATGTGTGCAGCACAAAAAATACCAGTTGAATAGGAAAGTGCATATCAAGTTGATGTAAATGCCAACATGTCACAACACAGACAGGGACGAGAATGACGTCTGGGAGTTACCTGCTGAAGGTTTTTTGATATGTGAATAATAAAATAAATGGACTGTGACTTGTAATTACGATGTTTACATAAAATGAATCGAGTGTGAATGACATGGACTTAATAGGTGAGATCATTAATGGATTATAGCTTTCACTCTTGAGAAGGAACCTCTAATTAGCCATTACAACAGTTTAATTGAACTTAAAGAGTCATTACAATTGGACCGAAGCCTCATCTCGCTCCTGGATTATTCCTTTATTCTCTTTTGCGCCACAAAGCAGACAAAAAAAAAAAATGTTTTAAATCTGCATTGATTTGCAGTGAATGAGCTGCATTAACACATGTTCATGGTTCAAATGAATCCTTTGAAATGATACGTTTTGTTCCTGTTCCAAGTTTTGTGGTTGTGTGTGTGTTTACGTGCACACGCATGTGCAACAGTCCCTTCTCTCTACAGTATTTTTCCACACAATGACAGCCCATTCAAATCCAATTAAAGCGACACAGAGGGCTTCGCAGCATCATTCATTCAACTGTCATTCATTCTCTCCCCCCCGTCTTCTCCCTCTGCTGCCTGTGGATGGCTGGGTGGTAACGGGGTGGGTGAGCTCTATCACTTCCTCGTTTTATCTCTCTGTCTTCTCCTTTTTGTACCTCCTGTCGTGAGCTGACACCTCGGGGTAAATATGTTTCACTTGGCGTGATGTCAAAATGTTTATTTTGAGAAGAGCATATGTGTAGTTTTGTGTCCGGATTGATGCTCATCCTGAAATGTCATATTGAACTTTATAGTTTGGGACTTATTTTCGAACTTTACAATAGCATTTAAAAGCATTTAAATGCTTACTGGCTCTCCAGGAAACAACTACAATCTACTGTCATAAAATCGTTCACACTCAACACTTGTAAACACCTTTGAACAGACATGTGACTAATTTGTTCGTGTGCATAAAGAGTTAATAAATCCGTTATAAAAATACCACAGATGAAATTTGCTTTATCACATTCAATTGGTTAATTTCACGCATTTACACATTTTTCCACATTTGGAAAGAAAACATGGGCACATGGTATCACGTGAGAGTTGCTCGTCACATGTGAATTCTGCCTTTACACACATTTTCGCGTGATTGGCTGTTTCCACAAATAATAAATGCACGTGTCAGCTTTCACAAGTGATGCGTTACTTACACTCACATGTGATCACATGTTGAGACAAAACCTAGAGCATGAAATCACATTGAGATTGCTTCTCCTTCTGGGAAGTAGACATTTTATGATAATAACAGCCTATTACATTTATTTATATGCCACTCATCTAAACAAGGTTACACTGTGCATCACAGAACACATTAAAACAGTAAGACAAAGACAACCAAATGGAACAAGTAAGAACAAATGACATTAAAAAACAACAGCAAAGAAGCTACGGACGAGACGTTAAAAAAAAAAAAAAAAAAAAAAAGGTTTTTCTATAGCAATGATTCACAAACAGACATGTGTTTGCGAGCCTAATCGGGCTGGGAGTTCATGTTTTTTCACATGAGAACAACCATTTTTACATGTGACATACATTCATATGTGGCTGGCTTGTTTTCGACATGTTGATAAGAACAAACATGTCATATGCCAGGAAAATCATTAAACCTGTATTAGGACATTATATACTCTTAAATCTATTACTGTTACTTCTTACTTATCGCTTATATGGAAAATAATACAAAATAATTTATCTTTGGTTGTCAAGTAGAAATTTCGACAGTTGTATCATCATCCATGCTGCTCTGCATGTTATTGCAGGGAACCGGCAGCAAATTTAGGACCTCCTGCTCTCAGTAAGCTCTCGCAATAAGCTAGCATGGCACTAACAGGGTGTCCCTTTTGGCCCAGTATGAGGCAGTCCTTTCCAGCCCTGCTAACACTATCGCCACAAAACAGGAGAGCGTCCCGCTGCCAAATGTCACCCCTTAGCACACGTCTCTTGGAATAACAAACCTCTTTAACGGCCACGGGTTAGGTACAGTACATCACCAGGACGGGCGCCGTTTGTCAAAAGCAGAACCAGCAAAAACAGCCTGGTGGTTTGTGCAATATCTCAGTTAAATGTTGGGGCACTGGGTGAATAAGTTAGGAAATATTTTGCATGTTTATACATGACACTCATTTTTTTGAGATGCATGACTGACTGTACAACGCCATGTGCTCCTGGACAGGACCAGCAGGTGTGACGGCGAGGCAAACTTGTACACTCGACGTCTGTTCCACTGTCATGGCAACAAGTGCACACAGCAGAGACAAATATACAAACTAATACACTTATTTTTCATGCCTACAGTATGTCATGGGTTTAAGTTGATTCTTCAGCTGACTGACCAAGTTACTGAGTATTTTCAGAGCGGTGTGGCTTCACATAACACTTGAACAGCTGCTGGGCTGAAATCAAACGCGATTCAAACGTGCATCAAATATGATTTGTGTATGTTACCGTCCGACTGCTTGGTAAGCTTTTTTTTTCATTGCGTGCAATTTCGACAGTTGGGTTGATATAAGCGTGTGTGCATGTGTGTGTGTGTTTTTTAGGGGGTTCACTGCAGGGAGCACTGTTTCCATTAATGTCTGTACTAAGATGCAACTCAGCTTTCTGAATTATGTAAATGAGGTGCTGTAAATTCATGACAGAATCAATGGCTTTCATTTTTATCAAATCAATCAAGCCTCCATCAGTCCACACCACTGCAGGACACACACACACACACTTACGCACACAAACACACCACGAGGCCTTATATTAATCCTGCCAAGACAGGCCTTAGAATAATGAGTTTTGGAATGATGTGTATACAGTCATAAATATAATTTTTGCTTTTAACCACCAGCTGATTCATGATTCTCTCTCTCTCCCTCTCTCTGTGTGTGTCTGTGTGTGTGTGTGTGTTAGTGATTGAGAGAGAGAGAACAGTATTGGGGCAGTTGTGATGAGTCAACGATTGGGAATTTACCAAATGGATCTCGGCCTGTTACACTATAAGTCACGGAAGACGAAGAGTCGAGGCATTTTTACAGTTGCATTCAAACTGACACTCTCATGCACACCTTTATGTAAACTGCTTCTGTTTTCACCTTTAAAGCAACACAAAGTCATTTTGTCAGCATATTGACTTGTTAATAGGGAGAATGGAGCCTCTGTCATCCACACTCAGCACCCCGAGAGCCTTTTTTTTGCGAGATGCAACTCGGGTTAAGCAGGAGAAGTATGTAACGCTCTACGGCACAGTCACACACCACCAAGTATGTCGGGGACACCGGATCATGTTTTTGGGGGTGGAAAATATTTTTCCCCTCTAAAGTCCTCAGACTGTTCAGCCTCAACTCTCTGATCTATGGAGTTTCCTGATGGACAAAAAGTTTTACTTTTCTTGCTGAAGTAACCACTAAATGCTGCTTGCAATGGCTGCTGTGAGCTCAATTAGCCGAGCAGCTGGCGAACGCTACTTGGCCTGGACCGGGAGCTCCAGACAGAGGGGAGTACTAACACGGGAACTTTGGTCCAGTTTGGCAGGCTGTGGTGTCTGGATGGGATCTCTGCAGACTTCTTGGGAGAACTAAGAAGAAAGTGTAAGTGAAGTGAAAGCTAAGAGTTAATCTACCATTGGCTGAGAGAGACACCATTCACCCTATTACCAGACACTGTGCCATTACAATGATTCAGGAGCTGTTATTTAAAAGTTTTTTTTAAAAAAAGTCACACAATGTCACTTTACAATATAATTCAAAAGCTGTTTCCTTTTCTCCCCCGTGGCCCACAATTCAGTTGCAGTTTTGGCCCTTGAAGGGAAAAAGGTTGTTCGCCCCTGCTTGAACATTTGCAAAGCTGCATTCTGGTATATGTGCACACTTTATTTCCTTTCTGCAGGGCTCACAGGCCTGTGCTCCACTTCAGATAGACATACCTTGATTCCTCAGAACAAAGTGTGTTGTTAAAACCACTGCAAACAGAGGAAACATAAAGAGGCATTGAGAAAAATCATCGTACCACAGGACATCACACACACAAAAAGCCGTCTGTGCTAGAAATTACAATTGAAAACAGGGATGTAGTTTAAACCCCAAAGCTTTCTTTTTGGTTCACTTCTGGCTGCCAACTTGGCAACTGCTGAAGCCAGGATCATTAGGCAAACAATAGGGAAGCCTAAGTGGAGCTGAAGAGGGATTAAAGAGCAGAGAGACAGGTTAAGACACCCTGCAGTGCCCTAACACGTCCCACAATATACCCTTTTTTTTTTTTTTTTTTTAGATACGTACCTCATGGATCAGGTTTTGCAACTTAATCACAATGAATGTGAACCCACCTGTTCATATTTACAGAAGGCAGGCTCCAGATTCTTTAGAATAGGAAGCTGCTCAGTGACTCAGCCTGAGACATGACAACAGCCCACCTGTGCAAAAAGAGAATAGAAGTGGAAAATGCCATGTTTCTGAATATTCATCACCAAAAAAATCTTCTCAGATTCTTTTTGTCTTTTGGCCTCTACATTGACGATATATTATTGGGTAAACAAAATCCAGGTATGTCTCCCCTTGTTCAATTCCTCCCTCAGACCAGAGAGAATTTTGTGGAGGACAGGAAGTTTATATCTTCAAAGCTTTCCTCTGCATGCAAACTACAAGAAATCTGCTGCGGCAAATCACCCAGTCCTACTGTTGTTGTGTTTCCTGTTTGCGGCGCTTGACAAGCATCTGTCCTCTTCAGTTTGTTTGCCTCCTGTCTGCCACCGCGTTCCATTCTTCTCCCCAAGTCACATCAATATCACATTCCCACTTCCTTCCTATATCAAATAAAGTCTAGTAGGGGTTTTTTTTTTCAGCGCGACCTTGATCCGCCATTGAAGGCTCACTTCACTTGTCTGCCTCATCATGTTACACAAGCATAGCATTTCTCCGCACCTTACTTCATATCCTACTCAATTTTATGTCAGTCACAATATCAAACTCTGAGTCAAAGTTTTGAAGCGGCGTCTATTTTTAAGATTCTGTGAAGATCCCTCTGTGCTGCCTGTCAATATTCAGCATGTAAATATGTTTAAACACAGCGCCGGTGCCAACCCGTGTCTTTTCGCTGAAAAAGTTTAGCCAGGTTCAGCGCAATGTCATCAAACTACAAGCTGCATTGGCCAATCTAATACATGCAAGTTCCACATTCCTGGCGGATTCATTTGTAAAGAGAAGTTAATTTATTTCTTTATTTCTGTGCAGTGTTTTGGCCTTTGGATAAGACTTATGCATATGCATATGCAGGGCTAAACTAGTTTACTCTTTGTGCTAGGGGCCTTGCGCATTACAGAAAATAATCTTTACCCGCTTGTCTGTAGTTTCAAAGATTGAAAATACCCCATCTTCCTTTTACTGATGCAATTCCTAAACTCCTGTCCTTTACTTTGTCAGACCTCATATTAAGAAATTCCAACAAGAACTGTAAATGTAATCAGGCCTATTCAATCAGCACTTCTGTCATCATGCCTGTATCCTTGACAACAGCTGTCTCACTCCACCTGCCAATGGTGAGTTTATTCATAATGGACATGAAAAGCAGGTGTTCAAGTTTAGCTTCAGTAAGTTGGAGGCATTTATCATGTTAGTGGAGGTGAGCATGTAGCCTATACATGGCATAGGGAATTTGAAGCTGGCAGCTTGACATCAGTGTTGGCCTCTCCAACAGGCTAAACATCTGTGCTATCTTCTCTAACAGGCTAACAGTGCTATTAGCTTCTACAACAGGCTAACATCTGTGTAAGCTTCTCCAACGGAGTAACATTACCATACTGTTGGCTTCAACAGACTAACATCGATAGCAATGTTAGCTTCTCCAATGTTAGCTGCCTCTGCAACAGAATAATATCAGTTTTAGCTTCTCCAACAGTTATGGCTTGAGTAGCGTTGCCTTTCAACCATGCTGTTCCCTATCTTCATTGTTATCACCATACAGAAAAAACAACAGTTAGTGGCAGTATTTTCAATTATGAACAGGGTTTATACAATCCTAAATCAAGATGCTATTTGCTATTAAGAAACATGTTTCTGTAATAACATATAAACCCTAATTATTTGATAATGACATAAGATTTCAGGCTTAGGTGTCTCTAATGAGGCCTCAGGTTCCAATCCAGAACTGGCCCCGATGATGGAACCTGAGTTCACTGAGCTTGAATTTATTGACACGTTTGAATTAGCTGTGCTGTATTGTGTTGAAGCCATGGCAAAAATATCACCCATGTCTCTATGGGACGCCTTTATTTGTCTCTCTGATCAGTGAATGAGGCAAAAAGTGAAATCCTTTAGCTCATTTTTAAATAAATGAACCTATGTTTTCAGGCTTTTATTCGCAAGCCATCGACATTTGGCTGACTCTTAGATTAAATGGCCATTTTGTTACCACTCCATTATTATTCATTATTTATTATTCAGCCTTCTTTGTTTTTAATTGACTTACTTGCCTCTCGAATGGGGCGATAGCAATTCACAAGACCAAAACCAACTGAAATAAAAAATAACAATTTTGAATGTGGGAGGTGATTCAGAGGTGTGAAACTGGGATACCTGCCGGTCTGACTTCCTATAAACAACACCAAGTAAACAAATAAATAAATAAATAATTTTAATTACAAAATGAATAAGTGAGAATGTAATCAGGAATTCCCCGCTTCAGTATGTATACTGGGGAAGACACAGAAGGATGAAGCAGTGGTTGAATAAGGCAGCTGACAACAAAACACAGGGGTTTTTTTGCATTTTTTTTTAGTTAGACTGCTGTTTCTGAATAGTACACCTTCAAAACCCTAAATAATAAATTGCATCTTTATATATTCATAAAATAATTCATTGCATGTCTGAGTATGCACTTGTTGGTGTGTACGTATGAGCACTTGTTTTTGTGTAAGTGTGTTCGAGTGAGTGGGTGGGTGTGGGTGGTTGCTCAGCGTATACATGTGTGTGTGTGTGTGTGTGTGTGTGTGTGTGTGTGTGTGTGTGTGTGTGTGCGCGCGCGCTGCATGTGAGACTGTGCTGCTGGGGTGCAATCATTTCCTGTCTCCTGGTTTAGAGAAGATGTTGGCATGACAACATGACACCTGGGAAAGGTTGGAGGGTAGACATGGAGGGAAAAGAGGAAAAACAGAAATAGACGACTGGAAGTTTTCGTGCCAGCTTTGAGGGGAGTTTTTTTTAATGCCTGGATATGTTTGAGAACTTAACTCAGATCTCAACTTGTTACACAACCTAAAAATACTCACAGAATAAAGAAGAAAGAAACTCGATGTGCTGATTTTAACGTTACATTATGGCATCAGCGAAGCAATGGTCCCCAAAACAGCTGAAACGAGAGGACATTTCCTTAAAAAATGAAATACATTTAACCCGCAAAGCTCAACATCTGACGGTTTCCCATCTTTCATCATCAGACTGCCTCACTCGAGGGAGTCACATGCCTTGTACGAGCGTGTGTGTGTGTGTGAGTGGAGATTTTTTTGCATTGTCTGTCTCCTCATTTATGAGCGGCTGAGCCAACCCCAGCAGTCATCACGAGACATTAAAGTCATTCAATATGGCTGACATATTGATCCCGTCTATCTGTCGTTCGCTCATCTAACATTCATGAGGAGGCAGCGTACCTCATTCCCCCATAACCACAGAAACCAGAACAGATTTGCTTAAACATTGCGGTGTGACTTTATTGCAATTTCGAGCACTTTGCTGACTCTTTGTCAAATTAGCCGCCGTGGGAAACACTGCCGAGTCCATTGTATCTACAACTGCCTCACATTGTAAAAAAAATATCTAAAATACTGGGGAAATGACCTGTAGAGTTCCCACTGTCTGTTGTGGTTTGCATTCCCTCAAGGATAATAGCAGAAGGCAGCTCAAATCTCTTATGATACACTAAGAACGCTTGAGCTCCATGAAGGCAATTTCTAAAAAAAAAAGAAAGAAATAAAGAAGGAAATAGAATAACAATTGAAAAGGAATATATGGTAGGAGCAAACAATCTGGGGATGTGAACACCTGAATTATTAATTGAGATAATTCAACTCCTCAACGACAAGAATGCACATCTCCACTCCCCGCCGCTGCACACGCATTCACATATCCACAAACACACGCGCACATTTGTTCTTATACGCGCGAGACCCTTTTTCTTTATCTTGCCTACTCGACAGTTATCTCTTTGAAATGGGTCAAGACAAAATGAAAATCGAGAAACTTCTCATCACGTGGAAGAGATAGACAAGGAGGGAGGCACATACACAGGGGAGGGAGGAGAGATAGGACGAGGCTGGAGGGAGGGAAGAAGGGAGGGAAGGAGGGGAGAGTCGCTCGATAAGGAAAGTTCCTTTCAAACTCAGAAGATTGCAAAGGGAAGTCGCCTCACATTTGTTGTTCAAATTTAATAGTTTTGTTGTTTTCTTTTGCGTGCGTGGGCGCCTCTGTGTTTGTGGCCACGATCTTGTGTGAGTTTTGCAGAGGAACAATGACCCCCTTTCCCAAAAATAGACATTTTTAAAAAAAGTACAGTTTGCCAGCGAAACTCTTGTTTTCTGCATTGACTTCTCTTTTTTCCTCTCTGTTACCAAGACAACAGACGTACAAAACTAATGTTTTTTGTTCGGCTTCAATTTGCCCCTGGCTTTTTTTTTTCCTCCTAGGGTCAAAAGGTCTGGGAGCATCCAGCGTAATATTATTATACAGCTAATGATTTGGTAAGTTTTGTTTTAGTTTGTTTGGTGGTGAGGGAGGGAGGGAGGGAGTGAGGGAGGGAGGGAGAGGTAAACACTGAGAAAATGAGCGTCGCACGGCCGTGAGAGGAAGCAGAGGAGGAAGAGGGAGCACTGCGGCTAACACCCACGGCTGGCGAATGTGAGACAGAAGGCGGGTCTCGGTGACGGCATGGTCTAATAAAAGCCGCATTTCTTTTATTTGCATATCACTTTCTACTCTAATTGGTGTGTTTATCCACTTTAGATAAAACAGGCAATCAGAGCTGTTTAGTAATGACATGCTGATAATCTGCTGTATGTTAACACTGCTGTTAACATTTATCATAGCGTCACACAAACATGCCTCGGAGCCATTTACTAATGTAACAAGCGCTTGTTTTTTTCGCAGTGCATGGTCCTCGTCAGTGCTTTTCCCTCCCTGTTTTGCCCCTGGCTTTATAATAATTACTTTTAGTCTTTTTTCTTTTTCTTTTTTTTTTTAAGATCTTAAAGGAATCAGGTTGAAATAACGGCATCACAATGAGAACTGACAAACCATGACACTTTATCAGAGTGTGGCTATATTGAACTTTAAAAGGCAAACAAGCATTCTGCACGCTTTGTCAGGGGAAGTTCTTAATCAAATCGTCTCGGCTTTTAGCTTGTATCAAGACAAACCGGATGAAGCTCACGTAGGACTAAAAGCTTGACAACGTTACTTTGATAAAGTTGACCCAAGCTGTGGCTTTCATGCGGCTTCCAGCATGTTTAGTTGAGTCTTCACTGTGTCTGGCTGGTTTCCCTATAGATTACTATTTTTTTTATTTTCTTTTTACCTCTGGATAAACAGTGGTGCATCTGTTGTGTCATACCTCCACATGTATCACTCTGTGGGGCCTGACTTGTGACTAAAGGAAAACAGACACAGTGATGGAGGAGAACACAAAGGCAGATCGTCAGCTTGATAGAGAACGGCGCCTTTACGCAGCTCGCTCTCAATGAAACGCAGAACATGGAGAACAGACTTTCATAATTCAGTAGTGACACCCTTTTTTTCACCAGCCTTCACACCTCCTGAAACGTAGAGAATATTTAGGTTAAGTGCACGCACAGATATGCATGATGTAGACACTTAATCAAAACACACACCCTTCGATTCACAGGAATTGGAAGTTAATGCTTCACACACCTTGTGCCTTCTTATTTCACCTTTATTTCCTCTGTGTTCCCTGGCGCTCCATCAGAATGGCCTGTCCGTCGGTCAGATAGCCTCGGAGACCTCCGACCCTCAACACTTTTTCCCACTTTAACAGGATGGAGTGAATAACAGGGGACAGTGCTTGAACGGTACTGTAATTTGTCCAGAAAACTGGTCAGCCGTGCGTAGGTGAGAAGCCCTCATTTTCTGTTCTTGACAAAACTATTTCTGTCACTTTCCATGTGAACAGCTGAGTGGAGCAACGGTGTCTTCCAGGATATGAAAATGTGAGCCAGTATTCCCTATTTTTAAACAATATCACACATCCCCCCAACCTCCCCTTGTCATGACAGCAACCTGTTAGTGTGCCCCGGGGCAAACATTTGCAGATTGACCCACAGCTCACACATCTCGCCACACAAGACTGTAAATGAGAAAACCCTAGTTTACACTCAATGGCAACTTTCTTCTTCTTCGTCTTCTTCTTCTTCTTCTTCTTCTTCTTCTTCTTCTTCTTCTCCAACATTTAAAGAAATCTTGCAACGTGGCTATTTTTATTGTTAACGGAAAGATTGTGGTGAGGGCAAATACAATATATGTCTGGGTGAAGCAAATTTTGGAAACACCCTGGGAGGATGCCGTTGAGGAGGCCCACGAACGAAAGAGCCTTAAGTACGCTGAACTGGCAGCCGATGCGGAACAACATAGCTGGAAAGCCAAGGTTTGCCCAAGTCGGCTGCAGAGGCTTCGTGGGCAAAACAACTACAAGGCTACTTAAGGACCTGGGAATTCTAGGCCAAGCCATCAAAGTCCTCTCAAGCGCAGCGGAACAAGCAAGCCGGTGGCTCTGGCTGAAGAGGAGAGATGCCACCTGGGCCCCAAAATAGCATCTGTGGCGTGGAAGGGTTAAGAGCTGAGGGGGGGCACACCTGGGACGCCAGATGTTGCCGATGAGCCCTCTGGAGGTGTTGTGGGCCTGTCATCGAAACACCAGTGAATGAGGGTGCCCACCTGATGACTCTAATGAAGCTCCAAACCTCTCTGTCACACAGACAGCACCTTAGCCCCTACCTGGAAACCCCTCAAATGTCTGCACCGACCCACTTCATACCTCAGGAGTGCAATCAATAAGGGATTATACGACCTAGTCCTAAAACAGAACTATAACAACCATCATTAATAAATGGTACACTTGCAGCAAAGTTAAGCTTTAGTTAATAGTTATTTGACTGATTAGAATGAAATGCTTTGCAAACCATTTATTAAGCGGATGGTTAGGTTAGACATCATCTTCAACTCTGTAATGTCCATCCTGATACTGTTTACGGATGATCACCAGGGAAACGTATTAAACATTTAAAAGCAATAATTGCTTAGTTAATGGATTATAAAGCATTTCATTGTTAAAGCACTTTACTTTACAGTAAATTTACCATTTCATGATGTTATCATAAGCACTGTTATCTGTAAAAGCATTGAATGTTTTTGTCATTTGTCATTTTTGACAGAACTTGTGAGGTGTGCAAAATCCTAACAAAAGGTCTCTTTTTTACATCTTGTTGACTCAAACGTTTCCAACACACTCCACAACATAACAACTTCATTGTAAGTCCAGAGACCAGCACTCCTCCACTCGAACTATAGAATTTTATCCCTAGTTTCCTAAATAGAAACATATTTCATTACACGCCACTTTGTTCAAGAATATATACACTGAGAGGCTTTTTTACATATGGCAGATGTACAAGGCCCATATGATGAAGAAAGTGTGAAACACTGTCTATTACAATTTTTTTTTTTCAAAATTGAGTCATGGCTCGCTCTTCATCGAAGTATCCGTGACCATTTACAATGACGCCATTATACTGATTGACTCTCTCAGATTCTCTGTGTCCCTGTACTATGGTCGAATATATTATATATATATACATTTGAAGCAAATTTTGAAAATCAACCTTTTTAAAAAAAAAAAAATGTATGAACTACATTTAGCATTGAATCTTGTGCCTGCTTTGCCCGGCTGCTGACATAGCCTTGATTAGAGCAAGAGAGGGCAACGTAGAGATAAGAGATCCAGATTCCTTTGCATCGAACTGTGGCCTCGGTGTTGAACAGCAAACGACCAAATAGGCTGGATAATGACAATAACAGTTCTCCAACATATGTGAAATGTGTGAGACAGGATTCATTTGCAGTTTGAGTATCTTCCTCAAACACATTTCATTTGATGCTTTCTCTCCGCGGTGGAAAAATATCATGGCCATCACACAGCAGTCTAGCGTGTGTCAGTCAGAGGACGCTTAATTTGTCAGCCAACTCCTGCTGGTGACGGCATTACAACATGCGTAGTCTCGCAACAACAATTTCGAAAAAACCCAGCTGCTCGGCATCACAAAGGCATTTGTTTTTTAATTGGTTTGTTTATTTTTGTGGAAATTGTATAAAGAAGTTGCATTTGAAGAGCTCGTTCAGACGCTGTGCGCCATCAGCCGAAGCAATAGGTGATGGTAATTGGTCACAGTGTGGATGTAAAACTGTAATCACGACTCATGCCTTCCTTTCCACATGTTATCTGCTGATTGCTGGTGTCACACAATGAAGACATGTACAGTATAATTAACTACATTCTTCTTAAATCTCACAAATTGATTGATGAGGGTCAAAATGTGATAATGTTGCTACAGGTCTGTCTTTCTAATACAAATTTGTCATGTTCCTCATTTCTTACCTTTTGGCGTTTCTCCTCTAAATGTGCTTAAATAGTTTTTCAAATTCATTATTTTCAGCCCCTCACCCATAGTAATCCTGCACCGAGGATTTGCAGGATAAAATGGAGTGGACCATGTGGAAATGTTTAATAAGAAATCCTCTGGGATTCCTGCACAGTATGTAAATGAATGGAAATCGTCTGTCATGCATCGTAAGCTGTGGTGTCGAATTCTTGTGCGGTATTTCATATAATTATGTTGACATCATAAATAATATACAATGTTTAAGGGATATATATAAAAAAAATACAAGGCAGACTGTGGTTCTCCCCTCGAACCCCAGGCTTTATAAAACAACCAGTAAATCTGAAATTCATTTTCAACATTTGCATGCATAATTCAACTGCATTTTAGTATTGGATTATGCAGCTTCCACCATTTAATGCAAGCTGAACAGTTTTCGAGCACATACAACTACACATTTCATATTTAGTACCAATAGTTATAATAAAAGGTTTGCTGAGGCTTTTCTGCATGAGTCAGATCCAGAGACTTTGTGCAAACATGGTTGAGCTGAACGCCGCATTTGTAATATAAATGATGACTATAAAAAGGGCCATATTCAAATGAAATATAGTAGCTATAGGAGAGTGGCTGCACTGGTACTTCTGGCCGGCACCCGTGATTAACTGGGCAATTTCGGCTGTTCATTTATCTAATGACTTTAAGCACAGAGCTCATAAAGATAGAGGAAGCAACAAGTAACAACGGCAAGATTTTCCTGTATCCAGCAAAATGTCTGATTAGATTTAGACGGTATTTATTAAATTTTGGAGAAAGGCTTTAGCTTATTAAGCACTGCTGGGTCAAACAGCTTATGTAGTTTCTTCATCTGCTGAGACGCAGACAAACCGCATTAATAAAAGGAGAAAGGAGTGACAGGTCGAAACCACAATAGAAGCAACCGACTATCTTTCTAAAGACACAAAACAATGATTTCACCATCAGGTGTGATGACTATCTTATGCAGCATGTAAGGTTCAAAGAGGCTCGGAGGAAAGAGGAAAAAAACGCAAGACTTAAAATGAATTATTGGCACATTTTCGTAAGCATGTGTATTTGCAATCTGTTGCTGTCTTAAAGCTGCAGGATATTTAAATGTCAGGAGACACGTTTATGCTCCCACAGACGAGGAGTAGCAAACCAGCTTAGTGGATTTATGTTTATAATCTCAATCCATATATAATAATGCTAATGTGCAAAAACATAACCCCTTTTCGTGTCATATGTGTGATTGTGTCACGCCTTTTTTTTCTAGTTCTTTTGTTTTTGGCACTCGGCTTGAAACTGTCAGATGAACAGTTGAACACCCAGGGCATTCTGAGCTATGACATTCTTGTGACATGGCAACAAAGATTCATTAGAAGATAATAGACTGGGCAAAAATACAAAAAAATAAAAAACAGGAAAGGAAGGAAGACAAATCTGGCAAGAATAAATGAATGAATATATGCAACAAAGACAGCATGACAGATTACATACAGGAAATAAACATGGTGTCTCAGCAACAGATGATGGAGTGAATGATAGATGATATGGCTCTTTTCCTCTGCTGAGAAGCACACAGTGGTGTACATAGCCTCACCTACAACTAATTAAGAAATCAATTTGATTATCCTTCAGTATCATATTTCATTATCATATCAACGTGTCAGCTGTCGTGTCAAAAAGGAGAGTCGTATCCTCCGACTTTATTGACCTGGCATTGCAGTGGCTGGTTTGAGGTTTTCACACCCAAATGAGCTTTATTTCATAGTCAAGTCAACGCTTTGAACCAGAAAATGTACCCACGTCTCCAGAAGAGCCTCCAACTGCTTGTCAATCACACGGAAAAAAAGTATTTTTGTGTCTCCAGCCACAAGTTTTGGGAAGCAGAAAAATACTCCAACCTCCACTTTAGAGGAAGTCTAAATCTTGAACTTTTGATAGCTAATTATTGTAACAGGCACATACTTGAACTTTTAATAAAATCTAACATGACAATCTGTTGTGACCGTGTCTTAACAGGATTTTTTCACTTGCACCTTCATGAAAAAATTGTTATAAAGACAGACCTAACAATTAAAATACAAGCAAAGCTGTGACTATTTCCCTTGCAATCTATTGACTCAGGTGTTACTAATAACATAAACTGTTTTACTCCTGTGTTCCAGTGAGCCATGACAGTGTGACAGTAACCCAGTGTAAACAATACCAAGACAATTCATGCAGAATAATGTAAATGGAACTAAGCTTCACCATTTACTTTCTCAGTTACACGTGTGTGTTGCCAAGCGTGACATGTCAGAATGCTGTTGAGATGGTTATTTAAGTAGACCACCATGCAGATGTAGCTTTAGACACTCTAGAATATATAGGTAAGTAAGGTACAGCAAACCTTTGAGCTACTCACCTGAACTGCATAGAACGTATATGAGGAGGAGTCACAGGTTCAATTCCTGTGTGTAAACAAAAGCGAAAGTTACATACAGAACTTGCTATTTGTATTTGAAGCAAAACCACGATTATCTTCTTAACCTAGTGAAACGTTGAGCTGCTGCTGAAGGTTCTCAGTCATCCAGGTCATGGTGATTCAAAGTGCAGTATCATAGGCAACTGAAACATCCTCAAGAAACCTAAACACCTCCAGTTGCCTTCAATACAACACAGAACAGACTGTGGCCCTTTCAAAATGTCAACAGTGCAAAACTCATAATATGGGACATCTGTAACCGCAAGCTTTGGTTTGAAAGTCTAACGATGCTGACGTGACCGTGGAGCTTTGCACATAAAAAAGGGACACTTGTGGGGCGTCTACAGTGTCACAGTTTGGAGTGTAAGCTGATGCATTCAACTAGTTGGGGGTGAAAACTCTCTTCTTTATTGTATGTTGACCAGTTGTTTCACAGCTCTCCTCTGCTCGGCTCTACTACCAGGAATAAGCAACTGCCTCGGTGAACATCTGATGGTGAGGATCTCTTCTTTGTTATCCTGATGACGCCAAGAAATGAATTGAATGAGACAGCGTCGACTAAAACCAACTTTTACTGCACAAATATGATAAATATTATACATTGGACAACGCTGATGGGGATCCTATAATCGATATAACAGCTACACTGTACTACTCTCTCCGACATTCTGTTACATTGCTCATTCCTCTGCTATCATGGCTGATTTTTACATGCTCTGTGTCCACGAATCGCAATAACAGAGCAAATACTATTAATACAAGTGTTGCATGGGTGTGCATGTACTGTTTCTGTGTGTGTGTGTGTGTGTGTGTGTTCGTGTGTATGTGGTTGCGCGCCATCACCATGTGATTAACGGGCCATCATCAAACGCTGCCGAGTTGTCTGCACTTCCTTTTTCCTGCTTGTCACAACTTCTGACTGGCTCAATGAAAAGTGTCTCTTTTTTTTCTCCGCACACAGACAAACGCTCACAAACACGCGCACGCGACAGCCACACTCAGACTGAGGAAACGCCGGCGCGCGGAGACGAGACGAGCTCATAACACACACTTCGTTTGCGCTCTGACAGCTCAGTACATGCTCTAGATGAAAGAATTGACAGTTCAAGGTGACGGGTACCTCCAATCAATCCGCCGTTGCGCTGTGTGATGTGCGCTCTTGTGTACAGGATTTGTGTGTGGGCGTGCGAACACACGTGTGTATGCCTTTCCTGTTGTGGCGTTGGGTCTAGGCAGGGGGTAGCTGACAGATGTCCCTTCTTCTTAGCCATGCAATTTATCACCCCACTGGTGGTAGGGACCTTTGGCTGAGTCCAAACGGCCACAAAAAAACAAAGTGCTACCTTCTCTCTCCCCTTAAATAACTAATCAACAAATAAAGCAAACATTAATCAAAACATTTCAAATCAAACCCCTTAGACATCTGATAATATCACCCTGTTAGAATACACAACCCTCTTTCCATTCCCCTCCTCTCTCACTCTCTCATTATCCGAACACTGACAACTGCAGCGAATAACCAGGAAAAAAAAGGGGAAAAAAAAAAAAAAAAAAAGAAAGTCAAGGCATGCTGAGCAGCCATGGAGATTTTAAATCTTTTGTTCTTTCTGGCTTAATAATAAAAAGTGTTTCAGGGCTCAGTAGGAGCCAGCTGTCAGAAATAAACCATGGCTATCAATATGACTCCCCAGATATCATTATTTTAGTTCTTTTCAATTAATTATGAGAGCGTGGTGAGACGGTGCTTTAGATCTCATTTCAGGGCCTAAATTGGTTTGTGAGCATAAAAACCTTTATTGTGTATGCCCCGCGGCACACACACAGACACACACACACACACACACACAAATACACACACAAGTAGTGTGGAGGGTGAGTTTGGATATGGAAGTTAAATGTATAATTTTGTAGCTGAAGATCACAACACTTGGATATCGACCATCTTATCATGAAGCTTTCATTGGAGGTAAAAAGCTCCCTCTTGATAGTTGGTTCCGCTGGATGATTTTGTTTTTGTTTTTTTTTTTCTATTGAAATGCACATTCCTTCGCTTTCTCCGTGGTAACAGTAGCTTTCTCCGTGGGGAGCCCCTTCCAAAACCACCCCACCCACCCAGCGCCCCTCCTTATTCTATTCATCCACTGCTGCTGTACCAAATCAGCTGGGGGTTAGGGCTTAAGGGCGAGCGGGGGGTAGGCTAAAAGGGTTATGAGGGGAAGCGTGAACCATGCTGAACAACACAAGCATAAAGACAGGCCTTAAAGTTGAGATACAGATCCAGTTCCTCGTTTGCTTTTTGGTTGCCCTTTCCTCTTCTGCGGCTCTAGCCGTTGCCGTCTTCATCCGCCTCATCTCTGCCTCCTTTCTCTCGCCTTTCTCTCCTTGGCAGTGGACGGAGGGAGTCCGGGGTGATAAATAGGTGGTGTCCGATGTGCTTCTCCTCTCCTGTCGTTCTTTTTCTCCTTCTCTTCCACTCTCCTCCCTTCCCGGTCTCGGCTCACCGCACTCCCAGCCCAACAGCGTGTTCATTCCTGTCAGCAGAAAGAGAATCACTGGAACAACCTGGTCTACAGCACACATGCACAAACACACAGACTACCACACACACACACAGACACACACACACACATACACATCACTGGATATAACATAGGGTTGATGAAATAGGGCAATGGTGGTATGTTAATCTGTAAAAATGCACTGTGAGGTTCACAGACAGCTACAGCCGCACACTGAGCCTACAGTACATGCACAAACACACGCACAGCCAGAGTCTATTAGTGTTAACAATGCACACGGTCTGGATGAATTAACATCAGTGGTCACCAGCATCGACACTGCACACACACACACGCACACTTCTTTATCACTTTCTCACTCCTTGCTTGCGTTCGTGTGAGTGATCGTGCTGTGTTTGGATTGCTTGGTTGCAAAAAATCTGAATTTGAGAAAACAGAAAGAAAGAAAGAAAGAAAGAAAGAAAGAAAGAAAGAAAGAAAGAAAGAAAGAAAGAAAGAAAGAAAGAAAGAAAAGAGGAAGAAGGTGGTCAATACCTACCTCCGTCATGATGGATAGCCGCCCTGGAGTTAAAGCTGAATGTAGCTTTATTCCTCCTACCCTCTAGTGACATGAGTCCTCCCAGGAAACCATTATCAGAGTAAATGCCTGTATCTCAAACAGCACCATATATTTAAGCCCATAAGAGCTGTGAATAGCACAGAGCTCCCTCATCCGTTTCCAGAATCTCTTCAAACAGCCAC
This sequence comes from Diplodus puntazzo, assembly GCA_963678695.2. NCBI lineage: Eukaryota > Metazoa > Chordata > Actinopteri > Spariformes > Sparidae > Diplodus > Diplodus puntazzo. The sequence continues at coordinate 15,821,464 of OZ023156.1, read as the reverse complement.
CTGTCCAGATATCTTATCAGTATATCTCAAATGGGAGCAACACATCATACACTGCATTCAAGCTTATAATAACATAGCCTGCAGTGTCAGTTCCCCTCTCCAAACATTCTCACTGTACTGCACTCCCCTTGACCCCTCTGCTAGGTAAGTGAGTGTGTCACTAGAGCTTTATTGAGGAACAATTGGTGTAAGCATCCCCTCAATGCTGCCATGCATCACCTGTTGTATAATTGAAGAGGCTGAGTGCCTGTTAATGATCCTCTGCTTGACCCTGGGCCTGTATTTGCATTGTTTTTAGCTTAGCACATGGCTAATAGCAAGCCTGAAGGCACGCCAGCCTTGCTAAGGATCGAACACCAATTTCCTCCGTGCCAAGGGCGAGCTTACAACATCATTTACAACGCAAGAAAAAAGGGTGCATGCCTGCACGCAAACGCAGCCACTCATTCTCTATATTTGCTGCTGCAACACAGAGTGTCATGCACACATGCACACACACTGTGGCCAGGGGGTACGTTGAGTAGGAACAGCAAAAGGTGCTATTTATTTAGCTGATGAGAATGAACCTGTTAGCAGAGGGTCTGTGAAGGGAAGCAACGCCCCCAGAGAGAAGCGACTCTTTCCTCAGCCCGTAAAGGCTGCTTTAAAGAGGTCACAGAGGGTGAGGAGCAAAGACGGCGTGCTACAAAAGAAAATTGAGCCTAAATGGAACATGCTAGCAAACAGAGCCACCCTGCACCCTGGACATTTTTCTGAACATGTCTTTAAATTGGGTTGTAAAAATGTGTATCTCTCGGGGTTATTTGAGAATCCAATCTGCGACACGGAGGGGATGAGCAACAGTGCAAGTGATAAAAACAAATAAATCAATTTAGTAGCCGGGTTTATTTTCCGATCACAGAGAGCAGTGAGTAATAAAAACTGTGTTACACCAATGCTAAGCTTCGCTTGCATTTTTCATTTACGTGCATTGCATTTGCTCGTGTGTGTGTGTGTGTGTGTGTGTGTGTGTGTGTGTCTGTGAATATATATAGTCAGTCGCCTCTGTCAGCGTCAACAGGATTTTCCTGTGTGTGCTCGTGGCAGAAACGAGAGTTTCTTTTCACCTACCAGATGCACAATGTCATAACCAATACACTGTAAAAAGCCCACTGGGTTCCATTTAACAACACAGAAATATCTACCATGGTATGTGCGCAGATATAAACAACGTTTTGGCCTCATCCCTGGCCCACTGCTGTCCTTATGCTGTGTCTATACTTCACTCTCTTTATGGCACTTATTATTGGAAAGTCAACAGACATAAAAGACTCTCTGTGAGTAGAAAGGCCCAGCCAATGTTTTGGAGTGTCATTTGGCAGGTGAAGTGGGGAGGATATTGGGAGAAGGGCAGCAAAATTGCCTCAAATCGAAAAACTATACAGGAAATAATTTACTTGGACTGAATGTCTCTAGGCACTCAACATTTAGAATGGGCTCTGCTAGTTTAATTGAAAGGGAAAGAGAGACAGGGAAGGAGAGAGAAAAGCTGTTACAAACAAGAGCATGATTTATGAAATCCACCCCTCTGTTCGTCAGAGCGAGCTCATTATGTATGCGCAACAGTGAGAGTGTGAGAAGACGGATGAGTCGTCCCGGTGGCGGAGGAAGAGGAATGGCGGAGCTAAACTCTGCCGGTAATCAACTGGTGAAATTAAACATCAAAAAAACGGGAATGATTGTGTGCGGCAAAGCGATTTGTCTGCAATTAGCGACCGGTCGCATAACTCACACACAGGCGCACATAAACACATTCACGCTTAATGGAACAAGACGTGTCACTGGGTGTGTATTTGTGTGTGCATGCAGAAATACGGCGCAGGATAACCATAAAAACAGTAAGTTAATAAACTTGAGAGACATTAACGGGACCTGGGGCAATTGGTGAACAGCTACTTCATTTGTCAGCAGCTCTTATTGAACGCTTTCTGAGGGGTGGCTGCTTGTATTTATAGCCTTGTCTCTGTCATTTGTTTATGCTAGTTTAGTGCAAGAGAGACGGGGGCGGGGGGTGGTGGAAAAGGCCAATGAAGAGATAAGGAACAGGAGCGTGTTTTATTTACATGGTATTTGTGGTTTATCGTACACATAAGTCAGCATTTTAGTGTTGCATCAAAGCCACTTTCATGACCTTTATAGATTGAACATAAGGTGTTGTACAGCCTCACCTCAGCAGGACAAGACAGCTCTGGTTTGTGTAAAGCTTGACCCAGTGCACACAGTGGACTCAATATAAAGGCAATGTGTCAATGTCTACAATGAGAAAAGACACAGGGAACGGCTACCTGAGCCTCAGAGCACCGTTAGGAGCTGAGTTTCATTTTGGCATTTTTTTTTTTTTTTTTTTGTCTGAATGCTGCCAGTGTAATTCATCAGTGTATTGTAGCGAGTACTGTTTACCTCAGCAGGGGTGTCACACAGTTAACACCCAATGTCAGCGCTGAAAGTATGGCGAGACTGCAAAGATCTTCACTGGTCCTTTCTCAGTCTAATATTCTGTGTAATTGAATTCCCTGTTCATCACGGGATTACTAGCTGACTGAGTTTAAGCCTATACTTTTCTTAATCTGCATAACACGATTGCCTGTGCTTGTCTGACTTGACAGAATAACCTGCGCCAGCCCACTTGAATGTATCCAGCTGCTGCAGACATGTACTGGTGTATTAATGCAGATTACTGTGCAGATGCCACATAATCAGTCTGATAAATGAATGATTAAGAGAGCTGGACATGTACTTACAAGCCTGTTTGGGGTATTAAAGTATGTGCTTGTGTGTGTGTGTGTGTGTGTGTGTGTGTGTGTGTGTGTGTGTGTGTGTGTGTGCCATTCCTGCAAGAATAGTCCCTGATTATGTTTTGAACATTTGCAAAGGAAGTGTCTAAAGCGTTTGCCAGCATGCGATTGATTTGAGTGCTTTAAGTGCTTCTCCCGCATATGTACACCTCCACCTTTTCCTTAACCCTTCTCAGCTCTCTCTCACTTTATCTCCTGCCAAATGTTCACTAAATCGTCAGTTTCTCCTCCAGATCTGCTGCTTTTGAAGTTTGAGGCATTATGGAACAAGAAAACTCAAAAGTAAAGGCCTGGTCAGGAAGTGCCACAGCGAATTGGCCTACATTTGGTTTCTTGAAGCCCGGCGATGAGGAGACGACTCACAGGGCTAGCTGGTGAGCTAACTGCTAAGAGTTGAGTCCGCTGGGAACATGCTAACAGAAGTCGGTCCCAAAGCTCCTCAACCATCTTTCCATTTATTCTCTTTGACATGTTGTTACGGATACCATTGCTTTTCTGGGCACACCCTAGGGGCCCACACTACCCTACGTCTGAGTAGTCCTTCTCTTTGCTTCTGATTGGCTCACTGTTATAATCTACAATGTTGTGCAAGGACACGCCAAAAGAGCTAGTTTTCTTTAATGCGCTCATATTTTTGGTGACCGGTGAACTGACGTATCTGTTTGCAACTAATGAACACAAACTTGAGAGCCTTTAACTCCTGAACAACTTAAGCTGAGCCTTATAGAATGGAAGAGAGTGATGTTTCAGATCAGGCAATCGTAACTCTGACTCCTAAGTTGCAAAACGCATTTCATCGTAAATCTTGCAGTGGGCACTATTGAACTTATTGCTTAATGACGGCACTGAGGCACACCTCTGATTGGTTGACACATGCAGCCCAAGGCGTCATGGAATGGCCAGTAGTTGACTAACATAACGTGCTAACAACAACAACAGTAACTGTTTTCAACATCGAAAATGGATAAATGATCACAGAAGACGCTCAGCGTTGGATTTAGCATTATGAGTTTATTTTCTCCATAAAGATGCTGCAGTCCAAGGCCTGGTTAACAACAACTGGTTAACAAGGGATACCATTGCACCAGAGGCGCTATTAGCACAACCTAGCCAACTCAACCAACAAAGGCAACTAATTAAAGGCAGAGTAGGTTGGGTCTTAATGAGAAAAGCAGTGAGATCCATATTAATACTTAGAAACTGTGAGGCTAAGCTACAAGATTGCTAACTGCTTGCCAATTCATTTAGTTAGCACAGTTGCTCATAGGAAAGTAAGTGTGCACATACATGTTTGAACAGTTCCTGTCTCCTAACTCTCTGTCAGCTATTCCTGTGTTAGGGAACAGTTTATTAAGAGCAGGTTGAATACAATTGGATGGAGGAACACAGCTAATATGCCGTGAGAGTTTCCTCCATTTTTGGCTCAAGACTGGTCAACGGTGGCAACTCAAAGCACACCAAAGTCGACCTCTATGAGAAGAAAATGACACAGACACCACTGATGATCGCATTTCAATGCCACCAAATATTGTCATTCTAAGCGTGGAAGAGGACCATAATTCAGTTGGAATAAGATTATTCGAGACCACTTTGGACGAAAGTGCCATAATTGGTCATGCTCCACAGATTCACCAGTGACTCCTTTTCATTTGTAAAGAAAGCCAAAGCGTAAACCCCCCCCCCATATGAGTCTGATCAAGACTGGATTTCAAATGTGTAAAGCACCACAGTGGCTGTATTGAGATCTGAAATCTGTTTTCCCTGCCTTCCTCTCACCTCTGAACAGAAAATTGCCTCAGTGCAGCTCACTGCAGGGGGGGGGGCTTTAGCTGCAGATGAATTGCTCACACATTGTATGTTGGCCTCTCACCTCAGGCCACAAAGCAGGTGAAATGGGGTTGACCTTAAGACCTTAAGCCCTGCTTTTTGGCTGCATGCAAAAGGAAATGGAATCTGATATGATTCACATGGCTTGATAGGGTTCATCAGATCACACAAACTTGAGGGCCAGGAACAAAATTCTTCACTGTCTCCTTTTTGAACAATTCCCACCACTCTTGATCTCTATTCCCCCCGCAGTCCTCAATCTATCTTTTCCTCTTTACCTCTGACCTTTTCATTTTTGAGTTCCTCCATACCAATCTACTCTTCCATCTTGTCGTCTACACTCTCTCTCAATCCTGCCACACTACTGACCTTTCAGTTTCATTCTTCCACCATTTCTCTACCTCTCTTCTCCTCCTGGTCTGGGCTGTAATTCAGCTTGTTTCAGGGCCAGTTAGGCAGCCAGTGGAGTTAATCTGTCTTTTCAGGTCATAAATCACCGCTTGGCATCTCTCTCTTTCTCTCTCTTTCCCTCACCGTATCTCTCTCCCTCTTTTCTTTCCTCTCTCTCTACCCTCCGTCGCTCTCACCTGCTGCATGGACGTAGACCATACTTTGAGGTGATCGGGTCTGACAGTCAATGCTGGTGTTCTTTGCATGCGTGTTGGTGTGAGGTTATCGCTGCTTTTAACACCCAACGGATAGGGAGTGAAGCTGCATGCTCTGGAAGTGCCACGGCCAATCAGAATAGATTGTTGAAAACGTCAAGACCAATCAGAAGTGACGCTCCTCTCTGCGACGCAAGTTTGGATCTCTATCTTCTCGATCCGTCTTTTTGCAAAAACACAACAATGGCACTCGCACTCAATACAGATGGAATCTACTGGCTAAAAATTCATTCACAAGATTCAATTCTTTTAACTTTTCAGGGGGTTGGATTAAAGCCGACTGTGTGTGTGTGTGTGTGTGTGTGTGTGTGTGTGTGTGTGCACGTGCGTGCCTCTGTGCGTTCTGACACATCGATGCCCAGGCAGGTGCATGGGAAACTGTTGGCCCCTGCAAAACAGACAAAACCACATCAGGAACTAGAATGGCAGAATTGATGGGGGGGGGGGGAGAAATACAGAAGAAAGAAGGGGAAGGAGAGAAAACAGCTTAGCGTTGCAGGAGGGAGTGCAGAGAAAGAGGGCGAACGCGGGAGGAGAGTAAAGTTGAATAGCAGGAGGGCGGGAGTGGGAGAGCATGTGAATGAATGTGTTGTGGATCTATTGTGTCGGGCTCCTGAATGGAGTGTTAGTAAGCTAAGTAGTAACCGGTGATTTACAGCTCCGAGGCCATATCAGCTCAAGTGGGCAAACAATAGCCTTTCATACGCAACATTCAGCGGCTAGAAGGAGCTTGTCGAGCTGTGCTATTCTGGATCTAAAGTGGGGTGAAGTGTTCTGGATTTCTGTGGTTACACGCAAGGAGACACTTCAGCGGAGAGGCAAAGCGAATGAAAGGGCAGCAAAAAAAAAGAGAGAGTGCAGACCGAACAAGCGGGGAAGCGCTGTGTGTCATTTTAGCTTCATGCAATGTTTTTTAACCAGCGTGTTAATTAAGTCCCGTATTGTCTCCGTTTGAAAGCTCACCACACGAATCTTTTTCAGTGAGAGATAAAAAGGCCGTGTGGCATTATCAGCTGCGTTCAAATTTATCACTAAGCTGTGTTTTTAAGGGTGTGTTTGTGTGTGTGTGTGTGTGTGTGTGTGTGTGTGTGTGTGTGTGTGTGTGTGTGTGTGTGTGGAGGTTGGTGGGGGATGGCGGGGGTGGGGGGGGGGTGGGGGGGGGGGGGGGTGACGTTGTAAATAATCTCCAGGCTCTCTCTGCTGGCTGCAAGTTCCCAGAGATTAGCTTCCCCGTCTCCCTCTGAGTTTTGAGCTGTGTTCAGCACCTTCCACAAATATAAAGACACACTTTAGCTTGACAACTGCTCTGATAACAAGAGGCATTTGTCCACTAGAAAATGTTCAAGTTTATTTTTCGCAAAATGTGTTTTCAGACATTTTGTCCCCCCCCCAACCTCTCACTCTGTCTGTCAGTCTGTCCCCCGAGCTCGGAGAGAAATGTTGAGACGCAAGTCATTATGAGCAGAGCCGCCTGGCATGGGGACCCTGAACGCGGACCTATCCGTGGCATTAGAACAACAAGCCCTGTGACGAATGGGAGAAAATAGAGGAGTCGCGCTGCGTATGTGTGTGTGCGGTGTGTGTGTGTGTGTGTGTGTGTCCACAGCTACATTTTTGCCATTCCGATTTGTTGAGAAAGAAGAAGGAGATTCAGTCTACCATTTTGAGTGTATTGCGCTGCAGAATTGTGATAAGGGTCACACACACACACACACACACACACACACACACACACACACACACAAAGACACACACAAACACAAACACAATCATTCACCTAATAGCAACTGCATTCCATACTGCAGTGCCCATTCTGCTCTGCATATAGATTGTGAGGAAGATAGTCCTCAAGGAGGGTTCTGCACAACTGTCACGGGAGAGGGACGCTCACAACACACACACACACACACACACACACACACACACACACACACACACACACACACACACACACACTCTTGCACGTGCACTCTGAAAGCAACACACAACTGCTGCAGGAGCAACAGTTGGCGCTTGCCTGCCTCCCCAAACCCACGAGACCTCCTTTCAGAGACCCCAGAGACCTCAGCCTCCCTCCTAATGCTCCTCCATCCCTTTCCAATTCATCCTCTCCTCTGTTACGTTCCTCCCCCTCCTCTGCCCTTCCCGCCCCAGAGAGTTCTCAGTTCTGACAGAACAGTTAATCATACACTCTCTGCAGGTCTCATCCTGTGTGTGTGTAGGTGTGTGTGTGTGTGTGTGTGTGTGTGTGTGTGTGTGTGTGTCCAGATGTACACCTTCATTTTCAGCAAGACAGAGGGTCTGTCTCTCTCACCTCCATTTTTCACACGTTTCTTTTCACTTTTTAAAACTCTTCTCTGTCTGCCCTTCATCTCTCATATCTTACCCATGTGTCTATTAAAATCACAAGCACGTACACAAAAGAAAATACTTTTTTTTTTTTTTTTTAGAGGCATGTTTTTGACATATTTTGTTATTCATTCTGGCTCTGTTTACTGTTTGCTGTTGAGTTATGTGCACAGTTATGTCATTTGTTTCCAGATCTGTGTGCATGGATTGCACTGCATTTTTTAATTTGATAAACATTTTGTTATTGGTAGAGCGCTATTTTAGATTGTATTTGTTGTTGTGTTGTTATGTAGATATGAGCCCCAGGAAGACTAGCAACCACTGTGTGGAAGCTATTGGGGATCAAGTTAAGATTTCTATATTAACCCCGATACTGTTGGTGTAGTTTGTGACTACGTGGCCCATAGAGCCATGCATGCTTGGGTAGTTCGATCCCTGGACCCTGCAGTCTACATGTTGAAGTGTCTTGACTCTGCCACCAGTGTGTGAATGCTGATTTGTGTTGGCAAGCATTTTAAGACTAGGAAAAACGCTATATAAATACAGTACATTCACATTCCGAAGGGCTAATAATAACTTCTTGTAAATCATGTTGAAGGTATAACTATCATTTAGACAGTGACTGCAACAGTTGAAGCAACTATGGCTGAAGCCCATGCTAAGTGATCATTATTTCCACCATCACCACTCCCCTTCTAAGTTAAACGCTACCGAGAACTGCACATTTCCTTGTCCGCCCATCTTCCCGGTGATACGCTTCCCCAAACCCCAGTTAGGAGGTTCTTTTCTGAACATTCTTGCAAATGAAGGGATGGGGACGACCATATCCTTTAATCCTTTATCGCATGTCCAAAACATTGAGGGGAGTGTTTTCAAAAGGAAGAAGATTGGTCAGAATTGATGCAGCGCAGGCAACAGACTTTGAGACCTCCCTATAAGGTCAAGCTAGACCCTGCGATTCCATCACTTGTTTACATCATTATTTCAACTCTCGGCGGCTGTAAACTCCCACGTCTTTCAAGTTCCTGCTCATAGTTTGCAATAGAGGCTTTTTGATAAGAATTTGCAGTCTCCAAGGCCAAAACTGAGATAAGCCTCAGAAGACATTACACAGCTGTTTTTTCTCAGAGGCTGAGTTGTCAGCTACTCTCCATGGCAAGTATACTGATCCAAATGTGTAAAATCAGTCGGGTGCCTCTTTAATCGGAAGTATGTCTTGAACTCATGTCCACTGAGAAGCTGGTAATTCTGTGTCTGCTGCATAGTGGATTCCTGCTGCTATGCTTAGTCCAGAAAGAAGCCATGTTTGAAGCTGAAATCTGTTACTGTAAGCTGCCACGCATTGCCACCCTCGCCTGGTGTGAGAGGTTCTCCCGGCAAAGATGTTACGGGAGGTTGTGCAGGAACCTGTAGTTCATCTGAATACGTCATTGCAAGACTTGAAAAACATCTCAGCTCGTGAAGTGCGGACCGACTGGGCTTCTGCTCGATTTTCGATGCGTGAAGTTTTCGCTGCTTTTAAGTTTACTGGGAGTGTCAACCAGGAGATAGCCACAGACAATACGGTCTCCATCCTTGGTTAATGTGCTGATGTGTGTCATATACTCCACCATAGGAATGAATATCTTCCGATTGTGATTTAAAAAGCATTATGGAGAGCAGCTTTTGTTTTAGAGACACAGCCAAGAATCTGAGAATAATGAGCCACAAAACCACACATACAGACTGTTTTTATTTGTATTTTATTTATTTATTTAGGTTTTTTTTATAACTGCAGGCAACAGTGGCCTAATCCGGATGTATGCACAGCTGCAACAAACCATTCAGGAAAGATGAAAAAGGAAAAACAAACTTACTCAAGTGGACGAACAACCCAAGCTTGAGAGCAAAGCATGCAAAGCAAGAGTGTTGCTGAAGAATGCCTCTCTACACAGCTCAGTTGCCAGAATACCATGAGGGCTTCGTTCATTTCAGCAAACCACTGATGTGTTTACTTTGTATGTTTCGTATGTATAATATCAATATTAATACATTACATGCAGTATGTCATAACAATCAGAATACATGTATAGATGTTGACTTTCCTTGTCTTTCATGTGGAGGTGACACAGCAAAGCAAGATATCTTCCAAACAAGAGATCACTAAGAGACCACTGTTCGAGACAGCTACAGAATATCCTTAAACAAGAAGTCTTGACATCTTCCAGCCGCGTCAGTGGTAACAAAACCAGATATTTTAGACGAGACATCGGGGCAATTTGCAGATGTAGATGAGACGCCGGGATGATTTGTGGCATCAGAACAAGGTAAGCCAAAAGCCACAGGATCTTTCCTAAACCCGAAGCTTAAATGTTTTAGAAATGTGTCCATATCATAAGCACAGAGTTGTCACAACACACAATTGAACATTGAAGATAAATTGTGAAGACATTTTAAGTTATGAAATATCAACAGTAAACCTTCACCATATCTGTGGTTTTCACGAATGTTCAGTACATTACCAAGTTTTATGATGATGACCAATGATGTTAATACTGATGAAGATAATGATGATGATGATGATGATGATGATGATGATGATGATGATGATAATGATTAGGAAAGCCCATAACATGCCTCTGATATTGCAAATTTATAAATCAGTCTAAGGTAAGTTCAGCTGAATGTGAGGGACATGCTTTTATCCATAACAGTCAATGAATGGTCACAATTGCTGTTTTTTTTTGTTTTTTTTTGTATATTTACAAACCAACAGACAGAACTTTGTATTGCACTATTTTGGAAAACCCTTGGATGCTTTCAATGCCATAAAAAATACTTTACAATACTTAGTACATGGCAACTACAGTGTGGTTAAAGTAAGATTGAGGAGACCATGTACTCCTCTCCTGAAGGAGAGTCGGATACAGATACTCTTTATCCTCATACACCACCCTGACCTCCACACCTTTACCTCTTCACGTGTCTACACAAAGCCAGCTCGTTTTATCTGCTTTGGCACTGAGCACTGGCGATCGAGTTAAATGGTGATGTGCAGAATCGTCCTTTGTCAATGTAATTCCTGGGACACTTGAGTTTATGGTAGAAAGTGCCTTTATTTGACTGGGTGCTTATATTACTTCTCCCAGAGATGAAATACAAGATACAAATTGCCCAGAGTATCATGAGATCACAGCCTCCAGACATCAAGGACAGTTACAACATTGTGGAGGCCATAGACATTTTCTACAGACAGAGCCCAATCCTGCGACCTCATCTTTGTTTGCAGATTGAGATTCAGGAACCGTTTTGTCCCTGGAATCATGGGACCTGTCTGAGCACTGCCCACCACCGCTAACTCTCTCACCACGCCTGCCACCTGCCAGACCCACAGTGTGAGCACGACCAACCCCACAAATACACACATACAGTGCTGGAGTCAAATAACACGTTACTTATTCATTACAGCCTCTATTTCTTTAGTGGCCAGCCATGCTAAACATTCATATGACCATCAGCGGTGGTAAAGGGAACAAAGTTCATTTACATAAGTTCTGTACCTTATACAATTCTGAGGTACTTTACTTGACTATTTCTGTTTCAGAGTATTCTGCTCCACTGCCTTTACAAAACATGGATTTTTTACTTTTGTTGCTCATAGTTTTTTTTACTTATTTAAATATATCTTTCAAATTAATTTACTTAAACCGGAAATAGGGTTTTTTTTGTTTTGCCCTAATGTATCATTGTGAAGTTCACTGCTCAAAATGAATTAGGGATATTAGGGTATGCGTGCATATATGCATGTGCATGGATATGCAATAAAAGTCAAATGAAATGAGTCGCAATATTTTTGGGGAAAAGGATGAATATTCACAAAACACAAAATAAAAATTCATTTCTACACTTAAATATGTCTAACTTTTAGATTTTCAGTGGTAAATGCTGATTGTTCAATGTAATGGCAGAGAGTCAGTGTTTTTAAATTGGTTCCCTATAAACCTCACTGTGCGGTTTTATCACTTCTGGAGGAATAAACACCCAGAGACACATCAGAATCTGCTCTGCTCCAGAGCTATTTACCAACAGCAGGAGAGCTCAGAGATAACTATTTAACTTCAGGGATTAAAAATTGTATTTATCTCCCCTCATGTTTATCAACCTGACTGCAGCAGCGACCCACAGAGGTGACCTCCATTGTCTGGTTTTTATGTTTTATAATGTAGACTGGAGCCGGAGGGGGACACGTACTTTACTTCATCAATGTGACGTTACAGTAAGGAGAGGGGAAAAGACGAGACAATCGGAAACTCTGGTGAGTGCTGAGTTCAATGAGAAGTTGACTTTAGTCCAAACAAACACACACACACACACACACACACACACACACACACACACACACACACACACTCACACACACACACACAGACCTTCTGTGCTTCTGCTGCTAGCTCATGGCTAACGTGCAGTAAGGTAATCTGGCTGTTTGTTTTTTGCTTCGCTGGTGGTGAACACACCGTTAAACAACCGGCATTGCCTTTTAAAATCTGACGACCTTTTTATACCAAATTGTTAATAAAGAAATCAAAACATCGAGGCATTCTTTTTGCAGGACCAACAACTCTAACCCTGATAAGAGCTGTGCTGATGATAAAGGGTCTTTTTTGGTGAATTACATTCCACTAAATCGATGTTGTAACAGTTTCTTCTCCTCAAGGTTTAGAAGTGGGCATTTGGTCACAAAATGAAAAAAACTGACAACAAGGATTTTTCAAATTAGGATCAGAGCACTAATTTGCTAAACACTTCTGCACAGCTTTCACATTTTACATTTAAAGCTGCACATTAATGAATGTGCGAGTCAAACCCTCCTCGTTCTCCTTCATGCTGATATGATTTGCTGATGAACACACATAGGCCTACCCTCTCTCTCTCTCTCCCTCGCCCTCACACACACACACACCAATCAAGTGTGCAAGGAACTGTGGGTGTGAGTGAATATTACAAGTCAGCAATTTCTAAGGTGTGAAAATTGCTCTTGCTCTCCAGGATATTTTTAATTTCCTATTAAACATCATTACACTCGCATGATTATGCATGGGAACCACATCTATGCGCATGCACACTCGCCCCCCCCCCACCCCCCACCCACACACACTCACACATATATTGCCTATGCGCCGTCTCTCTCTGTCAAAGACAAACTTACCAAGTTCACACTACGTGACTGCCCATGTGATGCTCGTCCTCGTCCTCCATTTCATTAGACAGGGGGCCGAGTGTGAGCTATTCTGGGAGGAGAATGGTAACTCTTTGTTGGTTGCTCAGCTGAAGAGACGTCTCCAATAGCAACTGAGACCTATGGCCTCCCCCCCTGTGGAGTCCAGCTCTCATACTTGTGGATGTGAGTGTCCATGTCTGTCCGTCCGTCTGTCTGTCTGTCTGTCTGTCTGTCTGCTTCTGTGTGAGAGGGTGGAGTGTGTGTATGTGTGTGTGTCTGTGTGCAGCCCCTTGAGTGTGTACCTGGGTTTTGCATGTGTGTTTCCTGGCGTGCACATAGAACAGGATGTGATCTATCACTCACAGATCTATAACAGTGGCACGCAGCGAGGGATGAACACGTTAGTGTCAGTCGCAGACGAGGGAGACGAGCAGGGGAGAGGAGTGATGTGACTGTTATCGATCCTGCCTGGTAATTACAGCGCGATTTATTACCAGAGAAGGGGGGGAGGGGGGGACGGGGGGAAGACGCAGAGAGGAGGTATCATATTTAGTTTGGGGTTGTAAGTCAGGTTTTTGGCGAGAGTGAACAAGGTCAGAGAGAGACAGAGATAGATCACTTTACCCCTCCCTCCCTTGAGTGCTGTGCGATCTGATCAGTGTTGTGCTTTCTGACATCCCCCCCGTCCTTCCCCTCCCTCCCTCTCTCTCTCTCTTTCTCTCTCTCTCTCTCCACACCCATTCCTATTTTTTAAATCCTCATGTGACCATATGAGGCTGCGAGCACTTCTGCTCAACATAAGCAGACTCAGGTTTGTTAAACACTCTTAGCCTTTTTCACGCACGGTGCCTTTCTTGCCTCTCGGAAGCATCACTTGTAATCAGCGCTGAGATGAAGTGTTGACATGATATGAAACGAAGGTGCACTCTGTCACTCTCACAACAAGCCCGACAGTGTCTGTGGCTTGCAAAAGTGTGGGAGTGTTGGGTTGTTTACAGAGATGTGTGGGCGTCAAGCATGATCTTGTGGGTATGTGTGCACATTTATGTGTGTTTCTGTTTGTGTGGAGACAATATTGTTCCTGAATATGTAAAAAAAAACTATGTTCTTACATTGGTGAACCACATCCTGTCTGTCAATGAGTCACACAGAAAAACACACACGTACCAAAACACACCACTATGATCCTACTCACGCAGATAGGTGATAGCTGTTTGGCTGAGCTGTAGATAGCAAGGTGGTGATTTTCTTTTCGTTTTTTTTTTTTTTTCATGCCTGACCACTAACTGTTTTCACCAGATGCAGTTCTTGCATAAACAGTATTGATCCAGTTGCATTTACACGACTAAAAATACTTGCACATTGATTCATTTTTGCTTGGCTTTCATCATCGGACAAAAGCACATAACTGAAAAAAAAAGCCTCTTCAAAAAATAAGTAAATAAAAGGACCACTAGGTGTTTGTTGCTTGAACAAAAATTAAATGAAAAATCTACCAATGGAGCAAGTGAAGATTAGAGACTAAAAACAAGTCCTTAAAACTCACTGAAATGTGAGATGTGAGACTGGAAATTAGAAGAATGCACATGATGAGATTTTGAGTTCATATTGAAATTGTTTCAAGATATTTCTCATAAAGACAGAATATTTACATAAGCACACACTTTTGCGATGCCCCCTCAAACGCTTGAAATAAGAATACTACTTGAAATATTTTACAATTCAGGAACAATTGAGTGACCAGAATGTTGTCAGTGCACTGAAACAGTAAACTTCACTGGAATTTTATAATTATGAACTATGTTGTCAAAAATTCAATCATGTGCCATTTTTTACTTTCCACTTCTTGTCTTTGTCTGTTTTCCAGCCCTTTCTCTGTGTGCACCTGTGTTTTAGATGCCTTCTGTATCTATATCTGCTTTTCTCCCTCTCTCTGTGTCAGTTCGTCTGTTTTCTCCCGTAGGTCTTACGTCTGTTGCACTCTCTGTTCCCCAGTCCTGTTAGTGTCTCTGTGTTCGCTCCTCATGTGCTCCGGCCTTGTGTAATTTTGCAGTCTTGCACGTGTTCCCTAGGTTTCATCCTGGCTTGAACTTTGTTTATTTTTTTTTTATTTCTCTTTAGTCTTTTTGTATTTTCCCCAGCCTGTTTTGTCAGTGTTGTTGCCTGGATTTGCACTTTAGGTGCCACCACAGCTGACGTTATTAAAGCTCGCTTTTTTGTTTCTTCATCTGTGTTTGGCTCCTCATCTTTTTGCAAGCCATCAAAGCATTAACTTTTCAAACGAACAAACGGAAAAACAAACTCAATTTGTAGTTTTATAATCCCAGAATGCAAAACATTTTTCCTTAGGAATTTGTTTTTTCTTATTAAAACCCTTCTCATTATTATGACAGTGTTTTTATTTATGAAAACATAAAAATAGGCTAAACCAGGCTCCGTTTTCACTGGAAATTCTTTTTTCTCCGCATCAAAGCGATGCACATAAGCCCCCTATAGGAGTATCACGTTATGCGGAGGGATGGATCAGATTTACATTAGAAGTTTATCTGGGACTGTTAAATAAAGACTACAGTTGATATTATTCATAGCAGACTATAGTTTGCTGGTGTACGTTGCTATGGTAATCCTGCTACTGGCAGCATTCCAGTAATAGATTGATTTGGGTCTGGTTATTCTATACACCAGAACCCAAAGACGGACGAAGAAAATATCTCTTTTTTGTGTGTGTGTGTGTGTGTGTGTGTGTGTGTGTGTGTGTGTGTGTGTGTATCATTGCCTTATCAATCTGTAAGCAGTGTATTGATTGCCCAAAAGATATTCTCTCTAATGTGCTCGGGGATGAGGAGTGGGAGGGAGGGGAAGGGAGAGGGGGGGTGACAGCTTTCACTTAGCCTCCGAGCTCTTAAGAGAACATCTATCTATCAACGTTTCCAGGCATGGGGAGGGGTCAGGAGCGGGTAGGTGGTTCGATCACACACACATACATAGAGGAGGAGAGAGAGAGAGAGAGAGAGAGAGAGAGAGGAGCTGGAATCATTAAAATAGCAACAGCATCAAGCAGCCAACACACCTAAGCAAAGCTGGAGCTTGTTGTTGTTTACACTGTGGGAGGCAAAGAGCTGATGCATCTCAGAGAGCTGCTAGTTTGAGCCATAGATCCTTCGCTTTGTGGAAACAGCCAGGAGAGAAGAGTGTCATTATCAGTGCCAGGGCTCAGGGTTCTAGTATGTATTCAGTGCAAGCATGCAACAATCTGTCCAATGTTTTGTTCTGTTTTTAATTAGAGGATTGTGGGGGGGTGCAGCGTGGATGTTGTGCACTGTGTCTGGGTGCCTCCTACCCTCACTCCTGGGATAATGTGATGCATCATGACGATAATGTCTTTCCCCCTGTTTTTACACTCAAGCTCCATTTGCCCTCTTCAGGCCTCGCACAGGACCGGAGGCTTCGCAGAGCCACCATTTAGCTCTCAGCGGGGCGAGAGAAGAGGGGGGAATCAGTCACTCCTCCTCTCTTATCTCTCACTTAACAAAAGCCTCTGATGAAGACAACAAGTGCTCCCCCTCTCCCGCTCTCTGTCTCTCTCGCGCTCCCTCTCTCATTTGTCTGGTGCTCTCCCTCTGTTTGACTGTCAGAGTGCTAGTTGAACATGGCAGCTCCGACACTTTCACATCTCGAGTCCTTTGTTGTGTGTGCCCTCACATGTGTGCGCGAGTGACTGCATCCTCGCGTGCATCGCTGTATATAGCACAGTGTTTTCTGCTTTGTGTACTTGCTCCCGGGCCTTGTGTCTCGGTGAGTTTATGTGCCCGCTGGAGCCGCCGTACGCCTACATGTGCTCAGTCACATAGGTTTGGGTTTCGACATTGTGGTGGACGCACACTAATGGCGGGTAAGGATCCCAGAATTCTAAGGGTCAAACTTTTCACTGCCTGCGCACTGATGAACTTTCATGTGCCAATCTGTGCCCATTTTTTTCAACGGAGAAAACAAAACACAGATGTTGGGCGACAATTCAAAAACACAATGGAAAATAATGCAGCATAGCTCAGACAGGCTGTATTGATTTCAGAATCATCCTCTCGCGTGCACCATCTTCTAACATCTATTATTTAACGCATCACCTGCATTTGCGAGCCGTACGCAAACTCCAATCGATGGAATTCAAGTTCAGATGTCCGCCAACAAATCACATGCTGCTTATTATTTTGAGTGTCTTTGGACGGCTGCTGTGTAGCTAATGCTGGGTTAAAGTGACTACGAGGAACTTTTAAGTGTTTAAGTGAGACAGTCCCATCGTTCCTCTGATGGCTATAAATGACCGGTAACAGCAAACGAGACCATCAGCGAAAAGACTGCTATTTTTATACAGCTATTACTAATTCCTGTGTTCGGTCCAATCGCATATATCACATATAAATAGATTACCTCATCTCGATCCATCCTGCATGCTCCATCTGTCGTACCTAAAGGGGCTGTTAGAATCAAAATGTCTTAAAATGAATAGGTTGTTTGCAGTCATATGATTTCAAAAACATGGTGGAAAAGATGAGATGGAAAACAGTTAGCTATCTTTGCTATGTAAGCACATGTAAGTTTCAGCCACATTCTAAGTTTCAGAGTTTGTACCTCAGTTGCAGTGGTACAAACTCCAACGAAGGACAGAAAAACAACAACTTTAACATTACAAAGTGAGGAAACACTTCGCTCCGTAGCCACAAAGTTACCTCTGATGAAGTGGTCCCTGCACGGTCGAGCATTATCTGGCGCCGCCACTCCTTGATGGCAGACGCAGGTTTCAGGGACCGTAAACGACACAAACCGTGGGTATTGTGAAAGTTAGTGATACCGCTCGTTAAGTATCAACAAGGAACACGTCACTGTGTATCATAAATCATTGTCTTCCCCTTCATTTACTGTTTGGGCCGTAGCAACGGACTGGCGTTGGGTTGGGTGATGATTTCAGTGCTCGTCAGAACTTACCGTAGATGGTATCATAATAACTGACACCAGCTTAACTTTCAAGGTTTTGGGAGCTTTAGTTAAGCGGGCCAAGCCATAAGAACAATTTCAGTAGTATTCACACGATTAAGCTGCTCACCTAAGATCTTCATGAATGATTGATATACCGCACCAAGTGCTCAGAGAATGAAGATCAGCGTCCTGGGTTTTTACACTTTCTAAGAAAGAACGTCCTCATGTTGGACTTCTTGCTTCTTCTTCTTCTTTTGTTCCACAGCAGATTGTAACTAGTGCTGTTGAGGTTGCACGCTGCCACCACCTACTTTACCACCACCTCTGCTACTTTCAGGTTCTTACTGTGTGGAGGACGAACGCTCTGAACACGGAGGAGGATGTGTAACTGCATCCCTCGTGATTATTGTTCTTTTTGGCGAACGTCTTCATAATTATCTTTCGGTTTAGCACACGCAAGCATGGTAAACACACAGAAACACACACACACACACACACAAAACATAGCCTACGCTGCAGTCTACGCGCAGCTGTCTAGTTTTCATCCCCGGCTTATTGTCTCCAACTAGCACTAGCGGGAGTGGTGCTCAGCTTGTAATGTGGAGGAAATGGGTGAAACAGCCTCTCTAATTACACTTCACCCACTGACACTAATTTACATACAAACACAATCGGCACTCCAATCCAAACCTTCATTATCTCCGGATTCCATTCTGTAGGGCATGATATTGTGCCTGTTGTGTTTCATTCAGGCTCTGTGTTTCTCAACATCGTCGCTCGCTCATTACGCTAACTGACAAACAGAGAAGTCTCCGGCGTGAACGTGACCCAAGAATGTCCAAGTGTTTCAAACCAGCCGACGGGTAGGAAAAAAAAAAGGGGGGGAACACGTTACTGGCATGAAAACTGGCTCTCCCTCTCTCGTGGCTCCATGGGGAATCATGTGCTTAGTGTTGTACGGAAGCCACAATCAGCCCCGACATCACCCCTCTGTGATCTGACAGCACCACTGCCCGTCTTCTTACATTTGTTCCTTTACACTTCTGGATGTGTGTGCCCCCCCCCCCCCCCCACACACACACACCCACCCACACACACACACACACTCACTCACACACATGCACGCACGCTAAATAAGCTCCATTGTAAGGCCATAACAATGTGAATGAGGGGCCCACCAGTCCCCATTGAGACTTGCCTGAGTGAGTGTGTGTCAGCAGCAAGTAGGTTAGCGAGATTGATGAACTGGAAGGGGAGAGAGGAACAGCTAATCAAGTTAAAAACACTGCGTGATTGACAAGCAGCGCGCCCGGTTGATTGACACCCTCCAGGAGCAGTCCTAATGGGGGCTGATTCACATGCGGGTGCAACACGCGTGATCCAGAGTGAATATCAGAAAAAGGCCTCGCATTCACCGTGCGTGATTGATACCATTCTTAATTAGGTGAAAATGCTTCTTTCTTTTCCCTTTTCTCTTTTTTCTTTCACACCAGCTCAGTGGAAGAGTTCCCCCTCACTTCTCCCACTTCTTTTTTCTTTTTTTTTTTACTTTCTTTTTTTCCCTTCTGTTTCCTTACAACTTGTGCAAGGAGCGAGATAGAAGCAGCAAGGCGCGCCATTAACTTGCACCGGTGCGTATCCGTGTGACATCCCTCATCCGACTAACACCAACTAACGGGCCGTGAGCTTTTACCGGGCCCGTGATCGCTGATGCCCGAGTAAAAAAAAAGGCTGCTCGTGTCAATCAAACGCGGGCCCCCCTCCCCTCCTCCCCTCTCCAACCCCCCCTCCCTCTCCTCTCTCTCTCCTCCCTCTCTCTCTCTCTCCCTCGCTCGATCGCCTCCACTTGTGTAGGCGCTCTTAAAGCAGAGCGTTTACGCACGGCAGCCAGTCGTTAACGGGCAAGCCGCTCCTCCGTCTCCACTCCTCGCTGCCTACATTCTCCATCTTAAAGAGTAAAGAGATTAAGAGAGGAGGGGAGAGGGCAGCGGGGGAGAGGAAGAGAAAGAGGAGTGTAATGAAAGGGGGAAGAAGGAGGAGGAGGAGGAGGATAGCGGATCATTCCGGCTGCCCGCATCTGCCGCTCTAGTGGAGGGCTTTAGAGGGAGACAGGAGATGGCACAACGCTTCGGCATCCGAAACACACGGGAGTGGTGCGCCACAGAGACCGGAGCCCCGGACCCACCCGAAGCAGCGGCATCGGCAGCAGCAGCAGCAGCAGCGACGGCATCGCACTCAGCGCTCTCCCGTCACATCTCTTCCCCGCACGACAGAGCCTCAGCCTCGGTGAGGGGTAAGTGGGAGAGCCGGCGCTCGTTCTCAACGCAAACTTCAGCGGCACGGAGCGGGATGGGGGAAACTCTGAGGGATGATCCGCCGTTAGTTTGAGTTCATCTCTCAGCCTGTTAGGAACGATCAGGGACGTCAGTGCGTTTGGAGAACAGATTAATTACAGCCTTTTAACGTTTGTGTTCAGTTTAGAGGCTTAAACAACCTTGGGTGATTTTGTTTTCGCGGGTTATACCCAAAGATCAGGCCGATGTCGAGACCTAAATGCAAGAGAAATGACACGGCCGTTTGATTTTAAACTTGAGTCCACCTCGGGTTGACGATCGGGATTTCGCGTCATGGATCATTTCACGCGTGAGGAGCGACGTGCAGGCGCAGTATCTTTAGTGTGCTGCATGATTTAGAGCACCGCTGGGAGTTTCAGTTGTTAGAATAACAGGGGGGGAAAACTTCCATGTGAGGTGTCTTGCGTTAATCCAATTCCAGCGCCCTCCTGTGGCTCCCAGCAGCAAGACGCGAGCACACCTTTTCTAACAGGTTAAACCAGCACTCACCTATGAAGTTTGAACTTATTTAAGATCAGCCTCTACCGAGCATCTCTTGGACTGCTGCACATGTTTGATGTCCAACAAATTCCTTAGTCATTTAAGTGCAATTCAAGTACTATTTTCCTCTCCCTGTTGCCTATAAATACATCTGTTCTAGTTCTTTTCCTTTTTCTTGTCCCTCTTCTGGTATCATATTTAAGGAATGTGACTGGACTCCCTCCTCTATGACCTTCTCCTCGCATGCGTTTCTCAAAAGGCGAATGAACGAGAAGAGAAGGGATGGGGGGGGGACGTGAGGAAAGACTATTGATATTCAAACAGAGGGACAGAAGGAGAGAAAGAGGGGGTGTGGAAAGAGAGAGAGAGGGGGAGAGAGAGAGAGAAAAGAGAGAGAAAGAGATGCTGTGGGATCTTTTCTTCTCCCTGGCTCCCGGCACATACATTAAGATGCTAATCCTGGTCTTTTTTGTCTCTTTCTATAATTCATTGCATTTTGTTCCTCTCCCCGACTCTCTCCTTCTCGCACTTCTTTTTCCCTCTCGCTCTCCATTTTTTCCCTTCTGCGCTGTCACGGGCTCCCCCCCAGATTAAAGGCTCCTGGCGAACGGATTCCAACTCTAATTTTGTGGTATTGCAGATGATTAGGTTCAGAAATAGGACAGAAGTGCACAGAATTTGGCGCAATTAGAGGAATTCTCCGTAGAGCTTTACAGGACTGATTAGTTAGAGCTGCCATCCCACCTCCACACATCGCCGTGCTTGCACACAACCAGCTGTTGTTTATTTGTGAGGATCGACTTTTGCGTCTTGTGGTGTCACTTTGTGTGTGTGTGTGCCAGAGGTTGGATAAGCCCTACGGATGCAAGTTGTTTTCAATCAGCTCTGTAGTTACCAGCTGTGCCCTCACGCTCCCCAGGGTGGCACAACCTAGGTACACACACACAGACACACATACACACATACACACACACCCGCAAGCGCACACACACACAGAGAACTAATGCATACTATTCAACCTTGCCCAAAAAAAAAAAAATTCACTCTCTCTTCTTTTCTCCTTGTCCCCTTTCTCTGCAGGCATTAATCATAGCTCGCTCCGTCTCTGCATGTGATTCCTCTGTGTGGATTGGAAGGGGAGTACCTCGACTGCGTTTCCTCAATGAAAATCTTTGTTCCCCAACATCCAGCACAGCTCCACTCTCCACCTGCCATGGTGACATGACGCACCCCTGAGTGGCTTTGCTCCTTTTCTCTCACACACAGACAATCTCTTGGACTCCCTGAAACCTCCGGCCACTCTTCTAGACTGAGACTAAAAAAAAGTCTACGCTACGCACGACAACTCCTCGCTTTCGAGATGACGGTGGCCGTGCGATTCCGTCGACATCTGCGGAGGCTCCTACTCCTCTTGGCCTCTTGCTGCCTCCTCTCCCTGCTCCTCTCTGCCTACTTCCTGTTTTCGAACTCCTCCCCTTCTATGCAGCTTGGACAATCCCCCGAACCCGCCTGCGCCCAGCCTCTCTCCATGTCCCCGTACCATCAGCTTCCATACCCATACCCTCCCAACCCCCCTCACACACACGTCCACACCGACCCGGTGGTGCTGGTGCTGGTGGAGTCCCAGTACTCCCAGCTGGGTCAGGACATTGTGGCTATATTGGAGTCAGCACACTTTCAGTTTCGCATGGAGATCGCCTCAGGGAAAGGCGACCTTCCGCCATTGACGGAGAAAGGCCGTGGCCGATATTCCCTCATCATTTATGAGAACTTGTTAAAGTATGCACATGCAGACACATGGAACAGACAGCTGTTGCATCAATACTGCACTGAGTTCAGAGTGGGCATCATTGGTTTCTTCCGCTCCACAGAGAACTCCCCACCGCTCCTCAAACTCCGAGGCCTCCCTCTGGTGCTCAGGACCAACCAGGCGCTTTGGGACTGCTGCGTCGTCTCCAGCTCGCCTCTCCTCCACCTGACCAAGCCCGGCACGGATCGAGGAGCTTTACCTGGGGAGGACTGGACCTCCTTCTCCTCCAATCATTCCACCTACCAGGCCGTGCTGCATGCACGGGCCAAGGAGGGAGCAGGGGCAGGCAGTGGCGATAATCCAGGACCTGGGTTTAGTTTGGGCCTCCAGGCCACTGTGGTGCAGGACATGGGGCTCTATGATGGGGTGAGGAGGGTGCTGTTTGGACAGGGACTGGGCTACTGGCTCCACAGACTCATCCTGGTGGACGCCATCTCCTACCTCACAGACAGGAAGCTTACTTTGGGTCTGGACCGACACATTCTGGTGGATATAGATGACATTTTCGTGGGGAAGGAAGGGACACGCATGAACACCAAGGATGTGAAGGTATTGGGGGTGATGAGCGTGTGATAATGTGCAATGGGACAGAAAGGATGAATTCATGTCGGGTCAGCGGTGTTGGATTAGATTTTCTAATTCAGCCATGAACTTCTAATACCAGTAGTTCATGGCAGTGCAGTAGGGAAAATTAGGAATGTTTGTCGAGATTTTAGCTCGGGCACGGGTGCACCGAGGGGGTACTCTGGGAGGCTCATGCATGTCTGTGTGTGTTGGGCACCAAGTGCATATGTGTTGGGGTACATTGAGAGGGTATTTATCTCAAATGGAGGTTTAGCCAGAAGCAAAGAGGCCATTTAAGGGAACAAAGACGTGGAGTGAAAGAGAGAGAGGAGAGATGAGAGAGAGAAAGAGCAGCAGTGAATGAGCCTGTGAAAAGATGAATGGCACTTATTCCTCTTTTCCCACGTTCCTCCTCTGAGGGGAACTAAAGGAGAGTCAGCCATGCAGCCCGCCTCTCAAGACAGCTATTGTTTCAACACACATGCTTGCATGAGCAAACACACACACACATGCACATGTAGACCGAGGCGTGCACCTCCACAGACACACAGGAGTGCATAAAAAACACTTCTTCTGTGGGAATTTAATATGTTTCAAAAGACAGACAAAGCACCTCAGGTTCAATGAAGTTTGGAGGAGTGCTGTTTGAAGTTGCTGGTCACAATCTCCCACTGCGTCCTCACAAAAAAAAAAAAATATGCGTTTGGTGGGAGTGTGTGCATGTGTGTGTGGAGCTGAGGCTCTTTAACAGGTGAGATTTATGCTGATCTGCGGTGATGTGCATGAGCTAAATCCAGAAGCGTCTGTCCCATATCACTGCAGTCACAAGATATACACGATAGGGAAGTGTGTGTGTGTGTGTGTGTGTGTGTGTGTGTGTGTGTGTGTGTGTGTGTGTGTGTGTGTGTGTGTGTGTGCGCAGATGTGTGTGTTCGTGTGGGGGGGGGTTTTCTGAATCACAACTCTAGATTAGAATGTCACTTTCCGTCAATGGCTGACACCTGTCCCGTCAGGCGCTGGGAAAAAAAAAGCAACCACCTGTCTGTGGCTGAAACATGGGGACGAGATGAGAGGAATGGAGAGACTGAGAAACAGGAGGGCAGTGGGTGGTGAAGTGGAGAGGAATTTCACCCTTGAATATAAAAAAAAGATGCTTGTAACCAAAAGGGATAAAAGAGTGCGGATCCACACACACGCACACGCACACACACACACACACACACATACACACACACACACACACACACACACACACACAGCAGTGCACGCACACATTCACAAAATGAGCACACAAGCGCTATCTGGTTCGAGTTTTCATTTTAAGTCTGCCTGACTCTTCAGCTTTGTAGCATAAATATACATGAGGATGAACCAGTGCCATAACAGAAGGACAGGGAGATGGGGATGGAGGAAGAGGTGGAGTGCGGGAGATGGAGAGATAGAAAGAGAGGGTGTGGGGCAGAGAAAGAGAGAGTCTTGCCATTTAAAAACAGTCCTTCCACATTTCCTCTCTCTCCTCTCTTGCGGCGAGGAAGAGCTGAGGAAAAAAGAAGGGGAAGAGTCGGGAGGGGAGCGAGGGGAAGGTGGAGCTACGGCAGCTAACTTTTGCGATTTTAGAGAAACAAAATGCTGTGGGGAAATGGGGAAGCAGAGGAGGGGAGGTGGAGTTGAGTAGGGATATGGTGACTTGTAGCAGCCCTCCCCTCAGAGCAGGAGAGCCTCAGGTTGAGTTGTCAGATTACAGCTCAGGGCTTATTTTCACTGACAAGTGTGTGTGTGTGTGTGTGTGTGTGTGTGTGTGTGTGTGTGTGTGTGTGTGTGCGCACACATTGCAGTGCGCATTTAAACCATGTACGTCCATAATCGTGTCATCAAGCCAATTTATTATACTGTTCTCTTCTCTGAGTTTAAAATACGTCTTTGATCTGTAAATGGGTAGTTTTCAGATGGAAGTATTTCCCTTCTTAGCAAGTGTCATTGAAAAGCTGGCGAAAGGATGAGTCACATTAGACCACCATGTGTGAAATATACATCCAGCTTTGGTTGAAGGTGACAGCTGAGAAGATCTCTCCTATAAAAAGAAAAATATGAATGCTTGTGGAATCCAAGGAAATATTTAATCATGAAAGGAACGTGTTGGCACAAATTTCTAAGCTGAGGTAGTGTAAAAAAAGGCCTGATGATGTCTTTATAGAGGAAAATATACGGTCTTGTAGAGCTACAACAAAAATCAATTAGTTGTTAACTATAATATTTATCACAAACTTATCACAAAGATGAGAGTTTTAAGAAGGAAAAACTTCTTCTTTACACCTCTTTGACGATAAACAAAACATCAGATGACGTGCTCCTGTCTCTTTAAGATTCCCTCCTCCTAAATACACAGTCTGCTCTGATTGGTCAGCTCACACATGCCTGACCCAGCACCGTTAACAACAACAGAGCAGCTGTGCTACATCAATTGTTACGTGCCAAATTTGTCATTCTGCTTAAATTACGCAAACGTGTGACATGGTGACGTAGTGTGATGTCACAAAGTCAAGAAATTACTGTAAATACTGCAAGTGTTGGTATCGATTTGATACCAAGTAATTACAGGGCCAGTATTGCCGATACCGATACTGATACTGATCATTGAATGATTTTGTATATTTGCCTTTAATGAGTTGATCATGATTATGATAATAATATAACACAGGATAAAGAATTTAGCCAATTAAGAAAATAATATTTAACATAATTAAATCTATAACCTATCTGCATGTAGCCTAAATAGGAATACTAATGTTCCTTCAACAGCTACAAAAGGGTTATTATACTCTGCCATATTCATACTTCAGGTTTGAGGTAGGCTATATATCTAAATATAAGCATATATTAGTGAGTTCCAGTAAGATAATTAAGATTTATTTCACTGTCTGAATATATGATAATAGTTTAATCACTCTGCTAAAATTACATCGCTGACTACCAATTACACTAACAACATTAATTAATGCTGGAAATAACTTTCACTTCTAGAAATTGCTACTTAGATATTGTTCAGGTTTTTGTTGAAAGGCCTCTGACAGTGACGTCTGTCTCTGTGCCCGGGATCTGGTTCAGGTTTGGGGAGCTCCCTCCTCCTCCTCCTGATCTCATATGATTTTCAAATCAAACTCTAAACATGACTTGTAATGTTTTCTTACCTGGTTACTAGGAAATAAGCCATGTCAGCATCTGTTTTTAGTCCCAATTCAAGTTGAAGCTGCCATGGGTGGGCTCATTCTTTTTGGTTTTTGAACGCTTCATCACCCATTAGCATTAAAAAACTTCAAATGCATGTTTATTTTTTCACAAATCCTCCCTTTAATCGACGATGAAAGCAATCGTTTGTTGCTGCCCCAGCAGAGAACAATCTACATCTGAGCATGTTACGTCCTCTGTGATCTCATCCCTACACACCCATTGCTAATTTATTCCTATACTCTGGCACTGAAAATGATTTTTCAATAACCAAATGCCAGACACAAGACACCACAGCACACATGGTGATGAATGATTATGACTGACACACAAGTTATGCCAATGCGTAAATCCTTCCTCATCCCTGTGGTGCTCCAGAGATGACTTGCGTGTAACACAGCAGCAATGTATGTAACAGGATGTGTTGTTGACCAATTAGTAGGGCAAGGCATTTGGAGTGCCAGTGTTAGAAATCCCTTCCTACCTCTGTGAAGCCAACATTCAGTCTCCTGTTCTCCCTGCCAGAAGACGAAAGGAGAGGAGTGAGACGGAGAGAGAGAGAGAGAGAGAGAGAGAGAGAGAGAGGGAGAGAGGCCAATTAAAATGCCTCCCTCCTTCTCTCTGCACTCTTCATTAGTCTCACCCCACGAGTTCATCTGGTGACAAACAATACCTACACCCCCTCCTGTCTGCGCACACACTCACACACACAGCTGTATTTCCTCTATTAAAATGATTCACAGGGAGGCACCCCGCCAATGACATTTCTCAAAATGAGGGATAATGCCAGTCAAAAACTCCCATCAATGATTTTGCGCATGCCGCCGCCACTTGTGTCCTTTAATTCAGGCGTGTAGGTTTTCTCTTAGCTTGGAGTGTGTTTGAGGGAGGTGTCCGTTCTCATCCTCGGATCCCTCTTTATCCTCCTCCTCCTCTTCCTTCTCCACTCACCTTCCTCTTCACCCTACCCCTTCCTCGCCCGAGTCATTGATCACTATCTCCGGCCTATTTGTATTCCCCCCTGCTAAACCTCTCTCTTCAACTCGTTCTCACTCTTTACCTCCCCAAGGTGCTCTCTGACACCGTGTCACCGAAGTTGAGAGGACCCTGCATGTGTGAACACACATAATGTACAAACCAAGCAGAAACACGGACTCTGTTTTTGCACGCAGGCTTGCATTTAGATGATCTGGCTAGATATTTGGTATTTTTATGTAATCAAATAAAAGTAAAAGCTCAGTAATAGCTTTGAATCGTTCTGTGGAGCTGCTGTGTGCAAATTTTCACCATATTTGTATGGAGACAGTCATCATGTCAGAGAAAATTGCCTCTAGTGACAGTCTGCCTCTTGTAGCCCTGAAAAGGAATAATTGGCTAAATAAGATTAAAACATGTGTTTCCAGAGACTCCATGGGGCTGTTTTTTTGTGCACTTTCATTACTTTGTTTAATTTGGCAAGGCAAAAAAGCCATAATATGTAATTTATCCTTTGTGAAGGAACTGAAAGCTTGTTTTAACATGTTTTTACAGCTAGAAAGATGGTAATTCTACATATTACTCAGGAATGTGTGAGAACAGGGTCAGAGCATTTGAAATAGAGAAAATAAATATCGAGTCTAAAGTGTTTCTTTGTGTCCTCACAATCATTTTTGGTCTGGCAATGACCTGAAATTGAAAACAAGACAACAAAAAAATGGACTCAAACAAAACGGGCAATGTTCAGACTTCATTGAAGATTTTTGGCTTAGCAGCCTGGAAAGTTATTGTGCAGTCCTACTTAGAGTTAATCTTTAGGCCTAATTAAGTATGATGCATTTTTGCCACTTAAGTCAATGGAACCGAGCTCATCCCATATCCGTTTATTGCTTTGCCAAATTACATAAGTAATGAAGAAAAGACATAAACAGTGGAGGAAAGATTTGGAAACCAGTGGAGAGAGACGAGGAAACTGGAGAAAAAGGAGACTGCTTTTGGTCTTAAAGAGGCAAACAAATCTGTTTTTTTAATCTCTCATTTAAGACATGACACCCGTAAGGTACCTGAGGTGTCGGGCCTTAATAGTCTCTAAAACAACAAAGTAGTAGGTGAGAGAAGGAGGAAGGGAGATGACATATAAGATGACAGAGAGGAGCAGGATATTGCTTCCAGCATAATTCTCCCCGACATCTGCTCACATTCACCCCTTTCTGATCTGGACAAGTGAAATTATCACGGTCGGCCCTGCAGGGAAGGAGAAGTTTGACAGAAAGAGACGAGGCTGGTACATGTTTATGTATCAACATTTTTGGTTTATACCATAAAAAAGACGAGAAAAAAAAAATCAGCAATCATGTCAAAGTAATGAATGCTCCTGTCAACAGTAAAATTGTCTTAATAACTTATTTTTTGTGTTTAATTAACAGTTTGTTTTTTTTTATCCGCGCTCTTGTTTTTACTCCAAATGTGCTCTGAGAGCGTGGCTGTGTGCCATGCATTTTCTTCCACCAAATGAGGCAGGTTTTTGCGGTCACAGCAATCACTGAAACTCAAAATCCTTGAGGGGCTGCCATGTAGAATTTAGTGTAAGTGCAGCGATGCCAAAGCAATCACAAGTACCTTGGATCCGTAAATGCAACTGAATAGATGATTTTGTAAAACGCTCCAGTATAAAGAGCTACACAGACTCGAATCTGACAAGCGAGAATGGAAGCGAGGCGGCGAAGGGGGAAGAGTAAGCAAAAGGAAGACTGGCGTTAACTGGTGAAACGGTCATCCTGCTCATCAAATAGAGATGCCTGACCCAGTTAAATCCACTGGTCTAGAGTTTTCTCTCATGCACAGCTACACACACACGTAGGCGCAATACGCGAGCGCTCGCGTAGATGAATCGAGAACTTCGACCCGCCTCCGCGCAAAGAATTAAACCCCCTAAATGTGCCTAATTGTCTTGTTCCCCTCGTCCGGCCTTTGAATCTGTTTGCAAAACAAGTGGTTTCATAATTACTTTAGTTACTTTTGATCTCCCAGCCAGGCTTTAAAAAAAGAAAGAAAAGAAATGGTGCAAAGGCGAGAATGACAGAATGGGGATATAGTGGAGAGGTGGTTGGTGTAAAGGGTTTGTGAAAGGCAATGAATGCCAGCTGTCCAGATGCCTGTCTCCCATCTGTTTGAACCCCAACATCTCGCTGGCACCTCTTCCAGCGCCCCCCCACCCCCCGCACACATGCGAAAACACACAAACACGCACATCCCCGCTGTCGCTCTCACGTACACAGCAACAAACTGGCATTGCTTCTGACACCAGCAGTGTTAGGCAGCTGTGGGATTGGGCACGGAAACCAGAGCTATCGCTAACCGCTAATCACAGTGTGTGTGTTTACCTTCATCAATAGGATTGTCAAGATCTCTATAGTCCCACCTCCTGCTAATCCAAATCCCCCCCCCCCCCCCTTCTTTTTTCTTATTAAGTATCTCTTATGGCACGTTTTTTAAAACCATCTCCAGCTTTGAGCTCAGTATCCAGTGGACAGATTGGCTTCATATTGCTCAAAGCCCTCCACTCTCCCAGATCTGCGGCCGTTACCCGCGGAAAAGCAGCAGGAGGGGAGTACATTGTCCCCACCAGAGCTGGAGCTAGGTTTTTTTTTTTTATGTGCTTGGTGAAGAGAAGTGTGCTCCTTTTATTTTATAAGTGGGCATAGTTTGTACCCACAGTTCTGCCTCCTTGTGATGATAGGCGGTAGTCGGAAGGTCCCAATTCACTCATCACTTTGCCTTCTCTTAGGTGTGAAAAAAAACATCCTGTTACCATTGCTGTGGTATCCTGATGTGGTTGTTTGGAATATTTCACCAATTATACACAGACCTTTACTGCCTATGGCGCAAGACTGGCAGAATGACCTTATCTCTGCCGCGGGGTGAACGTCTGGATAGGACAAGCAGGAAGATTAGGCTCTCATGTAAATATGAAATGCCCTCAAACTGCAGGCACACTTCTTCAGAAATGTTTGTCGGCTAGCTCAATTTTTTTGTAAGTCCCCTCCCCCTACACGGTTCTGATGTTGGTTCTCTCTCTAGCTCTCTTTCCTGTTCTATAACTTTTCACATGAACAGACAAGTGCAGCACTATCAATGCCTAACAAGAGAAGTGAAGAGAGAAATGTCCGTAAATGTGCGCTGTTATTCCAAAATAAATATATAAAGAATGTCTTGTGATGCCCTCTAACATGAGTACGACCCATGAGTACTCAGTAGTCATCACTTCGTTGTTACATTACCTCTTAGTGCTCGGCCCCAAATAAGCACCTGGCAAAGAACTTTAAAATAAAAGTAAATTCTGCTGTGGAACGTGTTTCCAGGACCAAAGTTTGCCTTGGTCACAACTGTACACACACAGACTCACTCAAGGTGAAAACATCAGCAACCGACACCGTCCCGACTAGTGACAATAGCACCTATCATTCATCTCTCTGACAGCCAGCTTTTCCTACCATGTATGAAATCCTGATTTCTGATGTTGTCTGACCCTGTCCAGAAAAAAAACAAGCTAATTTTAATTCAAGTATAACACCCACCCTTATGTTAGTACAATAAGTATGACAGAGTACAGCTTTTGCAAAACCGAAGGCCGACGAAATCAGGGAAAAGACTACGGCACGCCGTCAGCTTCACTTATAGTTAAGTTTAATGACGTCGTTAAACTTAATTGTAAGTGAAGTGGACAGTGTGCCGGAGTCTTTTTCCAGAGTACAATACATATCGAAAGGATGCTAACGAGGATACAAAGAAAAATAAACTCCTAAACTTAATGATGCAGAATGTATACTACAAAAGCCTGTACAAGTGGAGGTACAGTGTTGTTGAAGAGACAATGGATAAAGTTTGATAAAGTCACCCAAAACTCTGAACTGAGTTACATCAAGCTAAGTTAAAATATTTTGAAACTTTATAATTGAAAAAAAATTATAATTTAAGTAAAGTCACTATTTACTACCAAATACCCAGAGAACTTTATAAAAAAATCGAACAGGTGAAAATGTAAATAAGAGATGAATAGAATAAAATGTGAATACGAATGTTAAATCCAGTCTTTTGAATTTTTGCAATAGATAACTTACTAGAAGTGTCCTCTTCATTGTTTCCCCCAGGATTAAAGTTGGCCCTCAAACTGAAATACAACCAGTAATCTGTAGACAGTGAACTGACAAGTTCATCTATTAAATGCAGCTTACGTTACATAAAACATCTTTTCAATGGTGTGTAAACCACTTTGCTGCGTTGTGAAACTTGCCTGAGAAAGCAGATCTATCACAGTGAGCAATTTGTAGCCTGTGAAAGTTTCCTAATCAGCGCTGCGGTTGCAAACGGGGAGTGTTTTGAGACTCTCCTTGTTAGTGTGAGATTTTGGCTGCTGAACACAAAAAAAAAACTAGTTAAACGTCAGAAATGGCCAAGATCAACGTTAATGTTTGCCTTTTTTGGTGTCCTGGATTTGTCAGCGCGAGAGTCAATTAGCGGTCCTGGGATGACGGAGCAGCCCTGAATGCAGCACCGTAGCGTTACTGTCCAGTGACGACTAAACTTCCCCCGAGAAAGAAATCAAGGCGACAAAATGTCTGCTGTGATAGTAAAACATGCAGGAGCACCTGTATGGTCATTAGTGACTCTGACACATCAGAAAAGTGTCCTGCGTGGCTCTTCTGTTTTTCCGCTACGGATGTTAGCTAGCGGAATACAGATGAGATGTTTAAACTAATTTACTGCACGCTTGGACACACACCTACGCCGACCCTCACAGATAGCAACACACACGTTAATAATGCATTTTGACCAAGTGCATCGGGGAGTTTATATTGAGTTACAATGCAAAGCACTCAGCTACAAACTTAATTTAATTCTTAAATCTTTGCATCCACACACGCCTGCCTGCGTGTGCGCGCGTGTGTGTGGAGGAGATGTAGAGGATGTCATAACAGAGGAGACAGGGGATCAGATTAGGGAGCTGTGCGCATCTGTCAGCATGCAGCCATCTACAACAGCATTAGATTAGAGCTAATGAAGACACTCTGTGCATGTGTCTGTATATTTGTTAACTTAGGACATACACACACACACATACACACACACACACACACACACACACACACACACTCATACACAGAGGAATAGAGAGGGTGAAGAGAAACTGCCTGGAGCTGATTCCTTGCTCTGACATCAGCTGCTCAGGTCTCGTAAATCAGGCGGGGTTCCTGGGGATCGATTAAAAGCAGCATGACAAAGATTGGTAATAGAGATGTGGCTCGTAGCCCAGCACAAACATCCAGACTGACTGAAATATACAGAGAATTATAAGAGTTTCATACACAAACAAAATATTTTTTGTAGGCGAGAAGTGCAGCGGTGGCAAGAAGATAGGATGGGAGAGTGCGAGAGAAAGAGCAAGGGGGGGAAAGAACGATCTTTCCTCCGTGCTGCTTCAGCCTTCCTTTCAAATTAGAGCAGCCCCGTCTCCTGAGAATGTGACATTTTCACGGCGCAGGCGAGGGGAGAGATGGAGGTTCAGAGAAGGGTGGGGTGGAGGTGGTGGAAGACAAATGGGGAAGGGGGGAGCAGAGAGGCAACTGCAGGTTCTCAGAAGCAGGAAGATGGAAGAATAGGGGGCGAAGGAGTGAGGTAGGTAGGGAGAGAGGAAGGGAGGATGCAAGGTTTCACTTGGTAATGTTAGGGATGGATGGAGAGAATGATGAGTAGGGAGGAGTGTGTGCGGGGGTTATTAGTCCACCCTCCAGAGGCTACTAATGCACTGACCTTCATTAACTCGCATTACTGTCGGTGTGTGTGACTGTGTGCGCGAGAGTGCAACTCTCTTTAGTTAACACTCATTACAGAGTCTTTGTTTAAAGGCCAGTAAACTAATGAAGTCATTAAATAAGTGGAGAAAATTCCGATTCAAGTATTGAAACCAGAGGCTGAGGTAACTTTAAGGACAGGAACAGCCACTGGAGCGCGTGTACAGAGGACTGACGGCGCCAAAATCAAAATTTTATAATTTTATAATAAATAAAACAAGCCTTTCACTATTGTTTTTCTTTTTATTGTTCATGTTCAAAATTAAATATATCAATCACATTTTTAAAAAATCAGAAAGGAATAAACTAATATATAAAACGTGAAAGTAAATAAATAGTTAATAGAGGCAAATTCAAATATTGACGTCACTATATGTCACATTTTATACATTTATTAATGGCTCCATTTCTTTTCAATCTCCAGGCTCTCCTCGATACTCAGAGGCAGCTGCGTTCTCAAATCTCCAATTTTACCTTCAACCTAGGCTTCTCTGGAAAGTTCTACCACACAGGTGAGTTCTGTTTCCATACTTTACATAACATGCCAGACGTTCAAGGTAAGCATAAGACATGTGATATGTATGAAAATATACCATACAAAAAGGTATTTTGTATGGATTGATTCATGCATTGAATGCTTGTATTCATCTCAGTGGGTTCAAACTCAAAATGTCAGCAGGTTAAGGTCTTTCGATAAATAAGAGCTATCCTTTGGTTTCCATTCAAGTTTATCGTGTAAGATTTGTGTTCATTTTATCTTTCATTTCCACTTTTAATACCGAAACATCTATTTTTCCTCAAACATTATGCGCAGCCCTTGTGGCGCTACAACATCCTCATGTATCAGTTGGTCTTATGATGAAGGATGGAGGATGACACAGTTTTTTAAATGGAGATTTTCACATGAACATTTGTTGGCGCAATCCACCAATTGAAAAATGTATTTGGAGGCTACCCAGTGTTAGTTTGAGTCAAAAAAGAAGCTTATTAATAGTAGTATGTGGAAGTTAAAATTTCTTTCTCTAATGCTAATTAGTGAAGTCCGACGATATGTCGGCTGCTGATATTATCGGCGGATGTTGGAAAAATCATCAATCATCAATCATTGCAAAAAATCTGTGTCTCTCAGCCAGTATGCTGATATCTTAACTTTTTAGTTGTTAATTTTGGCATCAGCCTCAAAAATTGAGTCTTAGTTGGGCCCTACTAAATAGTTGAGAAATTATGTATATTATATATATATATATATATATATATATATATATATATATATATATATATATATATATATATATATATATGTGTGTGTATATAATTTATTTGAAACAAGTCACTGAAACGGCACTAAAACAAATGTTTCATAGTTCACTGAGAATCAATTGCTTTTTAGTACTGTTGCACGAACATAAAATACATGCTAACTCTTTACAGCTTGATATCAGATAATTACCTTGATCAGCGAGGTCGCGTATTTCTGTCAAATAAAGATTATGTTAAGATTGACACAAAGCGAGAAATGATTTAATTTAGATTTGTTCATTACAATCAACTCAATGTGTCTTTATTTACCGGAACAAGCATATATGTGAATAAACTGCGTCAATACGTCTTAAAATCAACACTGAAAAACAAAACCTCTAACGAAGGGATGGTCTCAGAGGGACCAATCAAATCCACACAGTCGCTATAGCTTGTGCTGAGTTTATGTGATAATTCATCATAAAACAATCTTTTTTTTTGTCATCTCATATGATCTCTAGATTTAGAGTTATGCAGTAGTATTGATGAAAGCATATTTGCGAGGCTCTGACATATTGCCGCGCGTCCAAAGCTCTATTGCAGCTCCAAGGACAGATTTTATTGATTCTCTAGTTAAAGTGTCTAAATCTGCAGCAAGAGAACAAAGGAGGAGGATAGCCTGGAGAAGAAAAAAATGAGTTGAGACTGAACACCTAATTATAATTAGGACGACTCTTGACACAGAACAGAACATATTACCATAGCATCTGTTATTTCTATGGTTTCTCTTTTCATCACCATGGTATCTGGCTGCCACCTTATTTAGCAGCACAACTTAAAAACAAGCCAGTTGCTTGGTGATATACTCTCACCTTACACCGGAGAGAAGTTTTGTACGCCAACACTTTTTTCATCTGCTCTCAATCTGCATGTGGCGTGCATTTATACATCTTGTTTCTCGTCCTTTTGCCCTTGCGTCTGTGTGCGTGTGTGTGTGTGTGTATGTGTTTGCAGGCACTGTTGAGGAGGATGAAGGAGACGATTTGCTGTTGAAGTATGTGGATGAGTTCTGGTGGTTCCCCCACATGTGGAGCCACATGCAGCCTCACCTCTTCCACAACGAGTCCTCACTGCTGGAGCAGATGGTCCTCAACAAGGAGTTTGCACTGGTGAGAAGCACATGCACACACACACACACACACACACACACACACACACACACACACACACACACACACACACAAACACACACACACACATTTCCTGCAGCTGTCTATTCCGTTGTTGCCTTCGTCTTTTGCGTGTCCTTTTAATCACGCTCGCTTCCCATGATTGTGTTTTCTTCAAGGGCGTCTGCTGCTGTTAGTAATTGTTATTTCCCCTCCACAGCAGATTAAAGACGTGATGTTCACAGGTAAATTTGCTGGAACTGTTTTAGAGAAAAAAATGACATACATTGTATGTGTTATAGGACAGCTGCTTGGATTATGACATTCCTACACCAAAGGACACGGACATGAGAATCTGGGTTTCACATCCTGTCTCATGTGTTGTTCGGTTTAAAATGTGTCATCCCATTTTTACACCAAAATTAACACTTACATTAAGGTTTTTTTTTTCTCAATGCGGGTAACCCTTCTAAAAATAGGCGGTGACTCACTTCCTCCTTGCATTGCCAGTCGACGAGTTTGCCTTTCTGTGTTTTTTATTTTGTTTTTGTTTTCCTGGTGTGTCACATCCAGTGTCACAAACGGACCAGAAAACGGGCAACGCTCAAAAGCAGGATGGAGGCCAGTGCCAGTGATGTCTTAACTTCATGCCAGACGAATGATGTTCAAGCGCTGCTTTAGTGTAAATAAAATAAATCGACCTAAAGATTATTGGCCCAATATTGGTACATTTATAAATAATATATGATATATATTTAAATTAAATGGAGACGAAAGTCTGAAGCCAAATTGCTTCGATTGGCTTGTCTTTACAAGCAGAGCATCTACACGCAAGATACAGTATGTTGCAGAGCCAAGCGTGTGAATGCTTTTTACAGTTTCAGAGGAATACAACACACTCGCGTACACACAAACATCCTATTAGGGATGTGCAATACAGAAAAGAATCTTGTTTTTTAATGGAAAAATGGGAAATTATAGGCTATCTTATCTGTACTATCAGTTATCGGTCTGTTATGATCCTGTCCACCGGATGTTTTAGTTCCGATCGGAGCTGGAGCAGATAAATACCCATTAATATACTGCGTCATTTGACCCTGGACCAACTGGAGATTGTACCCTCTCACACTAACGACAAAAGCCAGATGCTAGTGGGCTTTTCTTTTTTTGGTCCAGTTTGAAAGGGATCTTAGCTTCCCCACAAGCCCTGCAGGGAGAAGCATATGAAAGATATTGACGGTGTATGTTCTGCAGATGTGTGCAAATATAAATATGCCTTTGTTTTGTTGATAAAAAACACAATCGGGATAGAATTACACGTCCTGCAGAACATATTTGTTGATGCAAATGAGTCGCATGTGAGCACATTTTTAAGAGGAAGAGTCGCTCTTCAGTCTTCAGCGATAAGAACGCTTTTGGAGGGAATTCACTGTCAGGTGCTAATTATCTAAAACAAAACAAACAAACCGTTTATATCGCAGTTAGGGACTGGTGCACTTTTGATGGGCGCACCTGAGCCCTGTTTAATGTCTCCTGTTTAATCTGAAGTCCACAAGGCGCTTTTGTTGCTCTGTTCTGCCTTGTTTTTTCCTCTGCTTTGTTAGTATGTGTGTGTGTGTGTGTGTGTGTGTGTGTCTGTGTGTGTGTGTGCGCAAGCGGAGATGATTTGTATGACCGCACCGGAGAGTCGTATGTTGGCACATACAACACAGTGAAGGGGAGCGCGAGCGGGCGAGTTGGTTCATGTTGTTGAAGGTGAACGTGATCATAAAGTCTGATCCCTAACCTCTATTGTACACACACACATACGTACTCCACTCCCTCATCCCCTGACTGCTGATGCTTAGCTTTGACAGTGTGTGTAGGTGTGTGTCAGCGCGAAGGACAACACCATCAGTCTGCAGAGATGCGCCCAACAACCATCCACCCTCACCACACACACACATGCTTGCGCAAAATATATATATTTTTTAATTTCCAACCCGAAGGCCAGTATCGTAACAAACACAAACCTTCTCCTGCAAGGTCGGACTTTGTGTTTATGTGCTGCCATGTCCATTGTCAGAGTTGTAAATGTGCGTCTGTTTATGTGTACAACCCTCACATCTCCGTGTATGTATGTATGTCCTCCACCCACAGGAGCACAACATCCCAGTGGACATGGGCTACGCTGTGGCCCCTCACCACTCAGGTGTCTACCCGGTTCACCTGCAGCTGTACAAAGCCTGGAGGCGTGTGTGGAACATCCAGGTCACCAGCACAGAAGAGTACCCGCACCTCAAACCTGCCCGCTACCGCAAGGGCTTCATCCACAATAACATCATGGTGAGGAGACAACAAAGAGAAAAAGCCTCGGGGCTGCATGAGCTTTGCTGCTGGGGCTGCAGCTAACAAGTATTTTCATTATCGATCAACCTAGAGTAAACCTAGAATAAATGTCAGCTAAGTAAGTTTCACAAAAGCAGAGATACGTTCAAGCTTAACCTCTCTTTATTGTGCAACCTGAGTTTGTTTAGGATTAATTTTCTATTTCTCTTTCATCACAGCGCTGCGCTTAAGCCCTGGTCAGGTTTAGGTGCAAGGCACCCGCTTGGTTAGGGTTAGGAAAACATCACGGTTTGGCTTAAAATACCTGTTTTGGTCACCGTGATCTCGGCTGGAGTTGGTCTGTATTTCCTGCGAAAAGCAGCTGGTTTGGTCGCCACAAAAACGGCTGCAAATGTATGCAGCTCTCTTTAACACACACCCGCTTATGTCATTCAAAAAGCGGCTAGAAATATCCCCAGGTGTCCTCAAAAATATCCACTGGTGTAACTTGTAACCGTTTGGCAGCCTTGTTGGCTATAATAATGCCACAACCGACCGATTTGAAAGGCAGCTAAAAAGAGTATAATGGGAACAGGATGTGACACATTTGTTTAGTTTATACAATATCAAAAACGTGTGGAAAATGCTCATCAGAATTTCACGGAGCCCTTCCAATTGCATTACCAAACAGTCCAAAACACAAAGAGTCATAATTCTCACATTTGAGAACCTGGAACAAGCAAATGTTTGCCATTTTTTGCTGAAAAGAACGACTGAAACTATTTAATTAAAATATATCGATCGCCAAACTAGTTGCCGATCTGTCCCCTTTTGATGGACTAACATATGCATCGTTGCGGCTCTAACTGCTGCAGGCTCATACACGCTTAAATGTGCTCATCCACATCCATAAATGCACTTTGATCAGCTGACATGTTTCTGCACATAGATGATAATTGATGACTGCAGTAACAGCTAACTGCTGGATATTCACCATTGAGCAGCTTATTTTTTGTTCGCTGAAAAATAAAAACGGCTGCCTCACTTCTCACTTCAAACTATTTCTTTCAGGCAAACATCTCTGTGATTACTTCATATATTTATGTACCTTTTCTTATCTTCTAGGTGTAGAGTTAGTAATGATCTGGCTGTTCTTTCCACAGATGGTGGTTGTGGGCATTCCTAGAGCCAACTCAGTGTTTGTGCTTTTTGTAGACACGTTTCATAAAATATGTTAGGCCAACACAGGAGAGACATGTGTTTGTTGTCTGCGAGGTGCATCAGATAAGCATGATAAATATCACAACAAAGTGCATGTTGTTTTTCTATCAGGTGCTTTTTTTGAACACGGCCCCTGCAAAGCATGCGGAAATCATGAATCAAACCGAACGCTCAAAGTTGCGCAGCGTCCTTGCCGCCCGCCAGTAGGGGAAAACGATTTGCTTAATTAATCTGACTGAAATTAAAACCATGAATTGTAAATTCTTTGCTGCGACTCTTGAATGCAGAATGGTTCAGACACAAAATCTGTTTGGATCTGTTGTTTGGCCGCTTTTCTTCCTTTATCTCACTTTGAGAAAGACTTTTTATCTACTGTCTCTTTGTGCAAATAAGTGTTTGCTGAATAGTAAATTGTGTGCTGATTGTTTCTTGCGGTCTTAAACAGAAAATCAATAATGCTGTGCTCGGTGCGCAACCTCTGTGTATGTGTTTGTGTGTGTGTGTGTGTGTGTGTGTGTGTGTGTGTGTGTGTGTGTGTGTGTGTGTGTGTGTGTGTGTGTGTGTGTGTGTGTGTGTGTGTGTGTGTGCGCGTGTGATATGAATTCTTTGACCTCGTCTCACCACAGAACGCTCAGCTCCATGTTGATTCAATATTTAATGGCTTCCCAATGCGGCTGGGAGGGGGTGAGAGTTTCTGTGTGTGTGCATTTGTGTATTTGTATATGTGCAGGATGTGCATCGCGGAATAAAGATCGAGTAATGAGGGCACTTTTACACTTTCATGCTCCAATAAATAATTCATCAGTCACTGTTTGAGACAGCAACAGAATAAAACTCTCGTCACTCATTCCCACCTAAGCAAGTTGTCTTCATCCCTCCCTCTGTCTCTCCTCCTGCTCCTCCTCCTCCTCCTCGTCCTCCCCATTCACCTGTCAGTCAGACTCTCTGTCAGTGTGCACAACTGCTCCCTTATTGACAAAAGAACCAATCAAATCTGACACCAAAATTACCAGTCCATGTTGTTCCGCTGCATTTGGGTGTTGAGCAAACCATTTGAACCGACAGCTATGTCAATTTCCTAATCAGTCCTGGAAAAGTCTGCTTTCATTTCTTGACACCTCGTCACGGCATCATAAAAGACAGCCACTTAATCCTACTTTCTTTCAGCACAATGACGGGGCGACAGTTTGACAGGCTATAATGTGTTATTATACATTATCAATAGTGAGGTATTGAGAAGCGCCAACGAATCGCTGAATTAAATAACAAGCAGCCAAACAAAAGAGCACATTCAACACTTTACCACGCGATGCAACACAAAGACAGAAAGAAGGAAAGACAGGAGGAGAAACGACAAAGAACAGAGTGGCAGAAATAAAAAATCTAATTTTTGTTTTACAGAAGATGAAAAGTTTGTTTTTGAAGAAAAGGCCGAAAAAGAAAAAGTACAGGCTGAGATGAAATTAAACCCTTCACCAACGACCCCAGTGATGGATGCAGCTGCTCTCCAAATATTGTTTTTGTTTTCACTCTGACGGTCTTTCAAATAATAATCAAGTCTGTAGTTTTTTTTTTATTGGCTGGAATAAACACAGTGGAAGGGGAGCAAGGACACATGCAAATCAGATGCAGTGCTGGTCACGTGCTGAGTCTCCCGGTCGCTCGGTTTTGTCGGGATGTGAAGAGAGTGAAGATGCCCTGCGGGAAACATCCCATCGCTCTTGTAGAGACTCTCCAGGGAGGCTGCCCTGCTCTGGTACGAGCTAGTTTACATGCTCACTTAGAAAAGACAGTAACAATATTCACTACAGTTGAGCTGTATTTAACTACCTGAGGAAAATGTAATTATGAACATATCCGGGAGGGACAGCTCTGTGAATTAAAATGATATGGCACTTATTCCTGCACCCAACAGTGACCCCCGGGATACCCACTGCCATCGCCCCTTAATGAATTTATATTATGGCTTTCTATTGAACTTCATACCTTAAAACGTTTTTGAAGTTTGACAGTTTACTCTTGATTTTCTACGGGAGGACGGTGTTAAAAAAAAAAATCAAAATAATGCCCCATCCCAGCCCCGGCAGAAAAAAACCAAAACAAAACTCTTGTATTTTGAAACCTTAATGTTTGCTGGTACCCTCTAATGATCAACAGCTCCAAAAAAAAAACAGCTACTAAATGTACCTTAAGATGAGATTGTTTGAAGATGGAAAGTGCTCAGAAAGGGAAAAAAAAAGGAATTTGAGCATCAAAATAAATTTAAAAAAGCACGACTCCTGCTGATGAACATCATGTGGAAGCTACGCCACAAGTGATCCGGTGAACCTCCAGGTGATTCTGTTCAATCAAATTCCTTTACAAAACAGTAGAAGTACACAAATATGTA
This sequence comes from Diplodus puntazzo, assembly GCA_963678695.2. Lineage (NCBI taxonomy): Eukaryota > Metazoa > Chordata > Actinopteri > Spariformes > Sparidae > Diplodus > Diplodus puntazzo. The sequence continues at coordinate 15,780,030 of OZ023156.1, read as the reverse complement.
TTAGCAGTCACCGTTCAATATATTAAGACAGAGGAGCACAGCGGCTCGTCTCTGGCTTCGAGGCACTGCGTGCTGCACTGACTAAATAGGAAACGGAGGCTAGGAAAAAAGAGAAAGAACGCAAAACTTAGCTCATGCAGGCGGAATTTTTCTGAGAGGCGGCCTCTGTGTTTGCGTGTGTGTGTATGTGTGTCTCCTGCATGTGCAACTTTAAATCATTTCACTATAAACCAGCCGGTGAGCTTTCAGATTCCGATAATTCATCTCGTCTCCTGACCTCTCGTAAAGTTACTCGGGGACATCGCTCACAGCCTCCCCCGTTTTCTTTACCTCTCACATTTTTTTCGCTTCCAATTTTTCTCGCAATTTCTGTCTATTAATCTCCTTCCCCCCCTGCCTCTCGCTCCATCTTTGTTTGCTCCGAGGAGGACAGGAAGTTGTCTTAAGGCTGTAAAATTGGTGTTTGGGTGTCTCTGTCAGCAGATTGAGAGCCACCCACTGGACCCACAGTATCAGAACAAATCAGACTGAGATATGGGATTGTGCCCGTGTATGTGTGTCCGTCTGTGAACGCGCAAACATGCACACTTGTGTGGGTGTTTGTGTGCCTGTGGCATGTGTGGGTGTGTGTGTGTGTGTGTGTATTTCTTTTTAAAATGTACTATATCAGTTTGAGCTATAGCTCTGTGGATAATTGGTTTGGTGAAATAGTGCTGAGTGTCTGTGGCTCTGGTGGCCTTCTCCCCCCCCCCTTTCTCTCGTGTGTGTGTGTGTGTGTGTGAGTGTGAACGAGTCTGCAGTGTTTTATAGATAAACCAATATCTGCGCTTCCAGCCTTAACTCTCTATTTCACATGGAGAAGTGCTCCACAAGGAGTTCACAATAAAGACCTTCTTCTTCTCCTCTCCGCCGTTCTTCTTCCCTTCTCGTCATTTCATTCATTTAATGACCTCATAAAAAAGCCATTAATTCATCAGCTGTTTAACACCGGAAACCGGCCGTCTGTTGCTTGTGTATATATCTTCTCATGAACATTATTTTTCATTTTTTACAGCTTTAAAAAAAAATCGTCTTTTTGCCAAACACTTGCTCTACAGTGGAGGCAAGCTGTAAAGACTCCCTGATCATTCAGACATTAAAGCCAAAAAAAAAAAAATGATGTCACTGCTGTTAAATCAGTTGTTGCTCTCACTTTTTAAAACCTTATCGAACCATAAAATTGTTACATTTCTCCGCAGTGGTGGAGAGAATTTGAGGAACTGACATCAGCGACCCAGCTTTTATCAATCAGGGCACAGAGCATGCAGCCCACACGGGCGTGGCAGTGTTGCTTTTGGTATTAACGTGGCCAAGCGAGCGCGGTGCACCTGCTTGAGGCTGGATCAAAAGTAATCCATTATCATCTCCTCCTGCCTTGGTAAACAGTGAGTCACCAAAATACTAAACAGCCCCAAAAAATTGGGACAGTGACGCAGAAATGTTTAAAGGGACAGTTCCCCCCAAAATCACAAATACATACTTTTCCTCTCACATGCAGTGCTGTGTGTCCATCTAGATTGATTTTGGGTTGAGTTGCATATCAGCCATAGAGATCGCTGCCTTCTCTTCTGGAATTAGAAGGCACTCTGCTTGTGGTGCTCCAAGCGAAATAAGAGATGCTTGAAAAATTCAACAGCAATGGCTCTTTCTAGAAATCATGATAATCGACAGACCTTGTTTTGGTTGGGCAGTTTCATGTAGGACCTTTTTACTTTTCTGTCAAACTAAACCCACCAACAGTGTTGGGCGAGTTACTTCTGATGTGCACTATATTACATATTACTCTTTACTATGATTGTAAAGTAATACGTTTCTTCACAATATTAGGATTAACCAGGTCTCTGACTATAAAACCTTCAACTACCACTCAAAACTAATGGTTTATTCAGCTGCATTTAGGACAACAACTGATAAAAGACGCCTCTAACTGCAAAATCTGTGCTCCATATGACCAGAGCTGACTGGCCTTCCTGGGGTGTCATAGGCAGCAACATAAAGAACACAAACACACCCATCAACACTGGGCTGGATGAATAGAAAATATGTCTCCTGTCAGCAGAATGTATGTATTTGTATGACGAAACAAAGTTGGCAGACAGTGAGCGATGGACTTCACTTGTTGACATAAATTGAAACATTTATATCGTTCCTCTGTGAACAAGCTTGAACAGGCTGCCAGCGACTTTGGGTAGGTCATAATTTGGGCTGGTAACCCAGGACCAGACTCAGTAACTGTGATGATATTACTGCGAATCCTTTTAGAAACGTGTTATATTACTCCATTTAAAGTAATATGTTCCTGTAACGCGTTGTTATGTAGCACCTTACCCCGAACACTGCCAACCAACCATGTGACAGAGCAGGATGTGGAAAAAAATGGCGTCCTCCTTGGCTGAGATGTAATGTCACTGTAGCTATCCCAGTTAGCTAGCCTCTCATCCACTAGTAGATGCTTCCTTCTGCAACATGAAACTGCTCCCAACAAAGTTTATGGATTATCTTGAGTAACTGTGTTGTGATTTCTGGAAAGAGACATTAGTGTGTTTGGTGCTTTGAGCACCAAAAGCCACGTGCCATCTAATTCCGTCATATTTGAGAGAAGGCAGACATCTTTCATGGCCAAAACTCGGCAACTCAATTTAGATGGATTTGTTACACTATAAGAAAAAATGAAAAATAACTCTCTGTCTGTTTAACTTCACCTGTGCAAATCAAAGCTTGATGTCATGCATCCGCATAAAAAAACAGGTCTCTACTGCTGTGGTGAGGTCATCTTGGTTGGACGGTGTGTCCTCTTACAGCGAAAATTTGACTCTTGAAGAGCTTTTTACAGCAGACATGTTGACAAGTTGTCACAGAAAAGGCAAGGTGGATCTGATAACATTTAATGACGGCTCCAAGTGTCACAGAAAGGGAAGCAAATGAGCCAGCATGCAGAATACTAGTGTCCTAGAGCTTGAGCACCCACATGAGGCAGATCATTGTGTATGTATTACACCTTTTTTGTCTCATGATAATAATAATAAGAGTAAAAATGCCTGCTGTGAAAAAGCTTTGTTACCCTCTACAAGGATGTGACTTGAAACACCTGTAGAATTGGCACCTGTAATAGGCGACATTACCATATGTTGGGTGATACAACAGAGGAACATTCCTGACCCGCTCGGCTGTCTGCTTCCCTGTAGACAAGCATGACTCCGTAGCCGTACAGTTCGTCCTCCCATCTGTCATCTTTTATGCTGCTAGTCGGATGATTTGTACCTGGTTTGTTTGTACGTCGGCCTTGAAATAGGTGAGTGATCACAAGTTTGAAAGACTCTGCACAGAACTGGCTGTTTTAATCTCAAAGCGTCATCTCACAGTGGGTTCATATGCCGCCTAAAGGGGAACTCCAAAGATTTTACACATCAAAGTGTGTTTACAGGTCTTGGGGAGTACTACTGCATGTGTGAAAAGTCTCGTAAAGCCTTTTGTGGCTCCAGAAGGAGATGCACAAAGTCTTGTGACAGTAGTCTTCAAGTGATGTCACTTGGAAACTGCAAGTGTGAGAACAAAAACAAAGTGGAGGTATGGAGTTACAAAGACATGTGCTTACCAGGCCTCTTTAGTGAACTCCTCTTCACTGCTTGAGTTTGGCAGCTTGAGCTTACATTGGCTGTTACTAGCATAACCTGCTTAAATCTTCAAAGAATCTATTGGTTTTCTAGTTTTTTTTTGGGTAATGTAGGTTTTCATAAGGAAGAGGAGTGCACTGAATTCAAAAGGAAATAATTCTGCATAGGTTTTGATGCTTTGTGGTTTACACCATCCATCATGAGAGCTACAGTATTCAGAGGAGATGTCTTTAATAAGTCCTTGAAAACAACAGATTATCATTTTTATGCTAAATGCTTTAATGTCTGAGAAAATCTTCTTAATACCTGCAGATCATACTTTGCTTATCGACTCTCCTAAACCATTTGTTTATTCCTGTGTGAGCTGAAGATACGAAAGATATTAACCAATCCTCCTTTTTGTGTGTGTATGTGCTTTCATGTAGGTGCTGCCTCGCCAGACATGTGGCTTGTTTACTCACACCATCTACTATAAGGAGTACCCCGGTGGACCTAAAGAACTGGACAAAAGCATCCGTGGGGGAGAGCTGTTTCTCACTGTGCTACTCAATCCAGTGAGTCAGAGACACCATGCACAAACAATAACACACACACTCAAACACACACTTGCACATACAAACAGATATAGAAAGTGAGAGATAGGAAGGTCTGTTACTTTCTATTTTGATTTTTACACCTTTAAGAGGTGCAAACTGGGTTTCCCGCTTTCTCTGTAGAGGTAGCTTCCTCTGCGTCTGGTTCATTCCTTTTCGTTTTTTGCTTTGTGCAAGTGTGTGTGTGTGTGTGTGTGTGTGTGTGTGTGTGTGTGTGTGTGTGTGTATGTGTGTGTGTGCGTGTGTGTGTGCGTGTGTGTACTTGTGTGCGCGTCTGTCTCTTTTCCTGTCAGGGGCTGCTTCTCACAGTGGAGCTGTGTTCATCTCCCCACTTTAAATTAGGTCTCACCACAGGGGGGTTGCTGTCACATACACACATACACACACGTGCACGCACACAATTGCACACACCGCCGTCCTCCCCCTCTTGCTCACACCCTGCTGTGTGTGTCAACTCAACTCGATTCTCCTTTGAATTAAGGAACAAAATTAGGTTCTGCCAGCAGTTAAGATGCTCATCCACGCGCACGTGCTCACATGTGCGTGCAAGCACACAGTCGGAAGGTAGGCGTCTAAAATTCCCAGGAATTATCCCAGAATGATCTCCGTCTGACTCCGACGGCACACGTGCACATGCTCCGAGGCGCACGGCGCTACTCGTAGACCAGCGGTAGGCTGTATTGAAGTGTCAGGTAGGGGAGTGCTCAACTAGAGGAGCTGTCAGAACTCAGCGAACATCATAGAGTCAAGTGCAGCTTTGCACAACAAACCAATCTAGCCCTTTCTTCCCTCTCTGCACCACTTTGTCCCTGTCTCGCTGCTTTTTTTTGCCATTCTTCTTTTATTCAGTTTTTTTTGTTTGTCTTTATTTCTTCATTTCTTTTATTTCTCCCTTTGATCCTTTGTGTCTGCTGTCTTCCACTCTTAACTGTTTTATTTATTTAGGTGTTTTGTTCTTTTGTTCTGTCTGTCTTCTTTGTCTCCACACATCAGTGCATCCCTGTTTCTTCCTTTGAGTACAATGTTTTCACTGTTTCAAAATGATAATAACACATGACATTTGCATAGAAATGTTGTAACAGCTTGTTGTTCCACTCTGAGATGACAGTTAACACAGCAAAGCCAGTTTATATGCGGCTCAAAAGAACTCTTTTAATTGCATCATTTTGCTGCTCTTAACATCCAGGTAGCCATTTCCTCTTTTGTTACACATCACATTAAGTGTTACACATTTCCCCTAAGAGTGACAATGTTTTTTCTAATAATAGACTACGTGCTGGAGTGAGTGTAATTTACCTTTTTTCTCTCCAAGTGAGGTGGAGTGATTTGCAGAGCTGAATTGCCTGTAATGTTGTGTTACAGTTAGGCGTGAAAAGAGGAAACCGTATCAGACGGACGGTCACCTGTGCCTATAAAAGTCCTTCTGCCATCAGTTTTTAACATGCTTCAATGGATAAATCGTGATAAGGGCGAATACTTTTACGGCCCTCAGCAAAACCAAAAGCAAAGAATGTGCAAACATACGTGTCGTGGAGAAGGTTGAAAATAACAGAACTACAAGGAAACGCCAGGGTTTTTCAATTCCGATTGGGCACTGTAACATGAGAATATTTTCTTTTACTGGAGATTTAGAAGGAGGTATAAAAAAAGATGAAAGAGTCTTTACAGGCATGGGAGCATGCAGTCTGTAAAAAAGACTAAAACAGCCAGTTTGAATGGAATTAAATCACAGCTCTTATAAAATTATAGTAAATCACCTCCCCTTTTAAACCTTCTCCTGTGGTGATCATCAGGGGGTGTTCGCGAAGTGCCTTCTGGCTCCTAAAGTCACCTGCAAGGACCCTGAAAGGAGCTTTCTACATGATGGCTGGGCTGAGCAGCGTAAACACTGCTGCTCTGTAAACTCAAGGTGTCAAACCATCCAGTATAGAGCTACCCAAAGGCTGCATCTACTTAACACCTTTAGTGCAGCTTTTTTAATTCAAAGCTTGGTGTTGCTCATAATGATGGTAGTTGGGTAATAGTGAAAAAGTATTATATAACAGTGATGTGAAACTGTATCTTTCTTTTTTTTTTCAATCCAGTTATCTTGTCTGGGCTACCAATTCCAGTTAAAACCGAAAATAAACCAATTTCTATGATATGTTAGTCAATATAAAAGTAAATTCATTTAATTTCAAAACAGAAGAAATATATTAAAAATGGCTTTATAGGGAGGATATTTTGCAATACATTTTATAATCAATATAAAAGAGTGAACTCAGTGGCTTAACATCAAGATAACGAAAAACAGGGTATTATTCATCTAATATCCTGCCTGACTTTAGTTAATCCTAACATATCGGGTACGGAATTGATAATTAGATAAGACCACATTTTTGTCATCTGTCACTTTTTGAGGCCAAATATGGCATCCGACAGTTGCACTAAGCCTTGTTAATAGCCCAACAGATTGTCGGAAATGCCTTTGCAATACAAACTGTATTATGAATACTGCTGACAAGCTGTAAATCTAAGCTTTTATGACAGGTTCATATGTAATTGTATCAATATTTTCAGAAGAAGTCTGGAGTGCTTGGAAATTCAAGCAAAATGGGATGAAGGTGCTCTTTGGTATTCATGCATGTGTATGTATACATTTGTACACCACCATACCTCATTCATTGACTGGTGCTTTCAAGGACCTTTTCAAGCTTGTATTATACAATACACTCAAAGGACTCTCATCTTCCATATTGTCAGACTCCCCTTAAACAATACTCATCTTGATACTTTAAAATATGACTGTATTTATGCAGGGCAGGCATCTTCATAAGCCTTATTTGGCTGCTAACCTGCCCTACGCAGAGGTTTGTCTTTTTTTCTATGACTGAGTCGAAACCCATGTGCAGTGGCACAAACAGCCCTCTTTAGGGTTCGAGCCCTTGCTTTTTTTCCTGCTTCAGATCTTATCATTAACGCAAGTAAGTTCTTGGTAGTAATCCTTTCAGCACCCTAAAACGTATTGAGCGTCCCCAACCGAAAACAAGACTCAAACTGAAGCAGTCGTCAATCACTTGTAACTATCGGCCAATTGAGAGGAGTAAGCAGTCGGAAGCCAGTGTAAAACAGAGCAGTCAATAAAGTAGGTTTACTATACTTAACCAGGAGGTCCTTCAGCATACAGTCATGTGCATAGAAAATAGTCACGCGTCTAGTAGTATAGGGGATTTGCTGGGACAGATACTAACCCTAACCCAACACGATGCATGATCTTCTCTAGGCTTAACTCTTCCGGTGATAATAATTACATTAAAGAAAAAACACTTTCCATCATCAAAATGCCTGTTTTGGAACTGTATGCTGGATTTGGGAAGAAGCAGTCGAAGAAAATCCCATGAAGTTTTTGTCATAATGTACCCCTCATTCTATATGACCCTCTCCATTATAACATGTCACCCAATTTCTGCTCATCACATCATTATTATATTTTTGTTTTGACTGGTTGTGTGTTCCCTGGGTGGTGATAAGTGCCAAAATCATTTCCATAGCTTTATTTGTACCTATGTATTTTTTTATGTGTCTGCGTGTTTGTGTGTGTGTATGTGTGTGTGTGTGTGTGTGTGTGCAACGTTTGTGTTACTGTGTGTGTTGATAGCTACTCAAAGCGCAAAGGACCTGACAGCATTTTTGCTCTTACCGCCAGTGATGTCATCTCAGCATGAGCTCACAAACCAAGAGGGACGCCTCTGCACACTCCCTGTCCCTCTCTATCTCTTTCACACACACACACACACACACACTCACACACACACGCACACGCACACACACACACACACACACACACACACACACACACACACACACACACACACTCATATACATTTCATAAGGGTTTGAATTTCTTCTTGAAAGCCAGAAACACGCGGAGGCTAATTACATTTTTTCAATCTTTTGTCCTTCTTCTCTCTCGCTGCCTCTCTTTCTTCATCAGTGTAATAAGAGATGAAACTCTCCTCTTGTTGTATCTCTTAATGAAGAGACCCATTAAACATAAAAGCGTTTTTAAGCGCTAAATGAGACTTATCTGCCGTGATGTACGTGCGCACTCATGCTCACACACACGCACACACACTCACTGGGCTGATGATTTCATTCTCACTTCTCCCTGCTATGTTTTCCATTCGCAGACAGAAAAGCTTTTATTAGTGTGTGTGCACTTTGTAATCAATAGTGTTCTGTAGCTCACTGCTTTAGTCCCGCAGGGGGGTTTCCTATTGTTTGATGATCTGCACATTGGTAACATTGTCACTTCCCATTCAATGACTTTAAATCACATTTGGCCTGTGGTGGTGGTTCAGCGCTGACAACACTCAGCATATTGGACATGTGTGCGTGTGCGCCCGCCGTATGTGTGTGCGTACTCGGACACCTTTGTATCATTGCGGGCTGCATCAGCGATCATCGAGCTTCCCGTCTCGCATAAGCTCGGCAATCGATTGGACGACCTACACTCTGCAAACAGCCAATAGGGCAGAAGTCATTCCCCAATAAATGGCCGGGGAGATGGTGAGAGAAAGAAAGAAGGAGGGGGGGATTTGAAAGGAGAGAGGGAGGAGAAGAGTGGGGTGAGAAGGTGGCAGACAGATTGAGATTTAATTTTCAGGTCACGGCATCTTGTGTCACTTGAGAATCCAGACACATACTGGGAGGAAGCGATGCACATACAGGCGCGCACACACAAGCATACACACAAACACACTCCCAAGCGCATGTGTTTGGGTGGCAGCATCCAAGAATCAGCGTATGTGTGCACGTGTATGTTTGCATAAATGTGTGTCGCGCTGACATAAGCAGAGCTGTAGACATATATCACGCCTGACATTTAGCGCTTAGCTCTGCCACTAAGCTTATTAGCCAAACACCAAATATCAGCACAATCTCCCTCCCTCCCAGCACACTGTTTTACTCACCCTCCCAGCCCTCACCTTTCCTCTCCCTGTCAAAGGCTTTGGTGGCCCTCTCTCCGTCTTCCTTTTTTCCTAATTCTCAACGTGTTCATGTTAACTTTGCTCACATGTGTGAATCTTTCAACACTTCTTTTTGCCTCATTTCCACTCCCTTCCTTCCCTTTCTCGGGGGTCCTGCTGATTGCTGCTGAAGGCTTTGGCAGCTCATCAACACATACGGGCTTTCAGACACACACACACACACACACACACACACACACACACACACACACACACACACACACACACACACACACACAATAAGCTTCAAACCAAACAGGAGGAGAAATTACAAAGTGAGAGCAAAGCAGTGAAAGATGGCAGAATGGAAAGAAGATGTTGACTGGAGCAGGCAGAATAAATTGAATCGAAATCATTTGCAGTATTGACGTTCAGCTTTCAATTATCCACTGATGAGACAGAGACAGCGAGATGGACTCGACGAGAGGGTAGGAAAAAGAGAGGAAGAGCAAGAAGGGGAGAGAGGATGATGATGGTGAAGGGGAGAGAGAGCGAGGGAATGAAACTGTGAGGGGTGGGGGTTGGGGAGGGGGCTTCTTTTTAGTAGCAATAACAATTCAATCAGGGAGAAATGTATGTGGAACTAAGTGGTCTGTAATGGGAAACAGGCTGCTCCAGCTAAACACTGAAGGAGGGAGAAGGCAACAGAGAGGGGCAAAGAAGGGATGGATGGATGGATTGGATATGTACATTAACACACATGCTTTTGGAATCCTCCTTAAAATGTGGAACACTTGTGACAAAGATACGTATATAATGGAAGCTGAATATTTTATAGTTTTAAAAAAAATACATGTTTTTGTCTAAAATGACATCAGTGCACCAAAACAATACACTTCACTGGGATATTGATGACTGTAAAATACGGCGAAGATTTTTTTTGACATTATGCTCTGTAAAAAAGAAAAAAAGCAGCATATCACCAGGGTAACTGCGAACTGTAGCTAGTTAGCTTGGTTAGCCATTCATCTAGTGGTCCGAAACTGTGAGCTCGGAGCACCCGGGGGAGTGTTAGCACAGGAGCTAAATGGTTAGCTTACTATCCCTACAACACAAGACATCATAACTTGCAACTTTTCCGATACCCTCCCAGTGTGTCTCTTCGTCATTAAGGTTGGCAAGGCTGTTTTAAAAGACTGGGTTAGCAACATAGCTACCACTGACAACCTGCCGTCTGTCGAAAGAAAAAAAATATATTCGATTTGAACTTGCTTCGCACACTCGCTGCCCTTGTGCCGTAATTTGTCCTTCGCTCTTTTGCGGGAAAAATCCGGTGGCAGACGGAATAGCAGATAGAAAGCAAGGTTTAGAGGGAACCAATCTATATGCAGATGATGTCATATCAGTCACAGCCATTACACCGTTCAATAGGTAATTACTTCAGAATGATAAGTAAAAGCAAAAACGTTGTCCATTGCCAGTCTAAGTAATTGGAACCAGCAAATGTTTGATATTTTTGCCGGATGGATGGATGGATGGATGGATGGATGGATGGATGGATGGATGGATGGATGGATGGATGGATGGATGGATAGATAGATAGATAGATAGATAGATAGATAGATAGATAGATAGATAGATAGATAGATAGATAGATAGATAGATAGATAGATAGATAAGTTGAAAAATAAAATCTATCCTCAACCAAAGGCCAGTCGAACAAGTAATTGCTTCAAAAATGTCAATCATGTTAGGGGGGGATTGGAAAATGTCACAAACTCAAATACACGCCCGCTGGTTCCCATAATCCTCCAAGACATGGCACTTGTGAGTGTTTTGTGTGCCTGTGTGTGTTCATGTGTGCATGGATTTTAAAGAACATCGCTCCATGTTGGACTGACATGCTTCATCAGAGCATCTAGGTCAGCGTGAGATCGGGGAGAGAAGTGGGGGGGGGGGGGACAACATAAAGAAGTGACTTTTCGGAGCCGACGACAGAGCGAGCGAGAGAGAGAGTTAGACATTAAAAGGGTGAGAGGAGAAGAGGGAGGAAATGAAGCTGCATAGGAGCATCGAGAAGAAAAAGACAAGGGACACAGATTAGAAGAGGGAGGCTGCGAGGTCGGGGGTTTATTTCTCTCATTTTTTACACTCCTCTCCCAGCCGGGGATCCAAGTACGATTTGACGCCAATTCTGGTGTTAAATTATTAGCGTAGTATTCTTTATTAAAGGCACATATGGGACTCAAAGCAATCCAATATTCAGGAAATGAGACGTGGCACTGGATGCAGAGAGAAAAAAGGTTTATATGGTTCAGTTAATTGAATTCTTAGCCACCGAAAAAGGTTGCACTGTGTCGGGAGATTAACTCTCTCTCAAGTACCTTTTTTTTTATTTTTTTGTTTTTTTTAATTCACACTCACCTGCCAAGGTTACTCTCGCTGTCTCCTCTGTACTGTTTTTTCTCTTCTCTTTTGTCCGCAGTTCCCCAATTACAAACACAAATCATCTTCTCTCCCCTCCTTTGTTTAATTTGGCAGCCAGTGCTTAAACTCTATAATGAATGTTTCCATGTTCAATAACACTCGGATCCCCCAACCCCCACCCCTCTCTCACTCCCTCCCCCACCCTGCACACACACACACACACACACACTGCCTGAGTCAGAGTTCGTAGCGTATTGAGGGGTTTGAAGGGAACATAAATCACTTTTTGATCACCTTGCCTGCTTTCAAGAAAAGCACGAAACAACACACACAAAAAAAGGGAGAAGTGGGGGAAACGGTTCGTAGCAACTTATTTACTCAGGTTAGATTCGTATGCGTTCGCCGTACGTCAATCCAAAACCTTTTTCATCTTCGAATAATCCTATCGTGCACTTTTCTTCCCCTCCTTCGACTGCTGCAGCGTGCCATGGGGAAATACTCTCCTCTCTATCCCAAATGTGAATAGATGTTTCCGGTGTGACGCTGTCGAATTTAATTTTTACACATTTCTAAGAGCGGCGCTTCAAGCGCTCCATTCATGCGTCTAAGAGGAAGGTTTTAAGGGGTTCTCGACATTGCGAGTCATCGGCGAGGAGGAGTGAGCAAACATTTTCTCGTGTTGCTTTTGCTCCTGCTTGAGTGCTCGGCTTTGACAGGGGTTCCACATTGTTGCCCTAACATCCACTCGATTGATACAGAGGCGAGGCTAGATGGTGCACCGCTGGTTCGCTAAGAGTGAGCGCGAGATAAGAAGGCGGAGGTAGATGCACAAAGGCATCGACAATTGCACACATGAAATATGACTGACATGCATACCCTTGCTGCTCTCTCTTCTCTCTCTGTTGCGTTCTTTGTGACACACTTTGCCACACATGTGTCTCCCTTCCACAGCATCTCTCTCTCTCTCTCTCTCTCTCTCACACAAACACACACACACACTCCTCCCATCAGTATTCAGGGCCGATCAGTATTCTGAACAGCTTTCCAGGTCGGCCGGACGCTGATCCATCAAACCCTGATGCTGTGTCGCTTTGTATCTACGGCAACCTTCAGCGTTAAAGAGGAGCAGCGTCAGTCCTCTGTCACCTGGAAATCACTGCGTATGCTCGTGGGTGTCTGTCTGTGTCTGTGTGTGTTCACATTCACACTGTGGACGTACTCCCAAATATACTGGCACACGCAGGCACACACATGCTCACATCCAACAAATAATTCATATCTTAATGGCTGATGTTACCGTTTCATCCAGACACTTCACGTTCCCAAGCTCCCCTCCAATCACAAAAGAAGCATGTGCGTGCATGTGTGAGAAGAGAGAGAGTGTGTGTGTGTGTGTGTGTCTGTGTGTCTGTGCGTGCGTGTGCGTGCATTTGTCTGTAGCAGCTATCTTAGCTTGTCTCTTTGATCAGCCTATAAAAGCACTGAGGCGTGGACAGATAGCCTGGACCAACACACTATCGCTCCTCCGCTCCCTCCAAGCCTCTCCTTCTCCCTCACCCACATTAACCGTCGGGAACACACACCCGACACACTCTGAAAACACTTTTCCCGTGTGTGTGCAGCCGCATCTCTCCCATCACCCAGCGGCTCTGAGGAGTATTGTGCTGCCTCCTCGGCTTTCTCTATCAGGGGTGGTGAATGCATCGCTTTGAGTTTATCTGTTTTCCTCTTTATACTTGAGACTGCATTGTGCTTAGAGTTAATGTCGAGTCTTACCTGACAAAAGTGAGTGTGTCACTTTGCAAAGTGATGGTAAATATTGATACCCGGTGGACAGCTGCTCTGTAACTGACTTTAAAACCATCACATGCTGAGAAATAATCTATTTGCTTTCCACGGCAGACCCAACATCAGTAATTAGATTTTACCGTGCTGCCTCAGTTTTTCACAAACATGGGAAATGAGATTTCTGCCTTTATCACAATTTTATAAAATAAGTATACATTTCTTTCTCTCCTCTACTCTATCTCTGTCTCTCCACCTCAGATCAGTATATTCATGACCCACCTGTCTAACTACGGCAACGATCGGCTGGGTCTTTACACGTTCGTCCACCTGGCCTCCTTCCTTCGCTCGTGGACGAACCTGAAACTCCACACGCTCCCGCCCATGCAGCTCGCACACAAGTACTTCCAGCTTTTTCCCGAACAAAGGAACCCGCTCTGGCAGGTATGTGTGTGTGGGTATATAATCCACACGTATGGGCTTGTCTTTTTTACATTTCTACTGTGCATTTCTGTTTGAAGCTATGTCTCAAAAGCCTTGAAAAGAAGGCAGGGTGGACTATTTTACTGGGTATTTTCTCGGATTACCTCCACCAAGCAGGTTGGTCGGTTCTGTTGGTTGGTTGGTTGGTTGGTTGGTCAGCAGGATTACACAAAAGTGTAGACCCTGTAAACTGGTGTCTACATGAGTTTTTCCTCACTTTCTTTAAAGGTGCAATATGCAACTTTTTTGACAGGTCTATAACCAACAAATAGACAGCGCTCTTGATGCATTATAGACGCACTTTGTATTAGAGTAAAACATCCTTGTTTTTTGAGTTTCAAGAATTAAACAGCACACTGCCCATGTTCCCTACACTTCATGAATAGAGGACTACTGTATATTACCCAAACTGTTACTAAGAATAGTTAGTTGTTAATTTCTCAGGAGTTTTTAGGTGGCTGGTATCTATGTGTGAGTGCAGTGCTGTTTCTGGATATAGCTGATTCAAACATGTTTTAGAGTGTTTGAGGTGGTTTTCATTTCTTTTTAAATGTATGAGGCCCTTGTGTCCAGACATATGTGAATCTGTAGTGACTAGGCTGGGAATAGTTTTGATGCATGACACAATAACCTCATTCATTCTGTGTAGTGAATCCTCCATGCACTGAATTTACTGTATGGGCGTGTTTTTTTTTTTTGTGCGTGTACATTAACTGTATATAATCACTTAAATCTCTAATCCCTCGATCTGTGCCTCTGCAGAATCCGTGCGATGACAAACGGCACAAAGACATCTGGTCTAAGGAGAAAACCTGCGACAGGCTACCCAAGTTCATGGTCATAGGACCACAGAAAACAGGTAAGCCCAGACATGCGCGTGCAACAAAGAGACTCCCGGTGTGTGCTCAGGTGTCTAGATCCCTCAGCATCAGAGCCCATTCATTTAATCCCCCTCACTCCTTTGGCTCTGTCAGAGGGAGACAAAGCAGGAGGCTCTTACCTCTTTTCTTCCACCCACATATTCTATCTACTTTAGATGCACAGAGATACAGTACTGAGCTCCCATCCTCGCCCTCTTTTTTTCTTTTTTCTTTTTTTTTTTCTGTTGAAGACACAAAAGGAAACGCAGATTATTGAACATCTGCTGCTTGGATCCATAGCGCTGCATTCATGTGATTCTAATTGCAGGTGTGTGGTGTTTGAGAGGAGAGGTCGCGTAATGCTACTAATTAACCAGATGATAATTCTCTAACGGGAGGAGAGGTCACCATGGCAACATTGGCTGCACTATAAATAACAATTACAATAAATGTTATACCTTTGAATGCACGTCAGAGATGTTTGAGACAAGTGGGAAACAGGGACATGTGGCGGTAAGTGCGAGGGGGACGGGGTGAACGGAGAGCTGCTGAGGGTGAGGCAGAGGGCACGACCGGAGCCCCGCTGCTGATTGGTGTCAAATGGTTTTGAATCATTTGATGCTGAGGCCTGTGATCTCTGCAGACACACACATATAGTGTATTCTCAGCAAGATATAAATCTTGCGAGAGGGGGTAAAAATCATCCAATATGGATCAGTGGATGACAGCTCTCGCACGCACGCACACACACACACACACACACACACACACACACACACACACACACACTACTCTCTGCTGAGCCGAATTAACGAGCCAGTTATGAATTATGCCCTTTCTTCCAGGAACGACAGCACTTTATCTCTTCCTGCTCATGCATCCCTCCATCTCCAGTAACTTCCCAAGTCCAAAGACTTACGAGGAGGTCCAGTTCTTCAACACCCATAACTACCACAAAGGAATCGACTGGTGAGGACACACACGAACATGCACGTTTACCCGTCTTTCAATCTTTCTTTGTTTTTTTATCAACCGGAACCTAAGGTGAAATGAAAGATTACAAACGACCCCGTCTATGTAATGTGTCTTGCAGACGTTGGTGATACATTAAGCAGTTCAATAATGTCTTCAAAATGATCTTTTCACTCTGTAAACATAAGCCAACAGACATATGGCCGCCTAAATTGACCGGTAAATGGGTTACTTCGCTGACAGAGACACAGCTGGCGCAGCCTCTGAAGTCATCCAAAAAAGACTTAACTGTGGACATTTTTCATTAAACACTGTTGAAATGATATCGTCGACTTTTCTTTAGTCCCATTGTCTGAGCACAGATTAAGGCCATCGCTCGGTGACTTTAAAACTTGTATCTGACTTTGAAAGATGTGCAAAGACTCAGCAGCACACTACGCCGGAGAGCGATGCTGTGGTCTGAGGCGTGCATCATGAGCGTGTGCACTTGTCAATTTTCCGCGTGTCTGCTGCCTCAGGTACATGGAGTTTTTCCCCGTGCCCTCTAATGTTACCACGGACTTCCTGTTTGAGAAGAGTGCGAACTACTTCCCCTCCGAGGAATCCCCGCGGCGAGCTGCTGCCCTCTTGCCCAAGGCCAAGATCATCACCCTGCTCATCAACCCCTCTGACAGGGCCTACAGCTGGTATCAGGTACACACAAACACAGAATATATTAGATGCCACTGACTGCACATGTATTATTTTTAGCTGCCCGCTTCATCACATGACATGCTTCATCCCTTCCATTGATTCTAAATGAATTCTTTCAGGGGTCTGATTTCTTCCTGCGAGCGTGGCGTTAATGAGCCTGATTTATCTGTGCGTCTCAGTGCGGGAAATGTCACCAGATCCTGAAATCTCCTGCTTAAGTCTGTTTGATTAATGAGACATGAATGTCAATGACGTGCCAGCTGAAATGCTATGTCATTGTCCTCCACAAGCATCAAAGAGCCCACGAGGACCACGCCGCTTTGCAGTTCACCTTCTATGATGTCATCAGTGCGAGACCGGGAGCACCGGCCGAGCTGCGCTCCCTGCAGAGCCGCTGTCTCATCCCCGGCCTTTACTCCACACACCTAGAGAGGTGGCTCACTCACTACCCCACCAACCAGGTAGGTACATGCACACGTACACATACTGCACGTACTGCACTGTGATATCAAAAGTATCCACAGTTATCAATACGGTATCTGATATTAAAGCCCTGCATTTGGTTTGGAAGATGTGATTTATTGTTCACAATCTTTTGATGAAAGAGACAGAAGATGATTTTTTTTTTTACCTTCGCTGATCAGGAGCATGGTCACAATTGAGGGATTGGTAACTTTATATATGTTGGATTGTTTGAGAATTCCTCATGTTGTGTTTAGGTGGAGGCTACATACAACAACACTTTCACATTGCCTGCAGGAAGTAATAGCAATAAGGCTTCAGAAGAGAAAAGGAGTGAGGTGATATATGATCTGCTGTCAGAGTTGCACTAAACAAGATTGCCCCCTGGTATTCCTTTTACCGACTACCTAAATGAGTTTAAATGAGTTGGTAGGTGTGGGGGCAAAAATGATGCAACTCGTTCTTCTTTTCAGACCACTTTAGAAATTATAAACACAAGTTCTTCTAACTTTTAACTTCAAATGATCAGTTAGATGAATAAACTGTACAGAGTTCAGTCAACTCACCCTTCTGTCTTATAGTTCGAAGAAAACATATGATGAGAAATTGCTGTATGTCTTTAAAACATTTTACAAGAAGTAATTTTACAATTGTAGAAACATTGCATAACCATGATGAAGGTAACTATTGAATTCAGTCTTTATTGATTCACAAATAATAGTAGTTGGTTGAAGTAGTTGGTTGAGTCCATTGGTAGGTTGTGGCATAAAGAATTCAGGCACTACGCTGCACAGTTAGAAATATAATGCCCCTTAATAAATACGAGTACATCGTGAAAACACATCTCACATTGACACATTTGGAAATTCAAATTGAAAGAAATTGAAGGCTAGAATTGTGAGTATGTTACGTGAAATAAAGTGTTAAAGTTCAATTGAACTAATATAAAGTTTATTTCTATTGGATCATACATTCACATTACCTTAACCTCTCCTCTCAATTCCAGTAAACATTACTTTCTTCTTTAAATGTACTGAGTGTTACAGTATGAATATATCTGTGTGCAGCTGATGATCATAGACGGCCATCAGCTCAGAACGGACCCTGCGGCCGTGATGGATGAAGTCCAGAAGTTCCTGGGAGTCACTCCTCACTTCAACTACTCCCAGGCCCTGACGTAAGTCTCTCCTGCTTTCTCTCCTCTGGTCTCTTGGGGTGAGAGGGAACCTTTCACCTGGCATGCACTGTGACAGAGATGATTGTACACATTCGAGCTGTAACGACAGGACTCCAAACCCAAATCTGTGTGAAGCCTGACATCTACTGGTGAACAGACGGACACGAAACTGGCCAGCTTGTCTTTGCCAGACTTTGGTGCCAGGTGGTGTCATTCTCTGAAAAATACAACAGACAGTGACATCACCTGGCACCAAAGATCAGCCAATAGCAGATGGTCAGTTCGCTACTTGCTTTGAGCTATTACGTGTCTGCCTTTACACAGATATTTTGGACTATTGTCAATATTTGAAGAAAAGAAGAAAATGTAGCACAACAGAGAGAACAAAGCGATGGAGAAAGAGTGGACACATTCATTTAACTTTAAATTTGTCAAATTTAAGTGAAGCAGCCGTGGCAAAAATAAACAGGTGAAAAAAGATGGTTTATTAGGGTCAAGAAACCGAGCCAGTAGTTTTGTGTAAACTTGCTTATATGTGTGTCCATTAATAATATGTGTATTCATAGTAAACACATGAACTTGTTGTAGCAATAACAAGTTGATGCCTGCCTGCCAAGAGACAGTGGAGTGGTGAAGTCTCAGCCCCCTGAGCCGCTGGCCTGGGATCAAATCCCAACAGAGCGTTGACTGTCTCACTTACACTGCCTGCCTGTCTGTGTTACTGCCTGTCTGAATAAATAAAAGTCCGAAAAGGTTAGTGCACCGCACAGTGTCGATCCAAAGGAACTAAAACGGCCCCGTTGCCAGTAACCTAGATGAATAACTGATGCAAGTTCTGTGAACTTAACAAAGTCTTTGATTTAAAATAAAAAGGGGGTAAATGATGGGTTTAATTTAAAGAAGTCATGTGGAAATGTAGTTCCTTTAAACAGTCTGTAACTGCATACTGTACTGCCAATATATTCAGATACTGATATGTGCATCGTGGCGGAAGAGATGCCTATTATGCATGTCAACAAAATGCTCCAGAGTTTTAATACAACTCGAGAGAATTAGCTTCTGCCTCTCGATGCTCTGTTTCCACTCATTCCCCATTAGATATTTTGCGTGTGAGTTTGGGAGGAGTGGTAAAATGTTTTATTTCTCAAGCACCACTCATCAGAATGCAATCTGCCTGCAAGCCCTCAAATCTCCAGACAGGGACACAGAGAATTTGTAGCTCAGATTGGGACAGAGAGTGCCTCTGTCTTGAATCATGAGCCCACATGCATACAAATAATTTGTAAAGCATTTTGACAGAATAATAAGGAAGCGCTGTGTGTGCGTGAGGTTGTGAGTGTGTGTGTGTGCTGTGTGTGCGTGAGGTTGTGAGGGTGTGTGTGTGCGTGTGTGTGTGTGCGTGTGTGTGTGTGTGTGTGTGTGTGTGTGTATGTGTGTGTGTGTGTGTGTGTGTGTGTGTGTGTGTGTGTGTGTGTTTTGGGTGAAGACCGAGTTACACAAAAGCCTAATCTTTCTTTTCTCCTTCTCATTCTTTTGACATGGCAGCGGTCTGACAGATCCTCAACACTGCAGCCTATTTATTTAATCCCCCTCTCCTTTCTTCCTCCTGTCCTGTCAGAGGAAAACTGAAGGAGAACCACTTAACTCGTTTTTCTCTTTTTATTCACCCACTGATGCATGCAGATAAAGAACAATATTTGCATCTTCCAGTCACACCCACATTAGACCTCCTACTCTCAATGCAAAATAGCAGTTAACAGCAACATATAACTTTTTACCTTTCCCATAGGTGTACCTTTATGTGATAATAACGTAAAAGCAAGGTGTTTCTATCTGTGCACATGCATACCAATTACGACATGCAACTTATCAGTGTATGTGCTGGTTACGCATACATACCGTGTACACATGCGTATATACCTTAAAAACATATGAAGCATGTGAATTCATGCATATACTCTAAATATGTGTGACAACAAGCACATGTGTTGGCTGAGGTGTTTTGCTTTGAAAGTCTGTAACAGGTTGTCACATGCTGCTGGGGTGCAAGAGCGGCAGTTTAGCTTCACAGGAAAAGTCGTAAACACCGGAGAGGCATAACATGTCGTAAATTTTGCTGTAAAACTCTCAAATGAAGCCTTCGTCTGTAATGCATTATTATATACTATGCATTAATCATAGTTATAAGCACTTGTAAATATTCGCAATGCTTTATAACAATAATCACAACTATATCTTACCTATATTGGGTTATAGTGTGCTTATAATGGATTGATAGGCAATCAAACATATTCAGAATGTGTTATAAGAAAATGATAACCCAAAAAGCTTTTTGTAATGACCTTTAAGGTCAAACATCATAATTATTTATAAGTATTATTAACGTAAGTCGCAACTTAATGACAAACACTTGCTCAATAAATGGTTTATGAAATATTTCATTTGTTTCGTTCGTTATTAACAGGGAAATAACTATTAACTAAAGTTTAAGTTTAATCATTTTGCCATTTGTTAAAATGATGGTTATTAGAGAGTGTTAGCACACATCCCCCTGTAATCCACCAAGGAGCCTTGATGATATGATGGTTCCGTTTTGTTTTTTGCATTTAGATAAAAGTAGAAAGCAGTAAATCAATTAAAAATTGTAATAGCTGTTTGAAATTTGAAATGATCCCAGACACAGGAGCACCCCTGCATCTATAGGCGCTCATAGAGGGTAAAAGAAGTAGTTGGTTGAGTCCATTGGTAGGTTGTGGCATAAAGCATTCAGGCACTACCCTGCACAGTTAGAAATAAAATGCCCCTTAATAAATACGAACAAGTACATTGTGAAAACACAACAACTTGCATTGACACAGTTGCCTTCCTCGGGGTGTCTTTACACAAAATGAAACTAATGATTAAGGTAACAACATTTTCAAAGGTGATTTGCGTCGAAATGAGACAACAAAACAAACTATAGCTTGTGCATATTTTATATTTCTATTTTCCCATATTACCATTTTCTCCGTTGATGTTGGCCTAGCAATAGATTATACTAATGATTATTATGTGTCTGCATTGAGAGCAGGAAATAGAGAGAGGCTGCACAACTGAGAGGAGAGACGTGCGTGAGAGAGAGTGAGTGCGATAGAGACGCACAGATGAAACGAGACAGCGCTGCAGTCAGAGAGACACAGATAGCAAAGGAGTACGAGGCAGACAGAGAGTCTGTTCAATGCATACTGACATTTATATCTGCTCTGTTAGAGTAAGATGGCGCCACTTTTTCCATCTGTAATATCTTTACATTCTGACCAATACTGAACTTACTACTCATTTATTGTCTTATAATAAGATTTCTTCTTCTTTCTCTCTTCTCTCCACTCAGGTTTGACCCTCAGAAGGGCTTCTGGTGCCAGCTCCTTGAGGGCGGAAAGACAAAATGTTTGGGAAAGAGCAAAGGAAGAAAGTACCCTCCCATGGAGCCAGAGGTAAACGTATACATTTTAATTAAAATGGATTTCTGCTCCGTGAAAAAAAAAAAAAGATATATGCATTGAATGAAATGTTAGAGACAAAAGAAAAAAAGGAAAAAGCAGCAGCCTGACTGACATCGACAGCCCGCAGTGGCCTCCCTCGCCGTGGCAAAATTTCCCACAGGACTCAGCATTGGGGCGGAAACTGTCAGCCAATCAGATCCGGCCAGAAAGTTACAACCTAATTATGAGGACTCGATAGTGACACAACACCCGTGAGGGAGAGGATGAGGAGAGGAGGAAGGCAGAGATAGAAAAATCCAATCCATAAATCTTTGTCCTGGCTACTGATTCCACAGAGGAGAGGGAGCAGACCTGCAGACGATGAATTCGCTCTCACATGAAGACAAACACACGGAAATACAATTTGTCTTCCCGCGTGCGATCGCAACACGGCTAATGGCTGTGCCTCCGTGTCACCTGTAATTAAACTGTATTTAGGTTTCCACCAGGGGGACAGAAGGAAAGGACAGATGACGGGGGAGGAGATGGAGGGAGACCAGGGAGGAGAGGCGGAGATGAGGGATGCACACAGGAGGGAGAGGGATAATGGAGCTCATGCATCTTGCATGTGATTTCCTCCCGCTCTCTAAACTCTCTTTTCTTAGCTCTGTTCACACCACTCGGCACTTAGTGGCCCTAAAGTCCTATTGTGAGGAAATAAACTCATCTAAAGATGGTGGCACATCATTAATCTCTCTCAATATCTTGTTTGCCCCCTGCTCCCATGCTGTCTCTCTTCTTTTCTCATCTTTTCAACCCCTTTTTTTAACTCGCTGCACTTCTCACCTCTCATGCCATTGCTTCATTTCCTCACTTCATCTCTCTCGCTCTACCATCTGCTCATCCTCTCACCTATTGTGCTCTCACCCTTCCACTTCTTCCGTCTTTTTTTTTTTTTGTTCTCTCCCTCTTCTCGTCTCTCTTCAGGCACATGCATATCTCTCCAGGTACTACAGGGAACACAACGTGGAGCTGTCAAAGCTGCTGCATCGCCTCGGACAGCCGCTTCCCTCCTGGCTCAGAGAGGAGCTTCAGAAGGTCAGCAGCATTAAAACTCTGTGGCGCTCATCTCACCAGCTTATGAATGCAAGTTCGCATCAGTGAGAAGTGAAGAAAAATGTCCTTAAAGCCGAAGAAGATAGCTTTTAAATCCAATAGTTCTTTGCAAGGTTAAATTTTCTTAAAGAGTTGTTGAGTATGTAGTGCACAAAAACTCATCTTCAATGTTCCCTTATCTTATTTTTGCTCTTTCATTACTTTCATGCAAGTTAGAGAGGTTCCTAAAATCGAAATGTCTTAAAAATCGTGAACAGGCCTATGACCCTGTACATGCAGCTACTGCACTCTATCTTTGTATTACTTGAAAAAGATATTTAGTTTTTAGTTTTGCTGTAAAACTACAGTCTTCTTCTTGTCTTCTTCCTGAGAAAATCTAATTCTAAGTATTAGTTCAAATCTTTATTTGTTTGCATGTCTAACGTGCTCAAATAGATGAGTAATTAAGAAAAATTAAAGTAATCCTCAAGTAAAATTTTGTGAGGTACAACCTATGAAGATGGCTTGATAATGTTAGTGTCATTCTATTATTTTTAAAGTTTTATTTACTCATACAATATGATCTAGTTCTCGTCTTAAAAGACAGCTGTCACAGACCGCAGTATCTGCAGCTGAAGTGCGGTAACCACAGTCACTGCAGTCTGCCTTGGTTTTCATTGGATTTTACTGCAATTTTGCATAGATTTTTCTCCAGGACATTTTGTAATTGTAGTTACTGTGCTGAGCACTCAACATTTTTGACAACTTTCACTTGCCGGAAAATTAAAGAGTCAGGCGCCATTTTTCATGTATGCTACTGGGAAAGGTTTCATGATAGCCGGATGCTATCAGATCTCTGTCTGACTACCTGATAGCATTGCACAAAAAGAATAAGATATTATATTTTTATCGCAAAAATACGTCACTTCTTGTCGAGCGACACTTATGCACCCACCACAACTAAGGCTCAGCGTCGGCCCAGCCTTCCCGGGTGCAAGTCCGCCCCCTTTCTACTTGCATGCAAGTGCACAAAGCAAACGAGCCCAAAGCAGCAGGAGGAGCACTGACAGATTCAGAGGCTGTCTTTCTTCACGGCTCCTGATTTGATTGACAGTGCTGGAAACATAAATGACAGTTTAAAGACTCAAACTTCAAATGTTTCTAAACTCTGATTGGCACACAGAAATATGTGTCGTCACCTTCTTCAACAGTTAAACCGTATAACGCAACCGAAGCACCATGTTTGGACAGTGGGACAATGATAAATACGAAAGAATTACAGTTATTGCTGGCTTGAAAACACACCGATCTTCTGTACTTGATGACACTGTAATCCTGCATAGGTACTCAAAGAGCGCGCTTAAATGAGGCTTCGAAGTCTAAGTGCTGTTGCTGTCATCCGTTTCACCTTGATCCCTGCGGAGCCGTCTCTCTTCTGCAGTCCTCAACACTGTTTATCTTTTTGTCTGAGGAATTTGTTTGTGCGGCTGTCAGCGTTCACGAATCAGAGGGAGCCACTTGAAAAGTCTGCTTACATTTTCCGGGCCCATTCACAGTTACCGCAGCATGTTGTCGTTCTTTTGTTTATTTCCGTGCTTGGCATTTCAATCAATAAGAAAGCAAAAATGGAATTAAATTAGTTTTCTCGTCTCCTTTCCCTCTTCTTTGTGTCTCTCCCTCTCCATCCCCTCCCTCCCGTTACCTCTTTCTGAAGGTTAGATAACCTTTGCATCCATGAGCCAGGGTTAAAGGTCAAAGGGGTCCGGGAAGACCAGGAAGCGACCAGGAGCACCTGACCTCCAGATGCACTGTTCTGTGGCCTTTTAGTGAACCCTGAGGTGAGGGCAAGGACGGGGTGCCTTGTTATATACCTGGGAGCTGTGACGCTGCTGAAGGGAGCAGAAGTCGTGAGAGTGCAAAGAAACTTGAACTCTTGAATGAAGAGACGGGCGGATGGAGAAATGACTCAGACAGCTCTGAAGAAAGTGTGACTAAAAGGAAGAAACCAGACAACCACGGGAGACATGGGGCATTTGGCAAGTCTGTGATGCCCATGTCTAGTGACTTTGACGGTTATTACCACTATTATTACTATTATTATTGTTTTGTTTTCACCTTTGATTTATGATGCCAGAACAGCGCTGGTCAGCTGTGCGTGGTTCCCATTGAGATGACTTTGCACTATGTTCTGTTCCATGTATCTCCAAGACAAAAGGAAAAAAAAAAAAAAAACATGCACCCCATGTGGTTTTTGTCTTAGTTTTTTTTATTCTCTTCATCACAACGAGAGCGAAATAAACAGGGAGGATGCGTGCATAGACTCAGGGTGAGTGACAGGCTGTTGCTTTCCATGATAGGTTCTCATTGTTTTCCGAGTTAATTTCTTTAAATGAAGCTAGTTTTCTGGTAGATCTGGTAGCCTTGTTCACCCCTTAGGGATGTCACTTGAGGCTTTCACTGGAAGAGTATGGACCGGGAGGAGTGAGTCACTGAGGCAAGATGCATCGCCCGCTCATTATTTTCCTGTGACAAGCCACGCAGAAGAACGACCGTATCCGTTTAGCAGAGCATGAGCGCCGATGACTTCAGCGCCGAGCACCGAGGAGTTTGTGGGAAGGAAAACTGACCAAATTGAGCCTAATGGGTATGACACTTAATTCCAAGACCCTTTAAGTAGCTACTTTAACCGCAGGCAGTTTTTGTATCGTCAGTGACTCATTATAGTCTCAACCACTTGTTTATTTTTTTTGGTTCCTTTTTTAAACCAGTGGCCTACATTGTTGAGCTTCAGTTTGAATGCAAAAAAAAAAAAATCCCCTCAATGTCAAACACAGAAACCAAAATTAAAGAAATAGATAAGCCTGACAGCATAAGATGTGTCTTTTTAATGATCAGTGAATTTTACGGTGCAGGGACACACACACACACACACACACACACACACACACACACACACACACACACACACACACACACACACACACACACACACACACACACTTTGCCTTGATTGGCTGACAATAGAATGTTTGTCCTCCAAGGTAAGTGAAAATGACAAGCGTGACAGTTGGCTATTAGAAGGATTTGTGTCAGGTATTGCATCAGTCACCATGAAATGACCTTTCACACAACGGCGTTCAGTTTAAACATCAAGGTTATTCTACTATTTTTGTTTTTAATAAGAAGTGCACAGAGCAGCATGTTAGATAATGCTGTCACACAAACATCACAAAACTGTGAAAAACAAACAACTAAACAGGAGACGTGGATGTAAACACAGTTATTTCGTGCAAAGAAAGTGAAGATGTTTCACGCAATATCATCGGATTAAAAAAGTCCGTCGCAGCCTCAGCTTTTTGAGCAGTTAAACACTGGGTGCTGGACAGAGGCAAAAGTCAAATGTACAGAAACATAATGTTCCCATGAACACTTATCACATCCACACAGTCATGTCTGAAGAAGGGCTTGGGCCCTAGTCTACTCTTAGAGTCACACTGTCTTACTTCCTGTCAAACATGATATTCTAGACTTAAAAGTAAAAGATTGACAATTATAAAAATGTTTTCTAATAACATGTATTTAATAATTATATAAGAGTTTTGTGCAGGAATGTACAAAGTATTCACTGGGAAATGTGCACAATTTCTAAGTAGGGAATATACGAATATTTGAAATGTGCAAGATTGTAATCCAAAAATGATGTGTGCTAATGGAACATCAGCCATCAGCACCAGTCCCTGCCAGCAGGGACTGTCTCAAAACGTGTGGGGGCCGTCTGCAATCTTACCTGCTCACCTCAGGGCACTGTACTCGGTACGCTTGATATCAGACACTTTAAGACTTTTACTCGTGTACCATTCATATGGGTGAGTTTCACTTTTACAAAAGTAATATTTTTATGATATCCCTACTTCTACTCAAGAATGACTTTTCTGTATTTTTTACAACACTGCTCAAACCGAGGACTGTAGATTTTGCTCCCCATTAAAAGCCTGTGTAAACAGAAGGAACGATCACTGAGCGTAAAACCTGTTTCAATGTACACATGGGCATCTGACTGTTGTTTCAAGTCTACAGTAAACATTGAAGCTATCGTTAAGGGCACAGCGTGATATAATCAGAAATCTTTTTGTTTTCTTTTTTTTTTTACCTCTGATCATGAAATGTAGAACATCTGCAAAAGGAGATGACATATAGTCAGGCAGTCCATCAGATGTATGCCTTTTGTGTCCAAACAGAAAGACTACGTATGCGTATTGAATTAAAACATCCATTACCAGCAGGAATGGAGAATCTGTGAAAAACAAGACTCTTGGAAAGCACGACTACAGATTTTCTGATAGATATGGATGAAAGTTTAAACATAAACTTGGCTTCCAACTAACAATTATTGTTATCTTAACTACCTCCATTCCCGCAGTAACACATTGTGTTTGTAAGGAGCCAGAAGTAACAGTGTGAAGGTATGAAATCATTTCAGGTATTCCAGTTATGGCTCATTTACAGCTGGGGTTTGGTCTTTACTACTGAATTTACAAGGGGCAGGCGGTCACAGGGTAGCAGTCAACGTTTGACTAATTAAGTCTCTAGTGGGCATAGATATGATATGGCGGTAGTGTTTTTTGGTTTGTTACAGCTAAATTAAACAGAAAGGCTGACAAAAAAAAGGAGTTAAAATGTGTAGCAGGGTGGTTGTTGAGAAAGTTGCGTCTTTTTATTATAAACCACATGAAAATGTTGTCAAAGGAAAATCGGCTTATGATGACATGAAGAAGGGAATTAATTTACAGCCAGTAATAAGCCGCTGGAATACTGAGGTTGCTCTTTTTCAATAGTCTCAGAAAACTTTTTTATTTTTCTAGTTTTCAAAGACTAAAGTCTAAAAAAAAGGGGGGGGGGGGGGACATGGTCCAGATAAAGTAAGCCACTCATGTGTTGCAGATCAAGATATGATCAGTTTAAAAGTAACACAAACTCCCAAATCTATAAACCTTCAGAAGCAGCTTCTTGAGGAGGGAGTTTGAAGCAGCCAATTTGATGTGCATGAGATCACTCTCATTCAGGTTTAATCACTATCCTCAGATCTTTCCCAACTGGTTTTCCCAAGTGTTGCCAGACTTAAAGGGATGGAAACAGATATGAGTAGAAATAAATTATCCATGTATAATGAGACCTTCTGTTCTCCACCACCTCTGGTGACATCTAATATGAGCTCATTAGTGCAGAGAGAGAGAGACAGAGGGGTTCAGTGGGAATAGGAAAAAAGTAAAAGAGAAAAAAAAGGGCAATTCTGACTGGTTTCTATATTTCAGACTTTATTTGGACTTAAAAGACGGTGCTAGGACTGTTTTATAATTGACACTTTGAACATTAGGAATATATAGCCAGTAGAAAAAGCACAGTGCATGTATGCATGTCAATCCATTCTATGACTGCAGCGTCCACAAGCGGATTGAGGGGCAGAAATAGTTAACTGACCAGGCACGTGCACACATGAGAGACAGGGAGAGACAGAGAGAGAGAGAAGCCGCTGCCTCATCGAGAACTCCACCACGCATATGAGATGAGACGTGACAGTGGAGCGACTTGAACCTTTGTGAGTTATAAATCCATTAACATAACTTTCTTGTGGGGGCTTAACAAGTCGCCTTCCACTTATTCAGCGTGCTTAAATATGAGTCATATTTCAGAAAAGCGCTCATTTGTGCTTGTTAAGCTAACTGCTTGTTAATGAGAGTTAAGAATAATCTAATAATCTGACAGCTGTCTGTGTCGGCTGTTTATCTTGCCACACATCTTCACCTTCTTCCAGATATTAAGTTTACTGTGACTTTGCTGTTGTAAACATTGCTGTTCCTGCTTACATTCACAGTAGCAGTCAGAGTCATTTCTTGGTTTTGTCACATTTTTAGATGTGTAGCCTGTATTTCTAGTTTGCACTTGCCCTCCAATAAATAGCTAAATAATAAACCAGTGTTTCATGGCTTTTTAAGAATTGCAGCTTAATTGCATGTCTTCCAAACCTCAGCGTTATGATAATGTGAATAAACTCATGTTGACAATAATTTGTTGACACAAAAGAAATGGCAACTGCATATCACTCACAGCTACACAGGATACACAGCTAAGTAGTTAGCTTTCTATAAGTACTTTGTTTATTAATTTTACATTAATTAATCTACTTATTGTGTTATTATTCATGAAGGCATGAACAATGGCTGTAATGTGTAATAATGACCATGGGAGGGCGCTCTAAGGCAGTAATGACAACTGTGTGTTCAAGGTCATGGCATTTCAGGCAATTAATTAATCAAAACTGTAAAAAAAAAAAAAAAAAAAAAAAAATTAAATCCATCTGCTGCTGTTTCTTGTGAGCGATTTCAACAATCATCAAAGTTCTGTAAATGATGAATGTGTCACAAATGCTGTAGAACTTTTACTGGCATAGCCAGTTAAAGTGGATTAGTGTTACCTAGAAGGGAAAACATCACACAATTCACAGCAGTGTTGGTGATTTATGTCTCATGATATGACCCAAAATTGGTGTCAATCAAATCATCAATTCAAGGTCCTATATCATGAAAAACACGTTTTCTCTGGTCTCTACATATATAAGCTGGTTCCCCTGAGCCTGCCAACTCCCAGAATGATGAAAACAAGTGATTCCTGCATGTTCTCTGCAGCCCGACCACTGGTAAGACGGCGCTCCTACAGGCTGTTCAGATTCAGCTCCTCCTCCGTAACGAAAGGAGTCATTATCATAGGCCGACCTTCTCTGCGCGGTGATAGGAGATATCTGAGAGGGGGGCGTTGATCCCCGAGGTGAAGTTCGGTGTGTCCAGCAGTGAGACAGCAGCGTATCGCAATGTCGTTGCTCAAAGCTGCACACGCAAGTAGCTCTGTTGTTGGTTGTAAAAATCAACATCAGTGCTATATTCTGTCCCAGCTACAGAACAGCAGAAGAGACAGTGGTTCTTGTTAGCTTGTGTGTGTGTGTGTGTGATAACCACTTCACATCGGACTGCTTCAGTGACGAGGGACAGTACAAAGCTGGCTTTGCCTTGACACTGACCCTCGCAAAAGGATCAGTACCAACCATACCGGACCCAGCAGCTGCACCCGAGCCACCGATAAGTGTCGCCGCGGTTTGATAGTATTTACAGTTGCCTACCAGTCTGGAGAAGTCCGCTAGAAATTGGCTAACTAGTTAGCTCTGCTTCGGTCCGCTATGCAATGGCGTTTGAAGCGATGTTGATGTTAATATTATTAGGAGGGAGCTTGGTTGTCACAGTAAAAAGGCTGGAAACATGTGCAGACCGAGACAGAGACGATGCGAACAGTGTCCAAGAGTTTGGAGACTGTGTTGGAGACAAACACAGCTTTCGCTAGCTGTTAGCCATGAGCTACCTGGCACTAACTGTAACAACACATACGAACAAACTAACAACATTCTCACTAACCATTCTGAAACGTCCTGCTGCAGCCACAGAGTCTGTACTTCTTCAGGAGCCTCTCCTTCTGGGTCCGATTCTAGGTCAAACTGGTTCAGTTGAACGAAAAAATCTATCTGTATAGCCATAGCGATACATCCACCGTAAACATTAGCGCATGCTACTGCTAACGCAGGGGGAATCCTCTCCCTGAGAGTGACGTAGCAGGCAGGGCTCTCCAAGTGGGCGTTGACAGACGGAGCTCATTAGCATTTAAAGGTGCAGGCACAGAAACAGACTGCTCTGAATAGAGCTCTGTAGAGTGACTTTTAGACAGCTGGAATTCAGGACCACGCATAGGTTTGGGGCAATGCATATCGAATATAGAGTTTTTGGACTTCTGACCGCTGTGTGAAATTGATGAAAAACAGTATAATATGGGACCTTTAAAGATAGGCGGTGGCATTTCCTTAAGGGCCACAATGTGAGCGCCAGTGTTGGGTATCATTACTTTGAAAAGTAGTTAATTAGGTTACAACGTTACCATCAATTAAAAGTAATCAGTTACGTTACAGCGTTACCTATGAATAAAAGTAACGCGTTAGAGTACTCATGCGTTACCAAAAATTAAAAGCCGTTTGCAGCGCCTCGCACATGCTGCAACTTAACTCACACACACACAGCCTCCTTTAAATGCACCGAGAAGTCGTGACAATGATGAATAACGCCAGTTACACACACACTCACACAGGTAACGTAGGTCAGCAGCAGGGCACAGACGCATCACAGCGCTGCGCCTCCGCTGACACATCCGCAGGTGGCACAGTACTGTCTGACAAAAAGCAGGCTGCAGTCGGGATTTTCCTTTCCTTATCCGGAGAAATTCTTACAATAACGGATTACTTTTTGAAAAAAATAACGAAGTTACTGATTCCTTGACGCACGAAACTAACGCGTTACGTTACACGAAAAAAGTAATTAGAGTACTCTAACCCTCAACACTGGTGAGCGCTGTGTTTCATAACAGCATTGTTGAAATATCTTGTTACTGCAGCATCCCCTGAGGGAAGAACTGTGAGGTATGTCACACACTTGTGCAATGTGGCTGTCTGTACAGTTGGTTTCAACTGAGATTCTGCATCGAAGAGAATCAGGTGGTTAAGTGTGACAGGTCACACCTTTCCCCCCCCCAGGGTTATCGAAATATGGTATGTACTAAACTGGGAGAAGATTGGATGTTATACAGTGCCTTGCAAAAGTATTCAATCGCCCCCCTTGAACTTTTCCACATTTTGTCATGTTTTAACCACAAATGTAAATGTATTTTATTGGGATTTCATGTGATAGACCAACACAATGTGGTGCATAATTGTGAAGGGGAAGGAAAATGATACATGGTGTTAATTTTGTTTTTACAAATAAAAAACAGAAAAGTGTGGTGTGCAAAAGTATTCACCCCCCTTTACTCTGATACCCCTTAAATGAAATCCAGTGCCACCAGTTGCCTTCAGAAGTCACCTAATTAGTAAATGGAGTCCACCTGTGTGTAATCTAATCTCAGTGTAAATCTGTGAAGGCCTCAGAGGTTTGCTAGAGAACATTAGTGAACAAACAGCATCATGAAGCCCAAGGAACACACCAGACAGGTCAGGGATAAAGTTGTGGAGAAGTTTAAAGCATGGATAGGATACGAAAAAATATCTCAAGCTTTGAACATCTCACAGAGCACTATTCAATTCATCACATGAAAATGGAAAGAGTATGGCACAACTGCGAACCTACAAAGCCATGGCCGTCCACCTAAACTGACAGGCTGGGCAAGGAGAGCATTGATCAGAGAAGCAGCCAAGACGCCCATGGTAACTCTGGAGGAGCTGCAGAGATCCACAGCTCCGGTGGGAGAATCTGTCCGCAGGACAACTTTTAGTCATGCACTCCACAAACCGGGCCTTTATGGAAGAGTGGCATGAAGAGAGCCATTGTTGGAGCAAAGCCTGCACATGACCCTGAACACACCATCCCCACCGTGAAACATGGTGGTGGCAGCATCATGCTGTGGGGATGCTTTTTTTCAGCAGGGACAGGGAAGCTGGTCAGAGTTGATGGGAAGATGGATGGAGCCAAATACAGGACAATCTTGGAAGAAAATCTGTTTAGAGTCTGCAAAAGACTTGAGACTGGGGCAGAGTTTCACCTTCCAGCAGGACAACGAGCCTAAACATACAGCCGGAGTTACAATGGAATGGTTTAGATCAAAGCATGTTAATGTTTTAGAATGGCCCAGTCAAAGTCCAGACCTAAATCAACTTGAGAATCAGGCAAGACTTGAAAATTGCTGTTCACAGACACTCTCCATCCAATCAGACTAAGCTTGAGCTATTTTGCAAGAAAGAATGGGCAAATATTTCAACTGCTGTATTTGCATCGCTGGTAGAGACTTACCCCAAAAGACTTGCAGCTGTCATTGCAGCGAAAGGTAGCTCTACAACATATTGACTCAGGGGGGTGAATACTTTTGCACACCACAGTTTTCTGTTTTTTATTTGTAAAAAAAATTAAAACCATGTATCATTTTCTTTCCACTTCACAATTATGCACCACTTTGTGTTGGTCTATGACATAAAATCCCAATAAAATACATCTACATTTGTGATTAAAATGTGGGAAAGTTAAAGGGGCGTGAAAAAAAAAAATCCAAAATGGCGCTAATTTTGACAGGGGTCAGCATGCTTCGCTGCAGCGTTCACACAGTTATGATGGAGTTGCAGGTTTAAACCCATAAGCATTCCCCCTGCAGATGAATGATGAATGATCTGCCTCTGTGTTCCTGTGTGCAAGAGTAATGCCGTTGCATAACTGCGAGTGTGCAACTATTCCATCTGGCTGTCAGGTAATTGACTTTTGATTAAAAACTGTTAAAGGAAAACTCTCGCCAAAATGCAAATTAGGCTTTTTTTGTGAATGTATACGAGTCAAACCTTCGTGTAAATGCATAATTACAACGAAAGAGGCACTTTTAAGATTTTCCTTTTTTGGCTCAAACCCATTTTCAATGGGAGTGCATGGGGCACTTTTACGCTAGCATCAAAATTTTTAAAACACTAAGAAGGCTCGACACAACATGAAGCTTTGCTCATAGTAAAAAGTGCCTCTTTCATCGTAATCATGCTTTTACATGAAGGTTTGACTTGTATACATTCACAAAAAAAGGTTGCATTTTGGCGAGAGTTTCACTTTAAGCAACTTGGCTGTGCTTCGTAAAAAAACAAACAAAAAAACATAAAAGTGTTCATAGATACAAAAGCAGTAATGCATGATGACAGTGAAAGCAGAGCCACGGCAGGGATCACATTAGTCACAACTTTCGGAGCCATAAAACTTTTAACATATCTTATTTTTATAATGAATTAGGGGACATTTGTCATCTCAACACAAAAGGAAAGGGGGAAAAAAAACACAATTTTGAGATACAAATTCAATTTATGCGGCAAGATGTGCAAATTTCAGCTCCAATTTCCATCCATACATAATTGTGGAATTCAATCTAATGTGACGGTTGACCACAAGGTGGTGCTGTTCCGTATTCCGGATATTAAAAGATACTGCACTACTACAACCACTGTGTGAGGAGGTGTTTGGCTTGTCAGGAGAAAAACATCAAATAAACACAAAGCAAATGAAATGTTTTGATACAAGGAGCAAAGATAGAAGAATAACTTTACTTTTGCTAAACGTATGCTTTGAAAACATGATTGACAGAAGACAAGCGCTGGAAAGACGAGAATATATTTTGTTTCAGTTGCATAGATTTCATGCAGCCTCTCAGTGTAACAGTTGGTCCCAGTTCTCCAAACGTGTGTTCAGTCAACACGATGTGCTTGCATTGTAAATTAGGACAACTGAGAGAATGGCTGCCATTCCTGAACGCGCTGTGTGGGCGTGTGTGCATACACATTGTCTGACATGGTGGTGCTCACTTTGACACTTTGTAGTCAGAAACAAACCTGAAAGGAGAGTCTGTCATGTTCCTGCTTTCAAATGTGTGGGAATGACAGAACGTGTAAAAGAAAGTGCAACAACCGCTTAGAAAGTATACGCAGTCACACCGCTTTTGTATTTATTTTTTTTTTTTTACAAAATCTACCTTTATGAAGAAACGTTACAGTACATTAAAACATAACACACTCAGTAAACACCAAATAAGGCAGTGTAATGTCAGGTTTTCTTTTCAAGTGTAGCAGATTGTTTCCATTCAGTGTTGTCAAAACCTTGACGACACTAAACCATCCCACCAGAACAAAATAGCTCGATAGACGGTGTCGACATGACTAATTAATGTGGTTTGTGCTTTGATTCAGAAACACTTAAGTCCCGCCCCTGAGACAAGGACAAATACTGACGATAAATTATAAACGCCTGAGCAATTAAGACCTGATGTTAACTTTTTTTTTTTTTACACAGTAAAACAAAGAGCACAGAGAGGGAACATCTCTCAAATGAGAATGAAATGAGGTTGAAGGACATGTTTCACTTTGGCAGAGGTCAATATGACGAGGAAGCTGAACACAACGGCACTGAATATCATGCATTAAAAGGGGGGCTTCTTGGTGCGAGTCTGTAAGATTCACATCATGCCATGACTGTGTGGATAATGCATAAGTGCATGCATGTGTGTTACACTGTTGGTCCCTTTTTCAACATGTTTAATCACATAATTCATATCATAAATTACAATATAACAAAAGCAAGCACAGGAAACATTGTTGCGAAGAATACAACTTGAGCGTAGTAGGAAATGTCACCAGACAAGAGATGTGTAAGTTGAGCTTTTGTTCTTGGGTTGAAAATCTTGCAGCTCATGATGAGAAAAGTAAAAACACTGAAATAAGTGCTAATGACTCAGATGGGAGAAAAGGCGTAAATATAAAAAGTTCCTACGAGAATAAATCCAGCGTTGCCTTGTCCTCACCGGGTAATTGTGAGTCATGACGTCAGTCATTCATGGATGAATTACATTGTTGTAACACCTGACCAATCAAGGAAGTCTTTGAGTGTCATTCTTTTTGAACGAGAGGTTTAGTTTAATTCAGTTCATCGGCCTTTCTCTTTTCTGTCATCGCGTCCAATCACCTTGCGTATCCAGGCGCTGAAGGCGGAGACTTTGGTGTAGACGCCAGGGGACTGCTGTGTCCGGCAGGCATGGCCCCAGGACGTGACCCCGTAAACGACCCAACCCCCTCCTGGACGCTCGCACACCAACGGCCCTCCGCTGTCGCCACGGCAACTGTCCACGCGCCTCTCCGGCTGAATGCTGCCGGCGCAGAGCATGCGGCTTGTGAAGGCGCCGTGGAAATACTCCTGGCAGTGGCGCCGGGGAAGTAAGGAGAGAGGCGCCTGCTGCAGGGTCTTGGAGTACGAGCGGCCTGAGAAGAAGAGGTAAAGAGTTTAGAGGTTTGCTTCTTTATTGGTGTCAAAGGTCAGAAGCTGATCAGTTGACTGTCAGAGTAATAGAGGGCGGCAGGGATGACCTATTTTTGTAGGCCAACCCCAAAGTTAGCATCGCTCCGGTTCCCTTGACAGAAAGCTAAAGGGATTTTTCCGTTGGATTTTGGCAAACAAAAGTTTATGAAAAACATTTTGCTCAGCGAGATAATCTCTACAAATGAACATCCCCAAATGATTTTTAAGCATAAATGCAATGCAGCTGTAAGAGGCTAATAGTAGGCTTTTTATACGATTTTATGATTAATCAACTTCTTTTCTCCTCTTCTCATTAAGCCACTAGTTTGCAAAACCCTTTTTAAAGACATGTTGTAGCTTCAAAACTCAGGAGTGGGGTGTTTACTGACTTTTTTTTATGTGGTAGAACAAATACGGAAGCGCATTGCATTCACTGGATAAAAAAAAAAATAGACACCTTATCTCGTAATTACAAGATCAGGATCTCGTAATTACGAGAAAAGATCTCGTAATTACGGCGTTGATTGTGGTCAAGCCAGCCGTGGTTCGCGTTTGCTTGGTCAAATCAGCCGCACTGTTTTGTTTCTATCTAATAACATTTACAGGATGGATAATGATTTTGACAGAGGATTACTTAAATAGTACACAGTAGAAGTACTTCATTATAGTTACACAAGTATTCTAGGGAGTACTTAGTTAGGCAGTATATGAATATTGAACTACTTATGGAAAAAAAAATGTTTTTTGTTGTTGTTGTTGTTGTTTTTTCTCATGTCGTCCTTTACTTTGAAATCCGGATACCTTCGTGATACCTTCAGTTTATTACCGGGAGTATTTACTGTAAAAGTATGATCTCATAATTACGAGATCTTTTCTCGTAATTACGAGATCTTTTCTCATAATTACGAGATCTTTTCTCATAATTATGAGATCTTTTCTCATAATTACGAGATAAGGTGTCGAATTTTTTTTTATCCAGTGAACGCAATGCGCTTCCGTAAACAAAACATGAAAAATAAAAAAAAATAAAAACTGGACTCATTCTTGCTGCGCTCCTTTACAGATTTAATAGTATTTTTTTACTCTGATACATGAAAAAAAAGCTTTTTGCAGCCTAGCATTAATGTAATATTTGTGTTTTAGCCTTGCTAGTGCCAAATATCGGTCATTCCATCGCTTTGGTCCTCTAGCAGCACCAGCGGGTTGACATTGTGGTGTAGAGTAAAGTTTCTGGATTTACCTGGAGTCTTGTACACTTTGTTTATTATCGATGAGCCCCTAACCTTTGATCTAGTGCCATCATCAAATCAAATTTCTATTCATCCAAACACTGTTTACAGGTTTATTACAAAAAAAACAAAACACGCAAAACAAATGACACCTTCATCAGCCTCAGCTGTACTTTGTGTTAAGTGCCTACTAGTTGTAATTAATGAGAATGCTAAAATATTAAATGGTAAACGGACTTACATTTCTATAGCGCATTTCCAGTCTACTGACTCCATAAAGTGCTTTGCAACACTTATCACAGCCCATTCACACACACATTCATACTCTGATGGCAGAGGCTGCCATGCGAGGTGCCAACTGCTCATCAGGAGCAATTTGGGGATCAGTATCTTGCTCAAGGGCACTTGAACATGCAGCTGGGGAGCTGTGGATTTGAATTTAATAATAAACTGAGATAGTTAAAATCATACATTCTGAATATTTACATGCTAGTTTAATACAATTTAGCATTTAGCTCAAAGGGCCACAGTGACAGTCCAGCCTCAGAGTGTGTGCATAATTGTCAACAGCTATTCCTTAACCTGTTAACTGTTTTCAATTAGTTTTAACATTTGTGGATGTGACACACAGTGTTCTTCATGTGAATGACTTGTGCTAAATGTTTTATTCTAAAGCTTGCTTTGCCAGTGGGCAGCAGACTCTCCTTGACTCGACCTCATTTACCACATTCTTATCAAAGACTCTCTGACTTCTTTTAGGCATTAGAGGCCTCCACCAGCTCTAATTTAGAGATTAATCAATTTCAAGGTTTCTGGCAGAGTCTAAGAGAAGCTGTTTTCTTCAAATCCATGACGGTTCCAATTACATATCTTTTTCTGTGTCTCTTTTGCTATCTCTTATACTAACTTGACTGTAGGCCTGGAGGATGTTCAAGAAAGAGATTTATATTAACTCAGAGGCTGAATTTGTGCAGAGCTTCATAACTATCCCCCCATATTCTATCCTCTTCGACTATACTGGTAGCTTAGGGTGGTATGTGTTTATGCAACGGTGTGTGTGTGTGTGTGTGTGTGTGTGTGTGTGGTGTGTGTGTGCTTCGACATCAGCGTGTAATTCAAAGATCACTAACAGATGTTCGTCCGTGTACACAGTCAAGTGTATGTACAGACAAAGCATGAAGTCAAACGAGTTTAATCACCAGAGGAGGATTCTCTACTGTGTTCTCCCCTTTGCCTTTGCACCTGACCTTCAAAATATCTCACATATGGAAAGAATTCAAGTGGAAGGAGTGTTGATTACAGTACAATGCGCTTTATCGTGCGTCCAATCGTCGAGTCCCAGCGTTTCACAATTTCCTTTTTCTTTCATTAATTTGCCGCTTCACATGACCTCAT
Organism: Diplodus puntazzo; assembly: GCA_963678695.2. Classification (NCBI taxonomy): domain Eukaryota; kingdom Metazoa; phylum Chordata; class Actinopteri; order Spariformes; family Sparidae; genus Diplodus; species Diplodus puntazzo. The sequence goes on along the minus strand of OZ023156.1, from coordinate 15,741,906 downwards.
TGTTTATCGGGTTGTTTAACGGTGAAACTGACATTAACTGTGAAATATCTTCTACCTTTAAATTGCTCTGGTAAATATTTTTAATTCAATGTTTCACATACATTTATAGAGCCAGATAGCAAATTTTAGCCATGATTTTGCCAAACTATTTCATTTGAATGACTAACTTGAAACTTTACTTTAACTTTAACTTTAAATTCTGCGACATGCCAGTCACTCCACATTCATTTAAAGACAGAATTGTAAGTCACTAGAATAACCCTGATCACAGCACATGCTAGTAAAAGTTGTTAAATAAACATATATTTACAGCATATACCCAAAACCTAAAGGTTCCACACTGTCATGGTCTTAGATTTCGGTTTAGTTATTTCCTGTTTTATTTTGTAGTTTTCTTCTCTTGTGGCATGTTGTGCTTTTCACTTCCTCCACTTGTCTGTTTCCCACCTTTTTTCCTGTTCACCTGTGTTTCATTTGTTGATAGTCCCTGTCTATTTAAGCCTGTGTTTTTTCTTGTACTCTTAGTCACTTAGTCGGCTCAGTTTTCCCCACATCACTGTCTCCTCTGTCTCCTGTGTTCCTCATGTTCCTGTTAGTCATGTTAGTTTTTGTATTTTTGTAGTTCTTTATTCTCCTTTTTATTGGCTTTTCTGATTTATTGGACTTTGGTTTAGAGCTTTATTTCAATTAAGTTTGCTTTTTGGTCTTTACCCTGCCTGCCTCCTGAGTGTCTTGAGTCCTCGCTAATTTTGCTACATGTACCAGTCACCACCTCATGCAGATGTGTTAAATCCAACACCTGAGGAATTAAATGAACACAAAACTGAAAAAAAAAAAAAATGATGTCAGGTTTTGCACCTCCAGGGCCACCGTCCCTCACCTGTGTCACCCCAGCCGGTGATGTGACAGTTGCTGGCTTGTTTGAGCACCCTCTCTTTCTTCATAGGCAGACAGGCGGGAAGAACATGGCGGCTGAATGACACGCACTCGCCCGGCATCTGGCCCACCGCCCCCGGGGCCAGGCGAACCAAGGCCAGGTCGTAATCGTTGCTGTGGGAGTGGTAGCTCGGGTGGAGGACTATCTGATCTACGGCGTACTCCTCTTCGTATTCCTCGGGGACAAGGGAGTGGTAGTCACCCACTCTGACTTTATACTGCTTGGTGCTGTTTCCATACCTGCAGAGAGTAATAGAGGGATGGATCAAGAGACCGTTAAAGAAAGAAGGTGGGTGTGTGCGTGTGTGTGTATGTCTGTGTGTGAGCAGTCCCTCCATGACCAGTTAAATTATGAGCTCTAGCGAGGGTTACATCAGCATTAGGTCATCCGGAGCTGTAAAAAGTACTACGTAATCACTTTTATGGAGTATGGATATGAAAACATTTGTTCATTTCTTCTTTTCTTTCAATAACCTACCACTTTTACACCCATGTTTAGACTTTTCTTGACTATTTTTAGTTTCATTTTGTATTGTGTTTGTGTTCCCCCTTGTCCCCCCCCCGGTTCCTAAACCACCTACATGCTCTTTCCTCTCTCTGCTGTACTATGCTGTTGGTCTTTCGTCTGCTCATTGTCTTCACGTGCTCAGTGTGTATCTCGGGGCTCTGAGATTCATTACAAACTGCGGTTCTCTTAGTCACCATTGTGTAATATACTTTAAAGGGAATTAGGCATGCTGCCTCAGAAAAAAGCAAAGTGTTTATATACAAAGCCAGTCTCTGCAAACTTCCCAGTCGGAACTAAATTGGCTAAAGGTTGCCTAAAGGTTTTCTGCACACATCTACGGATTGATCTTCAGAATATCGTACCGCTGAAGGATTTTCAAGCTGCATCGAGTTCAGGTTGTTTTTAGTACGCTTTCATTTTAATTTACTGTTGTAAATCTGTGTTGATGCCATTCTTTGCCAGGTCTCCCTTGTAAAAAAAAAAAAAAAAAAAAAAAAGATCCATGATCTCAGTAAATAAAATATTCCTTCTTCAACACAACATTGTGGTAATGCTTTCGTACATTCGCTCAGTTCAACTAAGACACTTCTTGCTCTTCTTCTAGGGGCTAAACAAATGGAAATTTGGACAGAGAATGAGTTGAGGCAGGAGTGATAACAATAAATCTGTCATTGTGTCTGTGTGTTTATGCTTTAATCTGACTCATCGGTTGATGAAATGAAGTGTTTTGCATGCTTCCCACGTATTCAAAGGAGACGTTTGGCCTTTTTTTTAAATGGAGAGAAAGAGATGAGAAAAAAAAAGCCAGGACCAAAGGAGAGGGAAGGAGGGAGGGAGAGGAGAGAGAGAAGAGAAGAGAAGAGAAGAGAAGAGAAGAGAAGAGAAGAGGAGTATAAGAAGGAGGCCTTTGGATTGAGCCAAGTGTCTGTGTCCAGTTACAACCAGTCAAGTGTTTCCGGAAAGATCTCCTGACCTGGGAATGCCGCGATGTTCCTGGCAGAGATAAGACTCTTACCGCTTACCACTCATCTCTGTACAGTACATACCCATTTACACACACAGGCAAATGCATGGAGCTCAGACTGACTCACTTCGTACAAGACAACAAAGATTGACCATGTGTGAAAGGTGGAATCTCAAAACCAGAATGGAGTTTAAATGTGACACCTCAGTTACCTTTCACACATTGTTGCTGTTGCTAAAAGCAGTTAAAAATCTGCTGGAGTTCTGTTACTGCTGGCGAGCCCCCAGCTGTACAGCTACAAGGTATTAATAGGTTTAATATGTTGACAGCATGTGACCACTGACCTGAGATCCATTTCTATGCGCCCACTAATCTGTAATGGTAGCGTAAGGGATAAGGTGACACGACCATGTACATTTGGTTGTGGCACCTTATCATGTCATCAGCAAATCATCAGTGCGTGTTGGTTGCTTGTTGCTGTGTGTGTGTGTGCCTGTGTGTGTGTGTGTGTGTGTGTGTGTGTGTGTGTGTGTGTGTGTGTGTGTGTGTGTGCATGTAGGCCTGTGTGAGTATCACCTTTTTTTTTAGTTACCACATATGAAAGGTGACACTGTGAAGTCGGAAGTCCCTATCTTGGTCCGCGTGCTCTGGCTTGTGTGCAGCAAATTGCTTTTGAAAGCTGTCATAATAGAGGCTAACAGGTCGGAGCACTGAGGGCTGTTGAGTGGTCCGGCAGCACTCGGTAGTGTCTGACATTCCCTCGTTAGCTTGCAAATATCTATTCTAACAAATATCCGACGCACAGCTGAAGATACCTTTCGCAATTTCCATATAATTCCTTGAAGAAACGGTTCACCGGTTCACCAGTTGCCAAATTTTGGTGATATCAGCCTTCTCTGGAATATAATGTAACGAGATGGCACTCGGCTTGTGGTGCTAAGAATGCATAAAAAATTAAAATCATAATAATAAAATAAAATTATGCCTTTGAGAAAGATTCTGGAGATCACGACACTGTTGCTGAAGATACTTGTGAGCATGTAGGAACTTTTTTCTTTCCATCAAACCATACCTGCCCATGCGTCACTGCATCACTGCACAGAAGGAAGCATTTGTCTGCTCACAGATGAGAAGCTAGATAACTGACCTTGCTAACATTTTAGTTCAGCCACGCAGGATGCCTTTGATGTTTGCATCATTGCAGATGAAATCGTAACCTCCATCCCCGCCTACAGTATCTTTTGAGCAACAATGAAGATTTAGTTGAATAAATAAACTGTCATCAAAGAAAAGTGTATGTATTGTGTTTAAAATGCTGATCATTGTCATCAGACTTATTCAGTCATTTAGGTGTGACGATTTGTTGGCTGTATCGAGTGCCAACCCGCAGCAGGAAGCACAGTGCCATCAGCCCGGCTCTGATACATAAATCATAAGCTACAGTGAGTCATGAAAGCTGATTTATCAAAAAGGAATAGGCAGCAGGTGAAGTCCAAGACTGCACTTAAGGTCAGTGTTCGAAAGTGTACTGAAAAACTGTACTTAAGTATAAGTACAATTAGATAACTGAATATTTCTCAATTACAAGTAAAACTAGTGGTGTCAAAATATAACACTAAAGTAAAAGTACAAAGAACTCTTGTACTCCGGCACCTGCTGCAGAGTTTGCTAGTTATTTTATCCGTGTCTCAGGGTTTTCATTGACCCATTTGTGATCAGATAGCCTTATCGGTTAAAACATGCAGATGAAATATTTGGATATTAATTCAAATTGTAGTGCATTACTCAATCATGATATTAAAAGTAACTTAGCAGATTCCATGCTTAATGGATACTGAAAGGTTACACTGTGCAGTTCGGGGGAACAAAGTGTAATCTGAAGATAAAAATATTTTTTAATGCCTAAACAGACTTTTTTTTGTTGTTTTTGTCACTGAGTAAACAAACTGACCTTAAAGGACAATTTCATACTGTTTCGCTTTGTTTATATGTGGCGGACCCTGCCACCTTTCTAGCTTCTGTGCTTCAGCTAACAGTGTTCTGGGGACCTCCTTTTTCCTCTGACAACAGCTTGTTTATTCAGTCATGGAAAAAATAAATACTGCAATGTTTCTATTGCACAAAAATGACTTCACTATAGTAATTTGAGTTGCATGAATCTGTTACTTCCACCCCTGCTTACAGTATCTTTTGAGCAACAATGAAGATTTAGTTGAATAAATAAACTGTCATCAAAGAAAGAAAGGTGTCATAATAAAGGTGTCATAACTGTCGCTGGAACGCTTCAACATCATGTTCCGTGTTTGGGATGCTGGTATCTGTCATCAGATTAGGGATGCACCGATTGTGAAATTCTGGGCCGATACCGATACCGATGTTTAACATAACAACTTGGCCGATGGCCGATGCCGATGTTCTTTCTTTTTGTTATTTATTCCTTTTTTTGTGCCACAGAAACATACAAGTCTTTCAGCTCTTCATAACACTATCCTTGAATGAGCACAAATCCAATGAGACCAATTTATGAAACAAAAACAACCTTTAATGTCACTTTCTGGTTGACATTTGATAACCTTAGTTCACATGACAAGATTTCGGGGAGACAGACCTTGGCAAAGTGACGTCGACTCGGCGGCGTGTAGCGTGGCTCCATAAACTTTTATTACCCTCAATTTCCACTGGATACGTCTCCGCTGCGTTGCGTCTCCGCCACGCCAGCGGAGCAGATACATTTCACTTTAGTCTATGTGTCAATCCCCACCAGGTCCGCTGCGCTGCGTATCAGCTCCGTCCCAGCTCCGGCAGTCCGGAGCCCTCCGGCACAAATACGCAGGACTTCTATTTCTGGCGGATGCCGGAGCACGACGCAGCAATTTAGCATGAAGCAGACAGGAAGTAAAGCGCCAAAATAACAAACAGCATCCGGTTACCTTTCAAAATAAAACACTCCGTGTTGACACGAGCACCAAATCTCAAAAAAGACACAAACAAAAGCTCTTCTGCTACTCCTTCGGTCGGGAACACTTCCTGTTGTTGTTTTTAATAACACAGACCTATAACTCCGGTCGGGAGTGATTATGTGATTATCGCAGGAACTCCTCGTCCTCCTGACGCCAGCTGTCTACCGTACTGCGCCGTGGCGTACTCGAACCGCAACCGGTGGGGATTGGTGGACGGCGGAGCAAAACCGGATCGGAGCTGCAACGCAGCGGACACGTATCCAGTGGAAATTAGGGGTTAGTCTCTGAAACCCCACGTCCTCCACTACAGAGAAAGGCTGGTCATCTAAAGCAATGAACTCCATCACCTTGTTAGTTATTTGTTTTGCTTTGGCGCTGTCTGGAGGCAGCTGTTTGGCTTTCCTTAAATACTGTGTCAATTGAAGTCTGAGGGGCCGTCCAGACGGGCGAAAAAATCTTTTTTATCTCCGTCTTCCTCGTCATCGTTTTAAGAATATTTGCGTCCACACGGACCCACTGAAAATGAGCGAAAACGCTGTAGTTCATATTCCAGGCCTCTAGGTGGCGCTTGACATTCACAAAACACGGAGAAGAAGACATGGAGCATGCACAGTAAACTTGCGCTTTAAACAAACAGACAGTAGACGGAGAAACCGAACACAACAAGAAGAAGAAGATGAAAATGGCGAGTGCAAGGAAACCGGAATCGTTTGTGTGGACCGTTAATGAGGTTGAACTGCTGCTGAGACTCACACTCAACTACAAGGCGGGTAAGTTGCGAGAAAGGCTCGATATCTTCTGCGGCACGAACACGAGCATGCGGTCCGCCATTGTTGTTGTTGTGTTTATGGGACGTTGCGAGATGCGGCGATGGCGTCATTAGGCGCGTTCAAGTAGAACTCCTGCTGACTGACTGCAGCAGCGAGATCTGCTGGCGACAGAAGGGGCGGGGCTACAAACACTGCTATGAAGTCGGACACTCTCTCTTCCCGTAGATGCGACGTGACTTGGCTGAGCTTGCGGTGTTTGCCTTCTTCATCTGGGAAGAAGTGGAGGAATTGAAATTCCATTGATGTTTGAGGAAAATCAACAACGACGGCGATCAATTTTCTTACCTGATGCTATGGGAACTTTGCTGGCCTTTTCTCATATTAGTCCCCTTCGAAATTATTCAATCAGAGATGTTCAAAATAGTAGTCCATCAGAACATGTAAACTGAGGGAATAGAGCAGTGAACTGCTGCTATGTATCAAGACCTGTGTCTAGCTCGTCTTTTGCAGAGAGTATATGTATATATATATATATATATATATATATATATATATATATATATATATAAAGACGTTTCCGGATTTCTCCAAAAAAAAGAGGGAAAAAAGAGTTTCTCCATGAGCACAGCATTTATGCCGCAAATCAAGATATAATCATCGGCCATGGCCATCGGCGAATGTCATTCTTATTTGCCGATGGCCGATGGCAGTTAACGAGGCAAACATCGGCCGATACCGATGTTCAGCCGATGCATCGGTGCATCCCTACATCAGATCTATTTAGTCATTTAGTTGTGGTTTTTGTTAGACTGCAGTAGGAAGCACAATGCCATCAGTCTGGCTCTGATACATAAATTATCTATGGCATGTCACCACAATCATTCAGTCTCATGTTCAAGGCTAATTATTACAGCTTTTACCAGTTGCTAACACACTAAAATGACATGCATAGCACAGATATTTGAACTGACACACAGAGAGCAAAACCTCTTCTCAAGTCTCCAAAACTTTAAACACATTTTCTGCTTTACACACATTTTGCAATTTAAAATGGCACATTTTAAATGCACTTAACACAGTTATCTGCATAAGACACAACAATCTGATATAAAGTGACGTTTGCCATTTCAAAACACTGCCATTTAAAATAACACTACATGAGCTCATTGGCCACTATATGTGCCACCTGCCAAACAATTGTTACCGTAATTGTTACCACTTCAATCAGGAAGTCAGCACTAAAAGACCACAGGTGAGAGGAAGAGGAGGAGGGATGGTGAGAATGAGAGGGGGAGAAAGAGTGAGAGGTAGAGCTGGTAGAGGAGGTCATGGCCAAAGAAGACAACAACTTTCAAATGAAATCAGAGCAACCTGAGTTGATCATATCATCAATCATGGGCTGACACTGCGAGAGGCTGGACTCTCCGGCCAGCCTCTCACATTGACGCATTTCTTTTCTGCAATTTTCTTTTCCAGTTTACTGTTTTGTGAGCATATTTTTGTTCACTCCAATGTAAATATATCTGCTGTGCATATAATAAATAAATATTTCAACAGCATGTGTGTATCTGCAAATATTTCTATGCATGTGAACAATCTGAAGAATTCTCTACAGTTTGAACTATGTTAGTATTATGGCAAAGCAAACTAAAGATAGGAGTGCTTTTCATTATGCCCAACAGTGTGTAGTTCGTTAGACAAAAATCTGTAATATGAATGAAGTGTTTGCCATCTGGTGCAAAGTTTGACTTTGATAATGCTATATGTTGTTTTGGTTGCAGTGCTTCATTTTGCAGGATATATGAGGTATTTTGCAGTTTGGGTGTGTGGTTTTGTGAATTGTGTTAAGTATTTTGTTAAACCACACTAGTTTGGAAAAAACTTTATTTACAGTTGTAGTTATAGTATTAACAATTCCAGCTGTGCGGTTTTAAATGACTTACGATTGTTATTTTGACAGCCAATCTTTAAATTTGCCGTTACTCTGGTGGTTAACTTGTCTCAGAGTATGCATTAATCAGTCCTAAAAATCTTGATTGCTACATCCCAAGTGCTCTTAATTTGTTTCCTGTGTGTCGTTTAAAAGAAGTAGATGGAAGAGTCACAGCCTAGAGAACAGGTTCCTGTGTTTGGAGTACAACTCTGGCAGTGGAGAGGCCCTGGGAATGGGTCAAGAAGTGGTAGTGGAAAGGATTTAGTGAATGACCACTTCCTCTCTTTAATGTGGAAACATCAGGATTTATAGTGGCGGAGCGGCCGGAGCCTTTAAGGAGTTCTGGTGTTTCCTACCAAACCCAAATCTTGGAACTAATATCTGGCGAGGCAAAAAAAAGGTAATATGCTTAAAATACAGCCTGACAACCTTACGCGTGCTGTATAAATATCAAATGCAGACTTTAGGGTTAGTGTTTTCACAACCCTCGATTTCCTCAACTTGTCTCTCTCTCTGTTTAATTCATTTTTATTCTCTTTCGCCTCCTTCTCTGCTGTATGCATTAGGTGACAGATTTTATTTCAAGTTGGTGGTGCCATGTGGAGGCCCCCAAACCGGATGAAGTAAAGATGAAGTAGCTACTCTGGCTGTCTCCTGGCCGGCGCCACAGCCAAACCTCTGCTGATTACCGCTCGCATTGTTGCGGTTCCAATGCCTCCGTCAGACTTGAATATATTGAGAAAGTAAGAAAGCTGTGCAGCTTGAGCAAGCTCAAGCTACAGGCCTGTATGTATAAGCACAGCAGCATGTCCATGAATAAAAAAAAACATGTGCAGATAAAAATTTAAATGCACATAGTTAGAGGCAGATATATTGGCATCTGTCAGGACGGCAGCTTTAAAATTGAGGTTACTAAATATTTGCTTATTTTACTTGTGTATTTATTTTGTTACTACATGTCCTTAGAGTGCATTTTAGCACTGTATCAGAGTGCTGCTTGTTCACCCAGCTGTACTTGGAATTTGATAATCAATTGCCCACAAGCAGAATACAAGACATTCAACCAATCACTGACCTGTTTGTTGCACAGTAGCCAGACCGCCAACACGGCATATCAGATAGACCAGGGAATAGCAGACGGGTCCCTACACTTGTGGATTCTGATACAAGAAAAATTGCAGACTGACCAGTGTTGTGGAGGATGCGAGCAAAGACACGTGTCATGAGAGGCCCGTAAACAGATAAGTGAAAGATTGTTATTATTTCCTGTCTGGCTGTGTGTCAGTTATTCCCTCTCTGTCTGTGGGGTTGGACTATTTGACAGAACTGGACGTGAATTGGATTGGATTGGGGGTCACTATTCTAATAGTCAGGCTGTGAATTTCATTGTAACCTTAATTAATTTGGTGTTTATTTTACCCAGACATCTTAGTCCGGTTTATCTTTATTTAATGTAAAGTGTCCTATTTATCTGTTGATTTTATTTCTTGAATATTTTAATTCCATTCCACTGTTTCATGTTTTTACCTCAAATTGACTTTGTGTTTGTGTTGGCACAGGTTTCACACTGAAACTGTTGTATGAGATTAAATACGTGTGTGTGTGTGTCTGTGTGTGCGTGTGTCTGTGTGCTGACCTCTTGAAACAATGTGCCGAGCTGAGCACCCAGCAGGTGTCAATGAGAGTCGCTCCACACACCAACCTCCCGTCTCCTCGAGATCCTCTCAATCGAATCGCAGCCTGCCACGGCCAGCCGCCCCTACGAACACACACATAAGAAATCAAATTCTGAAAGTGCACAAATAACTAAATTCAGACACTGACCACATTTATATGCACACTAGTTTTCCATTATTGTTTAGAATATAACAATATTCCAAATTGAATTCAGGTGATGTAAACAGCATATTCCGTTTGGATATGAGGCCTAATGTCCCATGTAGCATTTTCCAAATATGACATATGGGATATGCAGATATTATTATTCATATTTATTCTGGTTTAGGCATGTGGCAGGGGGCTGTGTGTGCACTTTGAGAGGACGTCTGGGGCAAAGATGCAAGCACTTACGGAAAGCCCACATTTCTGATTGGAAGGAGGAAGAAAGATGTCTTGGGTTATAAATCGACCTCTTGGTGGTGGTTGCATGAATAAAAGATTGCGTTCATTAATCAGAGCATGCACGGCTGGATGTGAATGGGAAAATTAGTGGAGTAATCATTTTCAATAGCCATGTAAACAGCCTAGGAATATTGTCCTTTTTGGAATGAGGTCAAAAAACAAAAATATTTTGTACATGTAAAATTAGTGACACAGATTTCGCTCAAGAGAAAAGTGAGTCCTGTTTCAACAATGCCAGCATGGAACAACTGCTACTTGATTCATATAAACAGAGTCTGAATAAGATAGCAACAGGGTGACACATACATTATATTCAAATATGATTTATGGGTTAGTTGAAGGAAACTAATCATTTATGTACCTGGCTGGCAGATTTAGTTGTACATGCAGTATTATTAAGTGCAAAGATGCAGGATTTCATCAAAACACACACACGCACGCACACACAGTCACAACCACGGGCCTTGGCTTTGTACACCTGTTTCTCTTTAATGTAAATCATTCCAGATGACTCACATTTAACACACATATTTTTATTCATGTGCATGCTTCCAGCTACTACAGTGTATGTTAATGTTTGGAATCACACACAGTTGGAGATTTCTTTGCCTGCAGCTTCACATAAGCTGTTTTCCATCTAAGACTTGTTGGCTTGAAAACGTGTTCAATATCCTTTATTCTATATGTCTCTGACAGGCGTTCTCTGTGCTTTCATTAATCCCTCCCGTCCCTTGCAGCTTACCTCAGAGAGTTCTCTCCTCCTATGATTCGGCGCTGGCGAGTGTGTTTGAGCCGCAGACCACAAATTGAGTTGACGGGGTCTGACAGAGACAAAAGAGGAACCATTGGGTGTGTATACATGAGAGTGTGTGGGGGGGGGGTGATTGTTTAACCATACATTCAGGCTCAGATGATGCTCTTGTTAAATATTTGGACTGATCGAAAAAATAATAAAGTTTGAAAGACATCTTTTACCACCACATTTTGCCTGGGACGGAGTAAATTAAATAAATGAGAGATCATTTTCATTTTCAGTCTTGTGTGTATGTGATGTTAAAATCTTAAAACGTTAAGTGCTTTTTCAGGGGATGTAATTCATCATGCTGAAGAAACAGAGCAGCCTCCTGCGCTGGTCCGACTTTCCGCAGTATGCGCACGTGAGAAATGGAAGTAATAGCATATGTGCAGGTAACGGATAGCATGGTGTGTGTCTGCCCTGATGTTTGACAGACAGGGCGAAGCAATAACATCAGTCTCTCTATTTTACCATCTGGAAACATACACACACACACTGATGTCTTTCCTGCTTCCCTCTCAGAATTACCTCCCGACTTCTCTTTAGTCATTTGTTTCTCATTAGTTTTCCAGTGTATATGACATATCGGAAATGTTTGCTAAACACAATCTCATGCATTTCTCAATGCCAACACAGATGCTCTGAATAAATCACAGAGCTCATGAGATATTAAGGAGAAAAAAAAACAAACCTGACTGACCTTTGACCTCTTTGTAGCTGGGCTGCGATTCGCCATAGTCACAGATGACCCCGGCGTCCTCACTATGGCGACAGTTGTGTGTGCCGGGCGCCTGTTTGATGCAGTCCGCTAATGAACGCTCCTCGCCGCTGCACTTCACATTGTCCACGTGAATGGGCCCTGTTCCTTCCCCGAAGTACGCCATCACACGGGCCTTCGCCACCCCACTTGGGAGGATGAGCAGGACATGGAGACATTTCAGTGCCTTGTCTTCTAAATCATATTGAACTGGAAAACCGTTACAACTGTCAAAAAAAGTAGGCTGACGGTACAGAACAGCAAAAAAAACATTCATGTAGCACTTTTTGTGTTTCACAGAAAAAACTATTTAAAGGAGACCCATCATGCTCTTCAGTCTATTTCCTTTCCTTCAGTGTTTTTTAGATTTTGAAAGTTAAAAAGTTAAAGTCTGCACCAGCAGAAGCTCCTCTCTGCCACAGAAAACACTGCTCTTGAAACACCTTGTCAGTAGACCTGCCTTTAATTCTGTGACTTTGTGACATCACACTGCGTCACCATGTCATGTATTTGCGTAAATCACATTTAGGGGCTAGTTTGGTATGTAAGAATTGATTTACCACAGCTGCTCTGTTGTTGTTGTTGACTCAGGTGTGTGTAAGCTGACCAATCAGAGCACACTGGGTATTCCAGAAAGGGGGCCTTAAAGAGACAGGAGCTATAACAGAGTGTTTCAAATAGAGGGAGGATACAGTGTTACTGCACCTGAACCTGAAAATGAGCATGATATATCTCCTTTACTATTAAAAAGGTGGAATAGTGTCAAATCCAAGTGCAACAAAAGCTACAACAAAGAAGTTCGAAAAAGAAACACATCAGTTTAGAAAAACAGGGAATTTAAGTACGTCTTCAGAGGGTTTTTAAAAAGATTCAGTTGGATTTTGATGATATAATAGTAAGAGGTAAAACTATTCCAAACTTTTGAGGCCTTTCTGAGGTCAATTTTAAGCCACGCTCTGGGAACTTCCAGTAGCCTCTAGTTTGCAGACCTGAGAGGCATTAACTCATACTATGGACATAAGAATTCAAAATGGACTCAGGGGTTTAACCTAGAGCCTCACAGGTAATAACTAATTCGTAACTGGCGGACAGTGGGGGGAGGCCTAACTTTCGTTAGAGGACAAGCTGCAGCATTTTGGACCATTTGAAGATGAGCTAATTCTGCGTACAGCATTTGAAATGTCTGTTGTGTATAATAATCTTCTGAGATTTTGAACGTGTATGCAATATGTATAGGCCAGATTAAATGAAACCTTTGTTGTTATGTTTGGTTGTAATATATCAATTTGGTTTGATCACGTGATTACAGCTCTATATTTCGATTCTAATCTTTTTCTTTATGTAATTCTATGTATGTTTTGGTTTTTTTTTTACCCCAGAAAAAAATGGTGATACAATGCCCCACTGTGTTTCGAATGCCTGTTCTTCTCTTTTATTGTGATTGTGATTACAAGTTGTATTTTACTATGTTGTGATTCTGTGCGGCTGCTAATTCGGTCATGTTTCTTTTGTAAGACACACCTTGATCTCAGTGGGGCTTCCTGGCAAAATAAAGATAAAATAAATAAATAAATAAATAAATAAAGTGAAACAAATAATTTCCACATGTCACAAGCTAAAATTCAGAAGTTGCACGATTGGCTGCTACATCTTTCTGTCAGTATATGTCTGTATGAGCGTGTAGGCGGTGATGATGACAAGTTAGTATAGATGTTATTGTTTGACATTCTCTGGCTGTGACGCAAACCAGGTCAAAGCCCCTTTTACAATCTGATAACGACAGTATTTGTATCACAGTCTCACCTCTGACTTTAATTAGCAACCAGCTAACACACAGAGGCCAGCAGGCTGTAACTGTGATTTTAATTAAGATTGATATATAACTGACTGAGAGGATCTCAAGTTGCATCCCCGGGGTCGGATGGGTGGCAGGTCTCCCATCCCCTCTCACCTAAATGGGGATCTCAGTTCTCTTATTGAGACATGCAGCACTGTGTCTGTGTCTCCGATAGCTCCCTGAGCGGTGTTTAGCATGTATAGGTTGAACCTCCATGTCACTTGGAAGTGAGCCTAGAGACTGACATCAAGCCTGCCTGGTGTGTGTCTGTGGCAACAAATGGTAACACGTCATCAGTCAAAAACGGAACGTGGATGCTGAATGCTCGTGTTAGAAAGGAAAGCCAAGTGTGGTCTCAGACATTATATTTCATGTAACGAACGTCCATTTGCCGTAACCGATCTTTTTGCACAACATTTTATGAAATGGCATTCTTTTTGAGTAGCTCTGTTTTAAACATTGCAAGGGGAATGGAAGAAAAGACACAGCCTAGGTGGTTTAGACAAGTCCTCAACTAAGCAAAACCTAAGCATGGTGACACATTAACAGTCTGGCTTTAACCCTAAAAGTATGGGTTATTTAGGGTTGATTTTTCGTATTTATCACATTTCAGACAGACGTGTATATCGCACATGTACATATGACAATGACGATGAAATTACAATTTTGTTTTTAAGGTATAATGACATTTATAGCAGTAGTATGAAGTATTAGTAGAATTCAGTCCACATTACAGGCTTTACTTAGACCACTCGCGCATTAAATTGTTGGCAAAGTATGTTCCTTAGTTTCACGTAGGTCCTCATTCGGGGGAGCTGTTTAATATAGTTTGTGTGAAAGTGTGTGTGTGTGTGTGTGCGTGTGTGTGTGTGTGTTTTTCTGTGTATATTTTATCACCCCTGGATCAACCTCTAACCCTTGGGGGCCTGCTGTGTGTGTAATGACCTTTCACCACACCCTGCGCGAGACAGAACGATGATCCTAACATGGCTTTTACACGCCTCCAACACGCTTCCTCTCCCTCTCTCACGCTTATGTGCTCCAGATGTGGCTTTCATCTGCACACAGATGTGTCACAGAAAATTGGGTGGCTAAGCGATGAGTCTTCCTCACTGAGGAGTGATGTGAGGGAAAATGAAGAGTTTGTTGCGGTACAGTTTTCCCTCGCCATCCCATCACTATTGTTTTGTGAAAATGGGACAGTGTCTCAGAGGGAAGAGATAATGGGACTCAGAGATGAGGTAGTTTGCTTGGCCTCTACATATATGTCACTGTGAATATGTCGTTTGCAAAACCGGCCTGCCCTTTAATTGGATGTTTATCTTGGCCTTGTGAAAAGGGCACAGCTAAAACCCCTAATAAAAGCAGCGGGCAGCACAACAGAGGCTCACAAGAAGTGCTCAAAAACTTGACTGCACAAAGAAATAAATTCATGTAATATTAGCATTTTAAGTGACTCGACTTTTTCCATTGTAGCTCAGCTCGTAACTGGAGATGAGTGTGATGAGGTGCAAACTGAAAACACAGAGGGGTTGAGAGACAGAGTCATGAAAGCCAGACGAAGAAAGTGGCACTGACTGTTCCACAGATGCCGAACCAGAGGAGTGGTGATTGATTTTGCGCACAGAGCCGCCGGTCTGGCTTCACTTAAGCGAGTGAAATGTATAGAGTGATCACACTGCAGTGTGACGCAGCTCACAACTGAGATTTTCCTCAGCATTTTACTTCTACATCAACATCCTGACCATGACTTTAAATGAGAAATACGTTGAAGGTGAAAAGGGCACAGCAAAAAGGAAGAGAAAAGAGAATACTTGCTTTTTCAACACACACACCCACAGGCATGCTGTGATTATTAATCAAAATATTATCAAAAATTATAATATGGTATTTTTATGAGGGTAAAATGTATATAGCATTATAAATGAAGCATTGTGGTGTTACAGAGATTCCCACAGACTACACATCAAATTCTTTGACATGAGGGAACGTGCTTGTTTGCACATATACCCCAGCAAAGATCACACTATCATCATGTTTTTTTTCAGAGAGAATGACAAGAAATATATATATTTCTTATAAAGATGTGTAGCAGACCTTTACCTGAAATTGTTTGTATTGAAATGATGTAAATGCACTAGAACTGAAACAATTGACAACTATATTCATCTTGTTTTTTTTCAATCATTTCGGATTTTAAGTAAACGTGCACATTTTCATTTTCTCAAATGGAACATTTGCAGGTTTTCTGAGCCTTCTATGTTTAGTGCTCATACTAACCAATTAATTTTGCTTATTGCAGTGTTTTTATAATGCTCCCCAGAAACAGAGGGCCATCAATCAGGCACACATGCACATACACACATACCTGTATCCCAGCTGTCGGCACACCACCTCAGCGTCACGATCAGTCCATCCGTCATCACACACCGTCCCCCATTGACCAGACAGATAGAGTTCCACCCGACCTTCCCTCGGGCTCTCTCCTCCCACAAGCCTTACAGGCACACCTGAAGAAAACACACACACACACACACACACACACACACACACACACACACACACACACACACACAAACAATTTAGACTGACCAAACAGACTCCCCTTCCGGGCTAAAGTAACCCAAAGCCCCTGAGTCTAGAAAAAGGCACAACATACATTCCTTGACAAACCTGATCTTCCAGGCCCTGCCCTGTCTAGCGGGCAGGGCATGTGCACTCACGTCTCCTACAAAAGAAGTAGCTCGAACACCTGTCTGTTTTCATGCGTGCAACCACTTGTGCGCCCAGAAGGGGAAATTGTTAGGCTCTCATCACTATGCGAAGATCATTTATTTTCATCCCCTCTCTGTTTTTCACACGCTCCCTCTCTTGATCTGTCCCTCTCAAATGGTTTTCACTCACGCTGTTAATCAAATCAGTCTGGGCTTTACGTTCAAACAATCCATCATCGTTTGTCTGCACACAGATGCCCTGTTTTGCACACACAAGCACACACTAGTCTGAATGCCAACCTCTTTTTCATGTGTGGACAGTTTCAGGATCAGTTTACACTTCTGCCAAGTGGGCCTCTGTGGCTCTAGTACCTGCGGTTTGACCCATACTGTTGTACTAGTCGACCCTTGCTGGCAGTCTTTTGGTCTATTGAGGAGGTTGAATCAAGGGTGGAGCCATTCATTGAGAAAAATCACTATGATTGACTGATCAGCTAAGCGAATCAGTGCGGGAGAAGAGGAACGGAAAAAGAAAGGGAAAGCCTCATGACTCTTGATTGGCAGCTGAATTCTTAGTGTGTGCGGTGGGAAAATGGTCACCAATGTTGCTTCATCCTAACACAGTTTGTATATTTACAGCCCATAGTTTTCCGGTTTCAACTGGTGGTATGGAGAGTTATTTCCTCTGACCCAGGTGCAGAACTTCCTTTAGACAAAACAACAATCGGTCTTCAACGCCACTGGGTCTCTGGAATCAGTTTGTTTGTCTGGTGACGATGGCGAAACAAAGTACGTTTTTGTTGAAGTCACAGTACGCTACGTGTAATCCTACAGCTAAAAGATGCGGCTGCTTGGTAATAACCATTTTGTTCAGCTGAAGCTGAAGTTATCCACATTCCCTGGAGGGTTATGTCTTCATAGTAAACTTAGTAAGATACAGCTCACAGCGTGGCCAACACATTCTTCATTTTAAAACCAGTCTTTCAGCTGCCGTGCCACCAGACTACAGAGCAGCTTCTTTCCTCAGGCTGTGAAACTCAACTCAAATCCTCAACATTCCTCTCACTGATCGCCTCGTTTGCTCCTGTATGTCACATAGATGCACTGCGTCACAAGCAGTTAAAACTCCTTGTAGTACCTTCGAGCTGTTGAGTATGTATCGTAGGTTGATGCGTTTGGAGCTCGAACATCAAATATATGCAGTTAAAAATCAAACCGCAGCAGATGTCACTTCAGCCCCAAATTGTCCCCTGTTGAATGACGCATTTCGTGCGTGGGACATAATAATTGTAGGAGGGGGAGATTAAGACAGAGGGAGGTAATTGTGGGAATGTTTACTTCTCGGTCGGTGTTGGCTATTGAGGAAATGCTCATCTGTGTCCTCTCACTTACTAACACAAACACTGCTTCCCCCCCGACTCGCTCAGCACACAAACAAACACATGATACGCTGCTACTCTGGCACGACGCTAATGTGGCAGTCTCTCGCAACAGGCAGTGAAAGAGCGAGAGGGAGGGAGGGAGAGGGTTCAAAGCACAGCCCGGCTTATCTGCTTTTTCCCCCTTCTCCAAAAACAACATAAACCAATCTGCTTGCGGCATGCTGGGGGGGAGAAGGAGGGATTTAAGCACGCGCACAAACACTCGAAACAAACGCACGCTAACAAACACACACAAACGCCACGTAGTAATGACATAATTCTTTAGTGGGTGTTTGTAGGGGATAGATTGTCCCTCCAGCCTCTTGCCAAACAGCATAAGCTCCCTAAACCCCACTTATCATCACTTACGACATAAACAAAAAAAAACACGATGTATCCTCTCTGTGACATTCACCAGACTTATCAGACCTCATATCTGTTACATTCAACAGCAGGTCAGATGGCGGAGACCTGACCAGCTGCATACAGTCTGAGGTGAAATCCAAACCCCTTGCCGGTTCTACGCAGTTCTGTCCCTTCACATCTTTATTGGTGTCTGGAGGCTACAGACATCAGCTTGATTAATGGCGCTACCATTCAACCACTCCCCCCCCCGCTTTCAGCAAGTAGCGACACAACTGAATCCTTCTGTCTCCTCTTATAAAAAGTTAAGAAGTACAGTCCTCCAGTAGGATGATTTTGTGTAACATGAACCAACCCGCTGATGCCATGTAGCTGACTGCGCGGGAGGAACACCGGCATGAGGGAGACTTACTCGCAGTCGGCCCGTTTAATCATGATGACTTTTCAAGCAGCCCGGTAATTAAGGCAGGACAAGCCGGCCAACAGCTGTGGCTATTAGAGTTAGTAGGACTTAGATCATCCTCTATCTGTCTCGGGGAGAATGTCGGCCTTCCTCTTCTAAGTAAGATGAGATCCAATTGGCTGCAGGTCGAGCTTGGCAGAGATGTTAAAAGCAGATTTCAGATCGGCTTACACTTCCATCACCTGATTGTATGAAGCGACAGGAAATTACATCAAGACTTCCATCATGTGGTTTCCTGTTCTTCACTGCCTATGATGTTTGTTTTAAGCTATTATTGCTTATAACAACATCAATATGCCTTACTTTTCATATATCTTGTTTTTATCCTTATTCTTATTATTACAAAGACAAGAGTGTTAACGTATCATTAAGAGCATTTTGAGTGCACTCTGTGATTTTTGAGAAAGAGCATTACCATCTATAAGGGCAAATACCAGCTTCATAACTGATTTTACTCAAACAATATGCAGAAATGTTTAAAGCTCACCAACACATAGCGTGCTAACCGACAAAGCTCCCCTCTCTACCCTCTAACACCCCCACATGGACGGAACCGGGAGTGTTGTTCCAATTAACTAACCTAGAGTTTCAAGTAGCACTATGGTAGCTGCTCTTAGTCTTTCTAAGTAACCATGCGCATGCCTTAGAAACATATGCTCGTCTAACCACTTACATAAACAACATTTCAGAGATAACGCTCTCAGCCATCCGTAGTTTCAATACTATCTGGATACTATCTATCTTTAAGTAGGCCTGAAGATTCCATCTTACTGGTTGGGAGACTTTCTCCGTGGCGCTCAGGGCTGCAGGCGATGTTAACGTCTTCATGGTGTGTGCAGTCATGACGGAGCCACTCCCTCCTGTTGCACAGCATTAGGCTGGGCTCTTTCCCTGTGCAGCTCACATCATCCAAAAGAATAGGACCCGACCCCACCCCGAAGCGTGGGATCGGGGTGATGTCGAGGCCTTCAGAAAGGAGAGTCTCACCTAGTCTGCAACGTATAACACACACACAAACACACATTTTTTTTGCTACTTATTAATAAGTAATGAGAGTGCATGCGCCTGTCTGGGGGTATTAATACTTCATATCACCTGTAACCAAGTTGTCGGCACACCACTCGAGTGTTAGAGTCTGTCCAGCCGTCATCGCACACCGTCCCCCACTGGCCACGGTAGAAGACTTCTAAGCGGCCCTCGTGGTTGACTGCACCCCCAGCTAACCTGACAGTGCCATCTGGAGAGGCAGAGATAGAGAATTCACAATTTAAACACTGCACACTGCAAACACATTCATTTCTGGCTGCAGTCATGACAAAAAAGCTCTGGGAGATCCTGTTTGGACTTAAAAGCAAGTGCCGAGATTCAGTCCTTAAGACTTCCGCCTTCACATGGAGGTCACCTGGCAGCACACCAGACTCTTTCTCCTCTCCTTGTGTGTGGTCAATCCACACAGAGCCTCTCCCACACTGTTTGCTCAGGTTGAGCAGCGGCCAGCCTTCATACTTATAACTCCTAAAAGCTCATCTCAAGGCGGGGGCTCATGTGAGGAAGGTAGTGTTTTCACCTGGCAACCTTCTCATGCGTGTCGTTGATTGAATGTTGTTTCTTTAAACCGATTTGCCATGCCTTCTTCGAAAGAAACATTTGACTTGTCACAGCAGGAAAGGCACAAGTGTGACTCAGTGTGCATAAGGCCAAGGTCCAAGCACCACAAAATGTAGATGGAATGCAGCCATTATTAATCTAATCAGTTACACCTGTGTTAAACAAGTCAAAACGTCCTACACTGTATCTGTACATGCAAAATATGTGTTCATTTCACTGGCATTTCTTGTGAAAATCACTAATGCTGAAGCAGGTGTTGTGTTACCTGTAAGAGGGTTGCAGGACACTCCTGCGTCCTCAGAGTGCAGACAGTTGTGTTCCCCCCAGGCACTTTTTGGACACTGCTCCAGAGTGAGCTCATTGCCTGTGCAACGCACCTCGTCCAGCCACACGCGGTTTGAACCTTTGCCAAAATGTGCCTGGCCCCATGCCTTCGCCACACCGCTAGAAAGAATTAAGAAGGTAAAGAAGAATGGAGGGTTTTGTTTTCTGTTTTTTAATTAGAAACAGGTGTGCTGTCTGGCCCTGATCAACAGATTTCCAGGTATAGCATACTGTATTTGTTTAATCTGAAAATTGACTGGAATAAACTTCTTGCATTTCAAATCAATCTTGGCACGGACGTCCGTGCATACATAAACATTACACCAACACCAACACCACTGTGGCATTCACAAAAAGTGCACACAGGAACATTTGAGTGTAGTGTTGCTAAATATGCATATCTCTGCGGTGGTAGAATCCGTGCAGGAACAATGAGGCTGATTCATTATCTGACCCCCAGATGTTCTTTACTGCTCGCTCCTCTCTCTGTGTGTCCGAATGGAAAGAATACTTCTCATACTTTTGGAGACAGAGGAAGATAGACTGCATGACACCCACATCAGCTCGTCTCAGCTTCTTACTCTGCCTCTCTGTCAGACTTTTTCCTCACTTTCTCATACTCACTATGTGCTTCCCTTTGTGCTATTTATGGCTGCGAATGAATATGAACATCGTCATATCTGTGAGTGTAAATGTGTGGGTGTGTGCGCCCCCTCACCTCAGCCCCAGCTGTCGACACACCACCTCTGCATCGTTGTCGTCCCATTGGTCGTCACATATCGAACCCCACTGCCCTGCATGGAAGACCTCGATTGTGCCCTCTGACTTTGATCGACCTCCCACCAGCCGTATAGGGAGCGCCATTATCGCTGAAATGCACACATTCACACGTAGTCCGCTTTAGGAGTATATGCAGGCTGATGAAAATACAGGATTTTTCATTTCAAAGCATATATTGAGGACAATTATAAAACCTCCCCGTTATCAGTACCTACCTTGCTGCTGGGTGCAGGCGATGGCTGCCACCGTAGAACACTCTCCTCCATTCCAGGTAGTCTTAGCACACTGGAGCAGGTCTGGCTCCTCTCCCTGGCAATGAACTGCTCTCCAGTGGAGCTTGGACGAACCCGGACGAAACGGGGGAACTGCACGTGCACGTCCTGAGATCCTGGAAGGGGATCAATAAGTAAGAAAATCTTTTTTTTTTTACTCATTTAAAAATACTGTTCTTTAACCAACAGCTTACACACAGTCTTATCTGATGAGAGGTGTAAATTACAACATTGAAAAAACATTTTAAGTAGGGTATGAAAGGCTGAGATGTAGTGAGTAAAAATGAACTGAATACAGTTTTTAAACAATTGAGGTTATCACAATTTCTTGTTGCGTGCATTTAATTGAAGAAAAACATGTATTTGCAACCTCATTTCTACTACAATTTACATAATGTATGAAGAAACTAAATCAAAATGTATGACTGGGTGCTCTTAAATTAAGCGCTGGTGCACCTTCATGAATAAGTGCAACCTAATTGGATTTGCTTGGCACTGCTTTTTTGCTCTGAGCAAAATAAGCTGTTTCAGCCTGGTAGCAGTTACTGTGAGCCACCTGCATGTCCATGATCTATAATTCCAGGGCCAGTACGGTCAGCGGTTTCACACCCAACAGCTTTCAATAAGCGGCCACGTGAAAGTCATCACCAACGATTCCAGCTGACATATGGCTGACATTTGCCCTCTTTCCTTTCCGCTGTGGACTTTTATTGACTCCTGTGTGAATATGCACACACAGGCATGTGTTCATGTCAGCAATGCATGCCAGCGCTGGCGTTAGTGTCACCATGTGTAGAGAGTGCATAGAACGCCTCTGTTCTCCAGAGGAGTCAGACGCCTTCTCGAAACATCTACACCCCCCCCCCCCCCCCCCCCCGCTTATGAACACTGTCGATACGTATGATCTGCCTATGGGCTCCCAACCTCCACCCCCCGGGATCCATCAGTGGCTCTTTCAGCACGAAAGACTCTAATAATTTGAGACAATATGACACAGTTGCATGTGTATGTGAGTGAAAGGGAGACAAAGAGGGAGCTGGCAACAAGGTAAATAGCTGAGCACTTAAGGTATTTAAATACCTCTAGGGGAATGGGGGGGGGGGGGTTGGAATGCAGGGGTCACGCAAGAAAAGTACAAAGACTGTTCAGAGAGTGCATGCATGTGTAAGTCTGAAGCGTCGTGACATTCCCCAACATTCCCACCAAATTTCCATCACACTCCTGCCATCTGTCAAAACCTCTGACGGCAGCCTCACATAGTGAACGTATCTGACAGACGGTGATTGTACTTGCACCTGTGTCTGAATGCGCATGCGAGAGGAAGAGAGAGAGCAGAGTGTGTTCGTCTCACCCCTTGCCCAGCTGTCTGCAAACCACCGTGGCGTCCTCGTCCCCCCACTCATCGCTACAGACGGACCCCCACACGCCGGCCAGATAGACCTCCACCCTGCCGTCGAGCTTGGAGCGGCCTCCCTGCAGACGCACAGAGCCTGGGACGGAAAGACGGTTGAAGAAAAAGGGGATGTGGAATAATACAGCACATACAAAAAGGGGATAAAAGACGTGTCACACCATATCAAAATGCATCAAAGAGGAGGGCGTTAAGGGACAGAAAGAGGGAGCAGGATGAGAGGCAGCTCAATCCAAAGAAGAGGAAGGCTGCGTTTGATTTTGTAGAGACGATGGAAAAGCATATACACAGGCGCACAACTGTCTTAGAAATGAAGCAGTGAATCTGTCAACATCAAAAACAGCTGCATGCACAAGTTGTCATTGCACTTCAGTTCGTGACATAACGTTTCGTGTGTGTCGTCGCCTCTAGTCTACCCGTCTACAAACAGTAAAGAGATGGAGTTGTTAAATAGCACATGATGACTCTTTGCTTTTCTAGTTGTCTTTCTATTGTCAAAGCAAGTGTTTTTTTCTTTTTCCCCAAGAATACAACAGATTTCTATTTGGGGTTTTTCACAATTTCTTATCCCAAGTGTACAGAAGTTTCTACTAAAAAGACGTGCCTATACGGTGTGCGTCCATGTTGTTTATTGAAATGCCCTGATTTGTATATACCTTCATGTACGGGTGAGTGCCTGCCTCTTACTGCCACCAGCACATCAGAATTTAAATCGGAGGGGACACCAAGTGTTTGTGTTTTTTTTGTTTTTTTTCATGAAATCCAAAGACCCCAAATTTGGCCAGTGGTGGAAAGAGTAGTGAAAAATCTGCACTCAAGTACGAGTACCGTTACATTACTGAAATATCACTCAGTTCCCTTTAAAACTATTGGTATTAACAAGAAAGCAAAAACAATACTTGAGTAAAAGCAAGATGTATTCAACTCAAACGCTATTCAGAGTATAAGTCACTTCTTAACCGTTGAAGAGCAGGCGTTTGATCGAAGGGGTTCCTGTTTCTCCAAATCTTCAGTCTGAATCACTCCCCCTTCTTGCTTTGTTCTGCTCAGTGGTCATGGCCACCTCACCAAACCTGCGCCTGCTGCAGAGATTTGTAGTTTTTTTGTCCGTATGTCAGAGCTTTCATCGACTCATCTGTAATCAGATCGCCTTATTGTCGACAAAAATACAGATGACTGATTGTACTCAGTACTCAGTTATGATTTGCAAAGTAACTGAGTAGATCACATTGTGTAATGCACACTTTAGAAGTGCTAATAAGGAGGAGTGATAAAAGTACCTGCGAAAATGACTTAGTTACAGTCATTCGAGTAGTTGTAATTAGTTACTTCTACCCCCTGAATTTGGCGTTCCCCATTGTCTAATCGTCCAATCGCCTTTCATAAATGGATCAATGTAAGTCAGTTCCATGTATCAATTACCGGAAGATGAATTGCCCCGGTGCCGTGCCAACACACTCCCAAGACTAAAAATACCACAGGCTGCTTGTCTTGAGCCAGATGGAAATCACACACTCTATTCCTTTCACCACTCTCTCTCTCTCTCTCTCCCTCTCTTCTACTTCGCTACCTCTCATCAAACCAGAGATGTAGGACCCACTTTGTCTTCAGTGTTGAATTTAGCAACACCTCACAGGCTCCGGCCTGTGTCGTTGATACAGCTCCTGATAATGTGATGTCCCCAACCATTTTTGAATGCAAGCGGAGAGATTTTATTCAGCCTGCTCGCTTCACTCTGGCGATCCCTTTGGTCTGCCTTACTGCCAGATGCACCTTATAAGCAAATACCTGAGCACTCATCATTAAAGCACAAATGTGCTTAGACTTGCCATCTGAATACACAGTAGTCACACTGGGATAAAGTTAAAGGTGTGTCCTGTCCAATTACAACACCTCAGCTCAGCGGGCTTCTTGAGTTTAACACAACAGGAGCTGGGAAATAGTTAACACACATGCAAACACTGCAGCTCATCAGTTCAAATACAAATCCATTCAGCATTCAACTGACAGTATGTGTTAGATAATGTGTGGATTTCAGCTCTTAAGTGGTATTTAAGTTGATATTTCCAAAGATTTCAGATGGTGAGTGTCGCTCTGTGTCTGTGGGCCTGCGTGTTTACCTTGTTTACAGTCGCAGTAGCCCCAGTCCACTCTGCCTGTGTGGCTCCTGAAAAAGCACCAGGGTCGGATCCTGCCGTCCGGGTTGCGGCAGTGGTTGTGCTCTCCTATCCCTTTGCCCGGGTAGCGCTCCCTGAAGCCGGACACCTCGGTCCAGTTCACGCAGCGGGTGCCGGACTCGGTGACGTCTATCGCCCCCCGGTAGAAGCCGTCTCTCCCGCGGCTCTGGACGCAGTCGGTGAAGGGCAGGATGAATGAAGGGACGCTGCCGGCGCGGGAGAAGCCGCGATCCGCAGCCAGGAGCGCGGCTGCGAGGGCGAGAAACGCCGCGTTCATGTTAGGTGTGTGGCTGTGTGTCAGGCAGCCGAGGACGGTCGCTTCTGTGCGCTATCATCAGCTGAGGAGAGGGTTTGCAGCCAGCCTCATCGCCCTGCCGCGGGACGAGACTGAGCGCCGGTAGAGTGGAGAAAAAAAAAAAAGACGCGGATCAATGAAACTCCTATTTACGTGGGCTGATGGGCAGGCAGCCCCCCGACCAAAATCACATAACGTGTTTGTAATTTCCCCCCAAATTGCAATATTATACCATTTAAATAAGTCAATGTGGTAATAATATATCGATCAAAATATATTTATGGGAGCTGTGGAGCAGATTTAAGGAGGGAAACGAGCAGTATAATGTGATCATCGCTGCCTTTATAATCCCAGAACATGGTAATCTGTTGAGGGCTCCCAAAACTTTAATGAATAGAAGTTTGGCAATGTCCTTTAGCTCTATCTTCCTTTTGTTTTTATTCCTATGATCAAGTGTGGGAATGTTCCGCGTGGAGCCGCATCACATCAGTGAAACATGACTGGGATGCGTCCAGTTCTGACGCAGTACAGTAAAATGTACACTCGCTCTCTCCATGTCATTTTACTTATGGGTGAATGTTATAATCACTGTTAATTAATGGAATTAAATGGAGAATTTGCGAGCCCCCGTTGGAATGATTCACAAACGATTTTAAACTGTGTTTTCTCATCACTGAAACTAATGAACTCTAGATACTTTACAAGAAAGGATATGCGAATTGTTGATGTATCTACTTTCTGGCTTTTTTATTTGTGGTGTTTTAACTCCGCCCCGTGTTATTTTCGGTGTTCACTGGTGAGGATATTAGGCTGCACTTTGCATTTTTAACTTAATTTTCATATAAACCTCCCTTAATTTTATTATCTTTATCCTCATCTAGGCTGAATTATATTATTGTTTACTCTGTTTTGTATTTTGTTTTGCACATATATACCCTCTACGAGATATAATATGTTGTGTATGTTCTAAAATATATAATATAACCCTCTAAAAAAAGAACCCCCCAAAAAGCGTCCTGTCTGGTGACGTCATCCACTGGCGTCCACTCAATCACAAGAAATGTTGACTTGGCGTCCGCCGCAAGTCCCGTCGGTGAGCGGAGTCAGCCCCTGATAACCCGCCCCACGGTTTGCCGCTTGAGCCGCTCCCATCGCAGAGGCAAACCCATCATCAGATGGTATTCACTTTTAAAAGACGTGCAAAAGACAACAACCAATGAGCAGTCTCAGTTTTGCGGCTACGTCCAGTTTCTCAAAAGAGCCCGAGCGCCCCGGTGTAAATAACGAGCCCACCCTGTGTGCTTCCTTTTTAACGGACTACACAGACAGTTTGTCACCGTTATGCGCCAGCTGTAGTCAGATTTACACAGCTTGGGTGTAACAACAACTACAACAACAACAGCAACACAATGGGTTTAATTAAGCTGAGTCTCTGTCTGTGTTAGATTTTATTGCACCCTTTACTAGATTGAGTATATTTTCTAGACTTATGAAAATATTTATGTAATTGTGAAAAATCAGAACACGGTTTTTACTGTCGTCTGTCAAATAGTCATTCAGTCTAGTATTTAAATTTTTATTGAGGCAAATTGATGTCAACTCTTACATTTGAGCTTTTCCATTTTTAAAAAAATCAGGAAAGATTTGTGACTGCAGGCTACCAAACGAATTTCGTAAAAAGTCATTTTGATCATTTTGCTAGTGCCATTATTAAAAGCATCAAAAAGCTAATTGTGGCCAAACTTTGAGAAAGCAGACTTAGACAGCAATACCAGGAACATTGTTTTCAAAGAGAGGCTTTAATGATTTTTAAATCTCAATAAGTATACCGCTAATACAAACATAGAAAAACAACCAGCCGAACTAGAATGAAAGCGAAAGCAGGATGTGTGGTGCAGATTACTCAGAAAATGTGTTTTTTGCTGAAACACTTACGTTTTTTTTTAATTGAGTTCATAATTTGTAGTTGTTCCATAATTTGCCATACCGTAGATTGGAAGGTGAAGCCCTAATGTGCATGCGCTGTGTTAATGTCTTATCAATGCATTCATTCATTAATGGATGTTTATTGTTGTTTGGTCTCTCTTGACCGGCTGTAAGTGAAAAGTGTCTAGCATTAGTTTTGTTGTGAACTGGCACTTTATAAATAAAATTCACTTGACCTATTGAAACAAGTTCGTATCAACAGCCTTGAGCTTGCTACTTGTTTAGCCCACACAGTCCAACATAATACAAGTTATTAAACCCATTTCAGTGTTTGAGGATATGAGACTTTAGATGTCTTGAGGATAACAAGAATAATCCAGGCAAGATCAAGGCACTGGACCCAAAAGCAGTTTCCCAGAGAACAAAGGTACAGCACACACACACACACACACACACACACACACACACACACTGTCCCAGTATTTCAGTGACAGGCACCAGCGTGCCAAACCCTGTTGCAGCCACTTGTCGTGTCAAGTGGCGTCTGCAGGAATGCCAGTACTCAAGTTTTCCCAGCAGAACAGTCTTTTGTAATTATATGATCACATAAGTATTCACACCTTAATTGTGTACTGAGACATTTACAGCACATTCCCTCAAGGAACACTGCCTAACAGGAATTAAATGAACAATGAGGTGCATGAGATCTTAAAAGAGCACCTAATTATCATAGGTGTTCTATGCGGTTTTGTGGTTCAAATATCAGAGATGACAGTAAACAAATCAAAGAGGGGTGGGGTGACGTGCAGCAAAGGCCCTCAGGCCGGGAACATTCGCTTTTGTTTTACACTATGGTTCTTTTGCGGAATCAAACTACAACATTTCCTGGTCACTGAAAACATGTGAAAATTTTTGACATTTTGTCCATGAAAATGTGTGCAAACACTGGGTTTGTTTTTTTAATTTTTTTCATGCTGTACTTAAGATTTTATATATGTTGTCTGAATAAACATTCTTTACACTGTTCATGTGTTTATGTACTGATTTGCTTATCTGTGTAGTTATTGGAGTAATTCAAATGTAGCAGTAAATATTTAGAAAGCAGATGTGTTTGAAGAAGCAAACTATTGTAGAAACAAGAGTAGCCTTTTAAATATTACTGCTATTTCAGGCTGATGTGACCCTCTCACTAACAGCACACATTTTGTCTTATCTTTTTAAATAATGGTTGCGTAGGCTCATGAGTCTGGTATCGTCACTTTGCTTTACAGTTACATCTACAAAGGCAAAAATTGCCTCCTGAAGCTACACGAGGTATACATAGAAGTGATATGTGCTTACTGATTAGAAGCCCAGTTAAATGTTCAAATTGCATTTCGTACAGACGTTTACTGGCTTTACTGACCCCATTATTTTCAAATGGAACCACTGTGAGTGTCACATTTTTTTTGTATTACAGTGAAAGGTCTCCATAACTTGGTTTAACTGCCATAGCATTTTAGTTGGTCGCCTCCTCAGTATGATGTGTAATGACTTTGGTGATCACCTTGCTTCATCAGGTGCCACCACCAGGACAAAAAAACACCTGTAAAACGTATGACAGCAACTTACACATTGGGGAACGTGGTTAACATACCTGCTAAACATTCTCATGTTAAAGATGTTTTCTGTGACCACTGTGTCTGAGGGATGAGACAAAGATGATTTACATAGTGCCTCTGGCGTCCTCAATCTAGTGTTCCCTGATTGGATGGCCTCAAGCGTCCCTATATGTCGACGTCATCAAACAGCGTCCATTCAGTCACAAAAGTGTTCACTTTTAATTGACACCCACGTACGCCGAAACCAGCCCCGGTGGGCGGTGTCAGCACTCGATAAGCCACTCCGTCGGTCGCGGATCCCACAAGCACCTCAGCATACACGAATGAGAGACAGCAGCCACTAAGCTGTGGTGAACCGATGTTTTAAACATTTTAATTTAGCGGCTAACTCCATCTACACGAAAGCCCTTTATCTATCCCGAACGCTCCGGTGTACATTTCGAGTGCACCTATTGTGACTTCTTTTTTGAGCGGCTATTACACTGTAGCCGGTTGTTAGCACACGTATACAACGCTAACTTGCGGTTTGAATGTAAGAACAAACAAGAACATATAATAGCCAGTCAGGAAACATTACCAGCGAGGAAATGAATAGTCGACTACAAGAGATCCGCGAGAGACAAAAACTCAGGCGGCAGCTCTTAGCTCAACAGGCAAGTGAAGAGTGGTGTTGTTGTTGTTAGCAAGTAGCTAACCTGGCAGCACAACCAGCCAGCTAACCATGTCTGTAGCTTCATGTTAAACCTGTATGGTAAATAATATTCAACCGTAAGATGCACCAAAGGCAAAGACATTGGTCTTCTTCGAGTGGAGTCCAGACGCAAATAACTTGACTGTAAATGAAAATGGGTACAACACGTTGAAGCAGTATGAGGGTTTAATTTAGCTGAGACAAACGAGGTTTTGAATAAGTTATGAACAATATGTCGAAAAGATTTAGTTAAAAGAAGTTACATTAAAGCGGTCCAGATTATTAAGAATGCACATAGGCCACACTTGGATTAAAGGGGCACTATTTAGTTTTGGAGAAGAAAGTCGAGCTCAGAATTTTGCTATTTAACGTTACAATACTATTTCGGTGATAATACAAACTCGGACATGTTTATCTTCTTCATAACTGAATAAACTAGTTTTTTCTCAGAGGAACATAAGGTCCCCAGAACACTGTGTGAAGCTAGAAGTGTGCCAGGGTCCAGACAGCATGAATTTGTGCTGTCCTTCAGTTTGTTTATTACGTCACAAATAGGAGGAGCACTTTTTTTGTGCTTGGTCCCCAAAACCACACAGTGCACCTTTTAAGTTCATATATGTGCAAGGTTTGCATTGTATAATAAAGGAGATCAGAATTAGAAGATTAGCGGCTGAATACTTACTTTTCTCATTCTTGTCTCCCCACAGTTGGGAGCTGAAAGCGCCGACAGTATCGGAGCTGTCCTCAACAGCAAAGATGAACTGAAGGAGATCGAGGAGACAAGAGAAACATGCAGGTAATGTGAGATTTGACAAATACACATACTTAATGGCATGGGGAGCACGACTTGGCTTGGAGAGCCAGGCAATGACCCAGAATAGCTGCCATTCCTTCTCGAGTTGTGCCATTTGGTTCCTGTATTTCTGCGAATATTCAAGATCCTTTTCTAAAATCAGCAGCTCCACTCAACTCGCCTTCAACATATTTTTGTAAACATTTGTCCATCATAACTTAGAGACATATCAGGGCAATACAAGACAGGTAAATAAATGAAACAAAACATCATAAAAAATAAAATATATTTTTTTTATTTTCTCTTAACAAATTAATGCATGAACATTTTAACATCTTGTCAGTTTTGTCATGTTGTTGTCAGTGCCAAAATGTTGATCCTGTGCTTTGGTGAGAGTGAATCTGGGAATGTATCTTTGGTTGTTTGTGTTTTTCAGGTCATCACTTGATAGCTTAGTCGCACCTTCCAAAAGGAAGGCACAGGTGGAGGGAGAGGACACGGAGGAAGATGTGGAAGAACAGAAGGTGAGCATTATCATGTGTTGGTGAGCATCATGAATCTACAGGGGTCATAGAAGCCTCCACCCTATTCTATTCATGTGGGTCATTGCATACCATCTCACGTACGGCTTCCCAGTTCATCTTACGGATTTTATTGAAAGAAAATCATGTTGAAACTTCTGTTAAATTCATGGCACTTTGCACATCCAGTAGTTGTACTACAAATCCTTTAAGTAGTAAATCCTTAAGGTATGAGTTTTGGCAATTTAGCCCTCACAGCTACTGTACATTTCAGCGTTTTTGTGATTCTCTGTACTGTATTCTCTGCCTCACCAGTGCTAAATTTTTCACTGGATTTGGTTGAAATTTGATGATTTTTGATGATGATGTATGTGTTTCTAAACAAATATTGCAGTTATTTGCATCATTAAAACCAAATCAACGCAAGGAAGAGACAGCAGAAGCAGTTAAAAACAAGGAGCACCTGATGCCCAGAATGAGAGCAGAGAATTCAAGTCTTAATTATGTGTTCGGAAGTATTTTAAAACATGAGACAAGCTGAACAATGTCTTCTCAGACATTCTGTTTCTCAGGGCCACTGGAGAACAAAGGTGTGGTGGCTTGGTTTATTATTGAGTTTCATTCCTGACTCGTCAAATGCTGACACTTGGGGATGGCGGTCGGCCTGTCCTACCAGTTTTTGCCTTTGTAGATGTAACTGTAAAGCAAAGTCACAATACCAGACTGACCCTATGCAACCGTTAAAAAGATAAGATAAGATAAGATGTGTGCTGTTAGTGAGAGAATATTGCAATATTATACCATTTAAGTAAGTCAATGTAGTAATTATATATCGAACAAATTATATTTACAGGAGCTGTGGGGCAGATTTAAGGGGGAAACGAGCAGTATAATGTGATCATCACTGCCTTTATAATCCCAGAACATGGTAATCTGTTGAGGGCTCCCAAAACTTTTATGAATAGCTGTTTGGCAATGTCCTTTGGCACTATCTTCCTTTTGGTTTTATTCCTATGATAACATTACCCATTGGCTTGGATTAGTATTTGGATGTGCAAGTGTTTGGTGCCTGTTAAGAAAGGAAGTGTGGGAATGTTCCGTGTGGAGCGGGATGGTGGTCAGCCTGTCTTACCATTCCGTCATTCTAAACTGTCGGATACCTAAATCAACATTTCTTTGGTTATCCGCTGTCAAATGTGGCCACCACCCAAAATTGTTGTTTCTCTGTCTCTCAGTTAACTCATACCTCTGACGTGTTTTAGGGTGTTCAGTTGATATACAAAATTATATATTTAAGCCTGGAGTTGCTGATTTGAAAGCAAGAATCTTGACTATCTTACCGTAAGCCCTTAAATATGCTTTGTGTACTTCATTCTATTCAGTATTCAGACTTGTCAATTTAGGGAATAACTTTCTCATGATTGTGATTTTACTCATAGATTGCTTATGGTTCAAATTATTTTCAGTTGTATGCATTGACCAGCCACACATTTGTCAAGCAGGTAAAGGTTCTCTTCACTGACAAAAATATGGATCTCATTGTGTGTGTGTGTCTCTGTGTCTCTGTGTTTGACACATTAGGATGAAGTGGAGGTGCAGCAGCCGGATGAAAGCAACCCATATGAGGAGGTGTACAAGGACTCGAGTACATTCCTTAAGGTTGGAAAACTTACTTTGTCTTTCTTATACACACCACTATAGACGGAATCACTGCGACCTTGTGCTAACACTCACTTCTGGGTTTCAGACTTGCTTATTCACGTACTGTGTTGCTTTGCTAGCCTCTTCGATATCTTGACATCTAATGCTAACTACTAGTTTTTAGTAAACTCAAGCTGTCAATTAGGTCCTTAACCTAATGTTTGTAAAAGTGTTGTTAGCTCATATTTATTCATACAGCAGTATAATAAATTGTTATGGAAGCCGCATCAAAGAAAACTTATGTCAAACATGAATTAAATATGTCAACAATCCCCGACCACTGCGACTACTTTCGCTGAAACAATTCTTGTGTTAATTCCAACTCACTGATGGAATGGTGTTGCTAATTAATCTGTCAAAAGTCTAAAAAGTTCAAAGAGTCAGCAATCTAGAAAAAGATTTGAATGTGTGGTTATCAGTTGTGCAAAAAAAGAAAATCAGCCATTCTTGTCTCAAACTGGGCATCAATCACTCGAGATGTACAAGTCTATTTTTAAACCCGTGATCCAAAGCTGGAAGGACCAGCTATTTATCTGGTTGGATGAATGCCCACTATCTAGGCTTGTGCAAAGCTAATGGAATGTCAGTAACACAATTACATGACTCAGAGAGACAGGGTTGGGTAGCTTGTGATAACAGATTAGAACCAGTTTGAGTGACTGACAGTCAAGTGTTTGACGTCATTGTCCAAAACAAGATCAGATAAGATAAGATTTATTTATACCACAATGGGGAAATTCACTTATTACAACATCTCAAGATGCAACAAGTACAGGAAAAGGAATCAGACAAATATGTGTAAAGTTAAATGAAAGATAAATAGAAAAAATAAGATATTTACAAAAAAAAAACCAAAGTGATTGTTCAGGTAGTGCTTGAGTTATACAGTCTGATGGTTGTGGGGATGAATGATCTGCTGTAGCGCTCCTTTTTACACAGTGGGTCTAAGACTTTTGTGAGTACACAATGCTTTATTTCAGTAAGGGTTTATTCACACTATTAAAGGTGTACTATGTAATTCAAAATGTACCTAAACACATATTCACACTGTTTTACTTTGTTTACTTTTGCTGGACCCTGCCACCTTTCTGACCAGTATTCTGGGGACCTTATTCTCCTTTAAGGATGGTTTGATTATTTAGTTATGGAAATAAGTAATGAATATTGTTACCTCATTAGTACTGCAAATATAACATTTTTGAGCTATAATTTCTTTACGAAAAACAACATAGTGCTACATTTAAAATAAAAAAATGAGTGTTGTAGATATTTCTTTAAGCAGAAAGGTTCCCCTTGTTGATGTGCTCTCTTTATTTAGAATGATATTGCGAAAATTGCCATATCCAGCCATTCATATGTTCTCTATGATGTCTCTACATATGCAGATTTATTTTTCTGATCATGCGTTTGCCTGGTCATCCTATTTATCTTATTTCATTCATTCTTTTTCAGGGCACTCAGAGTTTGAACCCTCACAATGACTACTGTCAGCACTTTGTCGATACAGGACACAGGCCACAAAACTTCATTAGAGATGTTGGTGAGTGTGTGCTCATGTGTCTGTTTCAAGTACATGCGTATACTTGCGTATTGTTATGACCACACTGTCCTCTGTGACTCAGGCTTGGCTGACCGATTTGAAGAATACCCTAAACTTCGAGAGCTGATAAGACTGAAGGATGAACTAATCTCCACCACCAACACCCCTCCCATGTATGTTAAAAATGCCCCCTGTATGTATGTCCCATGTATGTAAATGATGATGTGACTGTCAGAGTAAATATTAACCTGATTGTTGAGAAGAATTATACTCAGGGAGGAAAAACTTGAGGCATGTGTGTCTGTCTGTTTAGGTACCTTCAGGCTGACCCAGAGCACTTTGACCTGCAGGATTTGAAGACAAAGTTTGATGTAATTCTGCTTGAACCTCCGTTGGAGGAATACTACAGAGAATCAGGCATCAGCCACACTGAACGTTTCTGGACCTGGGATGATGTATGTATGCATGCATGTTGGTCTGATTGGTGCTGGTATGCAAATAAAAATACACGGGAGGTCACACTTGAAAGACAAACGTATTTGATATAGGCATGGATATACCAAACCACAGCCATTTTCAAATATGAAATGCAGACAGTGTACAGCGAATCAGGTTTGGAGTTTACCCTCTTACACATGTATCACAGGAAAGGAGATTGTCCTTGTCAGATGTGCTCTCACTGGCTGAAATTGCTGCCTTGGTACTAGTAAGAGGAGGACTCGTCTGTAATAATGACTGTTATTCAAGTCAGTTTATTTATAAAGCCCAGATCACAAATCACAAGGCCTCTGGAGGCTTTAACATTCTACAGTGTAGGACACCCTCTGTCCTTAGATTCTCGATTCTGGCAAGGAAAAAACTCCCCATAAAAGAGAGCTAGCACACAGTAGACCAGACAACAAAGCATTAACCACATTTGGATGAAACAAGGGCATGAAGTAAGACCTCAGCATTACCCATGGACAGGAAAGTAGTTGGAAAAATGGGATTTTGTTCTTTTTTTAAATGTGCTGATGAAAAGAGAGGTTAGGATCAAATGTAAAACAAAGACCTCAAAATTTGAGAATGATCTTTAAGGGCACATATAACTGAGTATTGTCAGCATAATAGTTACATTTTTGTCAATAACTCTAAAAATTTGACAAGAGGTGAAATGTATAGTGAGAAGAAAAAAGGGCCAAGAACAGAGCCTTTAAGTACTCCATACCTCATGCCTATAAATATCGTTGTAGTATTAAATTATTATTATTATTATTATTATTATTATTATTATTGTTATTATAATTATCATTATTATTATTATTATTATTATTATTATTATTATTATAGTGAACACACTGTGTTCTCTTAGATACGTAGGACTTAAGACAAGCGCCAGGCTTGAGATCCCGAATTGGTTTTGCACTGGGTCTAACCTAGTATCAAATGCACCACTGACATCCAGTAGAGCTAGCACCAATTATTTGAGTCAGTAGTAAGTCAGATGACTTGTACCACTTAAGTGCATTTTCAGTAGATTGAAGCAGATTCAAAAGATTCAAAAGGATTATTAATTAAGAAGGTTAGAAAGGCTCAAGACTGGTCCAGTTATTTAGATACCCTAGATTAAGATGTGGCTTTTCCTAAGTAGAGGTTTGACCACAAGTAGGTCCCAGAGAATCAATGTTAAAAAAAACTTAATGCCTTACTCACTCCTCTTTTCCTTCTCTGTTCTCTGCAATTTTAGATCATGAAACTAGAAATTGAGGAGATATCAGCTCCACGTTCCTTTGTCTTCCTCTGGTGTGGCTCTGGTGAAGGCCTGGACTTGGGCAGAATGGTAACATCCCTCATTTTGTGAATAGCAAACATTTAATTACAAGCGAAATCTAATATTGCTGGTCTCATTAGGTTTTGCAGCTTAAACCAAGCATGTTATTCTTATGGCTTGTTAGTAGGGGTCTCAAGCTTCTCCAAATCCTGTTTTCCCAGTTGAGTCAGCGTCTTTATGATGTCCTGTGGAAGTAACATTCCATGGTCTGTGTGTGTGACATGTTGGGAACCCCCACTAGGCCTGTCACGATAATCAATTTTGCTGGACGATAAATTGTCCCAGAAATTATTGCGATAAACGATAATATTGTTGTTTTGAGACCATTTTTCAACTAATATAATGATAATGGCATAATAGTGCAAGTACACCCTTTCCCTTTCAAAGATCAGTAAACTTTTATTTCTAAAGAATATTTAACATTGGAATTGGAATGTGAAGAAGACATTTTAAATGTCCAAAATAAATAAACAAAACAACCAGAAACAATAAATAAAAAGGACTCTCAGTCTCTGTTAGCAAAAATTGCACTTGAATTACACACAACCAAAAACAGTAACCCTAACCCTTTAGTATGTCTTCTTTCACGCTGAACAGTTGTGGAATTGCCGTTTGTGACTCGTATGTTCTCCCAGGCAATTTGTACTGGCTGTCAAATGTTTGCAGCATTCGTCGAAATGCCGGCTTTTCGACGGTATTAAAGGCCTGCATCTCTTTAGCGATGTAGTAGTATTTTGTTTGTCGACTAAACGCCACAGTGATTGTGGACTGTCGGGAAGACAGAGACGGCCACTCTGTAGCTTTAGTCGTATTTTTTTTTCCTAGCTGGGAAAACTGCATCGGATGATTATGCTTTAGGTGCAGATGCATGTTTGTTGTATTGCCGCTTTTAGTTGCTACTGTTTTACAAGACATGCGACATAACGGCTTGTACAGGTTAAGTGGTTCACCACAGTCATTCAGTTTGAATCCAAAGTGCTCCCACACTGCAGCTGTCGCTTTCGGTTTTGAAACCAATTCCATCTTTGTTTTATTCCGTCAAATCTCAACTAGCGTTTTCTCTGGCTTGCTACTCCTCACGGGGCTTTCATGCTGCACTCTGTTATGTCAGGGGCAGGGCCCCGCCTCCCCACACAGAGACAAAGAGTCTGACAAGAGGGTTCACGGGAGAGACACGAGGAAAACAAACAAGCATGCAAATGGAAATTATCGAGGCTGGCAAAATTATCGAGCTCATATTTTTTTATCATACGATTAATTGATTTATTAATTATCGTGACAGGCCTAACCCCCACTGATCAGTTTGCTAAAAGAATAGGTTGCATTGTTGTGTACTACTAACATGCTGGACCTAGTGAATACTACAAGTACTAGTGAATGTTTGTCCTCATTGACAGATTAAAAATACCAGTAACTCTCATTAGTCTCATTACTGTGTGTTTCAAACTGGGGAACAAGACCAAAACAACTGAGGTGAAAGTGAAACTTGAGGTGAAATGTCTGTTATGTTTCCATGCCGATCCCACTGTGACCGTTGGCATCAACAGATAAAGTGGTGCTCAAAGCCAAACATATGTGAATACAAACAACACCTTACTCCCCACTGTGGCTTCAGTCATTGTCTGATGGACATGACACTGGGGGCGTGGCTAAATCCTCTATCGCACTTTTGATTTCCAGTTAGGCAACTGTTTTGAAGGGCATGTATTCAGACTTCTCCACAAAAGAACCATGTATTTATGTGTGCTAAGCTGTCAAACAATATCCATCAAAGAATAGTGATCTTTATTATATCCACATCACCTGTTGATGTGACATGTGTCCTCTTTGAGCTTGCCAGTAACACGATAACAGTCTTAGTCTGACTAATGTTTTTTGTGGCCTGTACCGGAGTTGGAATGTTTGTAATGCACTGTGAACTTTATGATTTACATAATAATGAGCTGTCCGTCCAACATTCAGAAACCAAATATTCAAATTTGTATTTGTACTGATTTTTACATCTTTTACATTTGAGCTTTCCTATTTTTTAAAACTAAGGAAGAATTTAGACTGTTGGCTATCAGAGGCCAAGATTATAAGAAGCAAAAAAAAACTAGGTGTGGACTGATAACTGAAAGATAATGATAAGCGCAAAGCTACAATTGCATACACTCACTGCAAACAAAGAACAAGAAGCCAAAGCCAAAACATGATTTTGTGCCGATTACTGAGAAGCTTGCTGTAAGTTGAAGTGGAAAAAAAAATCATAGCTTGTGAGATGCTGTTCAGAAATTTGGTTTCACAGAAACACTGTTTTGTCATTGAGTTTATGTTATTTATAATTTGCTAAATGCGCTGTGTTAGTGCCTTATAAATGCATTCATCCTGTAATATAAAATAATTACATGACATAATCATTATTAACAGTCCTAAATTAAATACTTGTTTAGCCCACATGGTGCATGGTCCATAATAATACTTACGATACCCATTTCAGTGTTTGAGAAAGTGGGGCTTCAGACGGTGTGAGGATATCTGTTGGATCAAGACCAACAAGAATAATCCAGGCAAGACCAAGGCGCTGGACCCAAAAGCAGTCTTCCAGAGGACCAAGGTACAGTATACACACACACAGGCCTAAAAGTATGTAGATGTAAAGTTCACGAGAGCCATCTATACATTATATACTTCAAGTTAAACCAGTTTCAATTGTGTGTTGTGTTATCTACAACTCATTCCCCCACAGGAACACTGCCTGATGGGAATTAAAGGAACAGTGCGCAGGAGCACTGATGGTGACTTCATCCATGCCAATGTGGACATTGACTTGATCATCACTGAGGAGCCCGAGATGGGAAATGTGGAGAAGCCTGTGGAGATCTTCCACATCATTGAGCATTTCTGTTTGGGCCGCAGGAGGTTGCACCTGTTTGGACGAGACTCAACCATCAGACCAGGTGAGAAGGACTCGCTCTTTCCTTGGAAAATTTAGGTGATAACTGTTTGTTTCACAATGCCAGTTCAACTAAGCTGAAACACCGATGTTGAATCCTTACATTGTTATGATGAACTAAGATGAGTTAGTTGCTACAGCCAAAGATAGCTAAAATAAATAATAAGCAAAGGTTAGCGGTTATGCTGCCCCTTTATAGTTTTGGCACTACCTTTGAATTCTGGCAGTTTCTTACAAATTACACATTTGAGAATATAACTTAAACTGCCCTACCTGCTTTGAATTTTATAGTGTGAAGTTGCTGGTTTTGCCACTTTTTCACGCAACAACCCTTTAACATGTACTGCATTTAGGTACATTTGGATTCAATTTTGTCAAGACTGCTGAGCAGCAGGCTGTAAACATGCAGTTTCACCACTTCAAGCATAATTATCTGACGCTGGCAGCTTTGTCATAATGGTTAATATAATCCTTCTTCTTTCAGAGGCTTAGGCTTGTTGTCATATTTGGTGGGAAGTGAGATATTTTTTGTCAGATGGCCAAGATGATATGAGCCCTGACCTCAGTTTCACTTTTTCCTCCAAAAGTAAAATGTAGACATGCATATGAACTAGGGATGCACCGATTGTGAAATTCTGGGCTGATACCGATACCAATGTTTAACATAACAACTTGGCTGATGGCCGATGCCGATGTTCTTTCTTTTTGTCATTTATTCCTTTTTTTTGTGCCACAGAAACATACAAGTCTTTCAGCTCTTCATAACACTATCCTTGAATGAGCACAAATCCAATGAGACCAATTTATGAAACAAAAACAACCTTTAATGTCACTTTCTGGTTGACATTTAAGATAACCTTAGTTCACATGACAAGATTTCGGGGAGACAGACCTTGGCAAAGTGACGTCGACTCGGCTGCGTGTAGCGTGGCTCCATAAACTTTATTAGACTCTGAAACCCCATGTCCTCCACTACAGAGAAAGGCTGGTCATCTAAAGCAATAAACTCCATCACCTTGTTGTTATTTGTTTTGCTTTGGCGCTGTCTGGAGGCAGCTGTTTGGCTTTCCTTAAATGCTGTGTCAATTGAAGTCTGAGGGGCCGTCCAGACGGGCAAAAACAATCTTTTTTATCTCCGTCTTCCTCGACATCGTTTTAAGAATATTTGCGTCCACACGGACCCACTGAAAATGAGCGACAACGCTGTAGTTCGTATTCCAGGCCTCTAGGTGGCGTTTGACATTCACAAAACACGGAGAAGAAGACACGGAGCATGCACAGTAAACTTGCGCGCTGTAAACAGACAGTAGACGGAGAAACCGAACACAAGAAGAAGAAGAAGATGAAAATGGCGAGTGCAAGGAAACCGGAATCGTTTGTGTGGACCGTTAATGAGGTTGAACTGCTGCTGAGACTCACACTCAACTACAAGGCGGGTAAGTTGCGAGAAAGGCTTGATATCTTCTGCGGCACGAACACGAGCATGCGGCCCGCCATTGTTGTTGTTATGGGACGTTGCGAGATGCGGCGATGGCGTCATTGTTTTGGAAAGTATGCTGGATTCGCTGTCCACATGAAAACGGGAGGGCTGCGTTTCCGGATTTCTCCAAAAAAAAAAGAGGGAAAAAAGAGTTTCTCCATGAGCACAGCATTCATGCCGCAAATCAAGATATAATCATCGGCCACGGCCATCGGCGAATGTCATTTTTATTTGCCGATGGCCGATGGCAGTTAACGAGGCAAACATCGGCCGATACCGATGTTCAGCCGATGCATCGGTGCATCCCTAATATGAACCAACAGAGCCTGTATTTAAGCCTGTATTGAATGTGTGTTTGCTGATAACAATTTGCCTGATTATTTTGCTTTAATTTTAAGCATATATTTTCACCAGTTCCAACTACAAATGCTGGGCTCTTTTACTTTTGTTATAGAGTGTCCCAGCTTTTTTGGGATTAGGGTTTTATGTTTGCTTTCAGTGTTTTAGTATCTTTACTACTTCTGTGGCTCTACTCGTTCTTATTGCTTTTTTGTTTTCTTCTCTTTGTAGGCTGGCTGACAGTGGGCCCTACTTTGACGAATAGTAACTTTAACCCAGAGACCTACGCCTCACATTTTGCTTTGCCAAACAACCACCTATCTGGCTGCACCGACGAAATAGAGAGACTGCGGCCCAAGTCGCCCCCTGTTAAGCTGAAGTCAGACCGTGGTGGCGGAGCCCCCAGAGGGGGGCGTGGTGGGCCAAATGCAGGAAGAGGAGGAGACAGAGGCCGTGAAAGAAACCGACCAAATTTCCGTGGGGACAGGGGAGGGTTCAGGGGCAGAGGAGGTCCACATCGGGGTTTTCAACCTCGCTAGAGCAAAGAGCTAATGGCAACCAGACTGATGCTAGGGAATCCAATCTGCCCTTTATGCAAACACAAGCTTCTTTGTAATGTAGTTGGATTATTATATGGTTAGTATGTGAAACATGAGAAGGTGGCAATTGTGATCAGTCATTGAGTCTTGGAATTTTTTTGTTTTCTTTATATTTTTTTAAGATTGAATGGGTATTGTTTGAATAAACATTCTTTACCCATTTTGTTTTTGTGTATTGATTTGTTTATTATGTCATGTCCTTAAATTTTTCTACAGTTATGGAAGTAATGTCATTATTAAAATAAATACTTAGAGAGCAATTGTGATTGAAAAGGCAAACACTGTCGTAGAGATACAAGAACAGCAAGTTTAAGTTTCCACTCATCTTCGTCCAATAAGGTACTTCAGTGTGCATATTCCTTTAAAGTAATTCTTCTTAATCTATCTTAAATGTTCAAATTAAATTTGTACAGTTTGCTGAAATTGTCTTTTTGACCTTGTTAGCACATTATAGACATAACCTGGCTGCAGACTCTTAGTCTTGTTCAGCTGCTGCTTGACACTTTTTGTTTCCTTATGTAAGAAAAAAGTTAAAGGTTTTTATAGAAGTTTTCTTATGTGAAAAAGATGTTGCAATAATCAAAAGGACTTAAACTTCATTTCGTTTTTTAATCCCTCGTTAGGAAAGGACATTAAACTTACCTTGTACCTTTATCTTTGATCATCGAGATACATAAACCAGTGTTAGTGCGGGTGGCACTTCTTAGTTATTTCTATATAACAATATTACTGTAGCACCTCATCCAAGTTATAACTATTTGATAATATTATATTTATTAAGTTATATAACTTAAATCTTGTTTGAATTGTATTTCTATGTTCAGGACCCCAAGAAGATGGAACACAATTGCCAGAGTATAAGTTGGCATTGTACATTTCTGCAAACAATGGACAGATTCAAAGTTTACATGTCCTTATGTTGAAACTTCACTTTTCTTTAGGTCCAGTGTTCTATATTATGCTCTGACTATCTGGTTAGATTTTGGCCCAAAAAACGAGGTAGGTTAGAAAAAGATCATTTTGTCTGTCACAAAAATTTGTGACATTGCCCACACATCTCAATAAAGATATCCAGTGTTTTCATACTTACAGATGTTTAACAGAGTGCAGCTGCACACTTTAGGGTCGACCGGTGCGTAAGAGAAGACCGATTGCCGACAAAATCAGGAAAAAGATTCCCGCACATTGTCCACTTCACTTGCGATTAAGTTTATTAAGTTAAGTTGTTTATTAAGTTTGGGTACTTTGACCTTCATCTAAGTAAGGTAGTAAAGTCCAAGTACCAAAACAATGTTATCAATAAACTTAATTGCAAGTGAAGTGTGCGGAAGTCTTTGTCCTGATACTTAAAAATGTTTGTGGTCTGTAGATTGGCAGCCCACTCAAATAGTTGTAACGCTATCACCATCTTGTCCAGCTTCCATCATGAAAATCAGCTTATATATATAACGTGACTGTAATAGGAGACTTACTGCAGCAATGTTGATATGATACATTAACCACTATAACTTTGAATGTATCCATGGTTTTCAAAAAGAACCAATGTTTTATACTGGCAAATGGGCTGGAAAATCAGCACAATCATGTGTACTAAAGTGTATTCAAATATTTTTAACATTCTTTCACACTATATAGAAATTAATTAAAACTTATGGCTTGCCTTGCTTGGTATCTGAAACCTTCTGTAACATAATTCTGTTCACTTCATACCATTCAGATACAGTGGCTTCCAGTGTTAAAGGTACACTTTGGAAGAAAGTAGATTTTTTTAGTTTCGTTCCCAGCTCATGAAATTGTGATGGTTTTGGATGGTGACCGACCTGACCTACAATCTCAGAATGAGACTCAGAAATCAACTGTCTCACAAATAGGATCTGGAATGGAATGTCTTTCCATGGACGAACAAAATCTGTGGCAACAACTTAGACTGCATGTTGGTATGTTGTAACGTTAGATTGAGATCTCTGAAATGGATTTCAGTATTTCTTGTAAGTCATTTAACATTTGGACCTGAGACATGTTTATTAAAGTATTTAGCCATTACAATTAAATTATAATAGATGCATGCAGTTCCTTTTTTCTAATGACTAACCAGATGAGAGCCTTGTTTGCATCTTGACAAAGATTTCATTGCACAAGCATTTCTCTGTTGGTGTGTTGCCAAAACAGTAACAAAAGGTGATAAAGTGATGTCACATATAGAGAATTTAACTGACAAACTTTGCCCTATCAAGGAAGTTCATCAGTTTCTGCTGGCTTTTACAGGTAGCAGTTAACAAAGGTGTGTTCATTGACAGCAAGGGTGTGGATCAAAACAAAGGTTACATTATCCCACAGCAGGGAAATTCACTTGTTACACCATCTCAAGATGCAGCAACTACAGGAAAAAGATGCATAATGTTAAACAAAATATAAATAGAAAAAAAAACAATAAGATATTCACAAAAACAAACAAGCGAGTGGAAAGTGATTCAGGTAGTGCTTGAGTTAAACAGTATGATGGCTGTGGGGATGAATGATCTGCGGTAGTGCTCCTTCTAGAGCAGTGTGTGTATGAGTCTGCTGCTGAAAGAGCTACTCAAAGCTTCTACAGTCTGTTGCAAGGGGTGAGAGGTGTTGTCCATGATTGACGACAGATTGGCTAACATCCTCCTCTCACCCACCACCTCTACAGAGTCCAGCGGACAGTCCAGGACAGAGTTGGCCCCCCCAACCAGTTTGTTTAGTCTCTTCTTGTCCCTGTCTGTGCTGATATCTCTCGAGCAGACCACTGCATAAAGGAGCGCTGATGCTACCACAGTGTCATCAAATGTTCAAAGTAATGTCCTCTGCACCCCAAAGGAGCTCTGTCTCCTCAACAGATGGAAGCAACTTTAGCCCTTCTTGTACAGGGCATCCATGTTATCAGTCCAGTCCAGTTTATTGTTAAGGTGAACACCCAGGTATTTGTATTTTGCAAACCATCTCTATTTCCAAACCCTGGATGTTCACTGGTGCGATCTGTCATGTCTTCCATTAGAAACTGATCACCATCTTCTTTGTATTACAGGTGTTTATATGCAGTTATCAAAGTCGTTGATGACCCCCCTATATTCCTGTTCATTCCCTTCAGACACACATCCAACAATGGCTGTATCATTGGAGAACTTTAGAGGTGACAATTCACAGTGTTGTGCATATAGAACTGCTGAAATGAAGAACATCATACCTTACCAAGGTAAACACTAAAGAATACAGAAGCCTCAACACTTTCTATTGCTGTTAAATGCTGTCATCACACATTACCTTTTATATTGATGTTTCTTATTTTCTTAAAGTAAAACTATTTCAACAGTAAAACAGTATAATTCAGATGCAAAATTGTCTATATGAGAGGGAACACTTTTGTAATAGTACTGATTATTATTACATAGTATGCATTGGATAAGGGAGAAGGTAAGATTAGTACTGTTTTGCTCATTTCATTTGTGAAAAGATTTTTTTTTTTAAATGCTTAACTTTGTCTCTAAATGAACATGCACGACTTGCCGACA
Source organism: Diplodus puntazzo (assembly GCA_963678695.2). Taxonomy (NCBI): domain Eukaryota; kingdom Metazoa; phylum Chordata; class Actinopteri; order Spariformes; family Sparidae; genus Diplodus; species Diplodus puntazzo. The sequence continues at coordinate 15,697,027 of OZ023156.1, read as the reverse complement.
TGCTTCCTTCGGTTGTCTGTAGAGTCATAATTTTACGAAGCATGAAAACAATTTGTCTTGACAGATGTTTACAAAAATGACATAAATGTTGACAAGTTGTGTTGACCTTTTTCACCTCCCATCTCAGAACTCTGTTGTGATCTGGCTCTGAGACTACTTCTTTCCACGAAAAAACACATCTTCATGAAAATAAAGGTGACTAACCCATCTCAAAAAATTCCCCCACATATTTCCTAGGTGAAAAGAGACAGGTTTGATGTCATGATTTAATGATATGGATCACCCAGTAGTCATTATAGAATCCAAACATTTGAGTGAGTGGTTTTATCAGCTTCTAACAACAGTTAAATAACAGACAATTGACCTGATTATTTCAGTTTTGCTGCAGAGTCGGAATTGGACTCTTATCTTATCTTGGACTCTTGGTAAGAAAATGTGAATACTCAGTACTGGCATTCCTCTAAATTTAACTTTTGAAGCTTGTGTTTGTGTTGAGAAAAAATGTTCAGTCTATTTAAAGACTACTTTGTTTTGTACTGCACTTCATTTTATTGAAAGTTGGCTCTAAAATATAAATTATAATGAAGATATTTCAATCTTGCATATCCTCTGTACATTAGAGTTATTGACTTAAGCTTAAGGGAGAACAAGGCAAACACAACAAGTATAAGATTTCCACAATGCATGATTTGGCTTTTCTTAGCTGTACTGCTCTTAATGCACAATGCGTTGAGTATGTAAAGCAACACAATTTCCCAATAAAAGTCTTCTGTCTTATCAGAACTATCAGAATACTACATATTTTTTCTTTTTTAAATAGTGACCCAGTAGTTACTGATCCTTGAGGTCAAATAAGATCATCAGCAGTGTCCTATCAAAGGGACCCTCTACGAATGTACATATATTGTGTAAAATCATCTGGGCTTACAGTAACATACCCATACCAAATATCAGATCTTTACTCCTGGACTCCTATTATATCATCACATATCATCACTGACCATTGCTACTGTTTTATGTCATTGTCTGTTTGTCCATTATGTCAACACTATGTTTTGTTTTGTTTTTTTGGACACACTTTTTCGTCCCTAAACAATAAAAATGTAATTGCTGACGTATTTCAGCTGTAGGTCTTTGTAAGAGTACTAATCGTGCTTTGGCAGCAACTCCTTTGTTCAACATAACACTCTCGAGGCTATGACAAAACTCAACACAGGTGCACAGCTGACACCCACAAGGCTGTACATTCTCAGATAGTCACAGAGGGGCAGTTAAAGGGAGTAACTCAAGTGATATACAAGTGTTTTGACCAAGCTGAAACATACTGTGAAAATGATAAATGTTTCTTTTAAAATAGTAGTTAGACTTAGATTACTGATGCTGCATTGTTGTGCACAACTATCAACTTATTAAACTGCCTGCCATACATTGCTGTATGAGGATGTTGCTTTTCAGGGAGTGGCAGCTCTGCAGGCACTCTAGGCGGTATCAGCTGGATACTAGAAGGTGTCAGCTAAGTTTGTCTACTACGTATTTAAATAAACACATCACTCTGTGAAAAAGGCTTCTATTTGACCATCACTTTTCAGTCAATAAATATACATAATTATTCTAAGAAAACACTAAAAGGGGCTTTTGAGCAGTGAATTCAAGCTGTTTTGTTTAATGAGATTCAATACTCTGTTGTAAACAGGCGTTTGTACTATCTATGTATGACATAAATGGACACAAAATGATGCTCATACAGTAGACTTGTATAGAGCCACAAACAGCACAGAAAACTGCAATTGATCTTGTTAAACAAAGAGTCGATATCAGAATAGGTCATTCGAAGTGCGTAATTTCCGGCATTGTGGTTTGATGTTTCTGGGTTTAAAAAAGATGTGGGGAATTCTTGCCTACTCTGACGGGTGGATCATGTAGCTGGAGACGGAATGCCAAAAAGCCCTAAAGCTTTGACACTCCACTCCTCTTTGTCCATTCTCCAGAATGTTGGCAAACCTGATTCAGAGCTAGTTTTAAGCCCTGTGCAGACCAAAGACTTGGGACGAGATCTTACAGTATTCCAAAACCTACCAGTGTACGTCACTGCGACTAGTATCGTCTCCACTGCAATCAGTGTCTGTATGTCTGTTCTAACTGCTGAATTGACAAGGTTTTTTAAGTTGGGGATATTCAAGCATACTGATAGTGAATTACTTTCTACAGTTGCATTTCTGGTATTGATGAAATGGCAAAAACAATAGGTGTGTGTATAGCGAGTGTGTGGTTGAGACAACTTTCATAGCGACCAAACTGTGTAATTATGTTACTTGATGCATTGGGTCTCAAAAACTTCTTCACATAAGCTCACATTGTGAAAGCAGCGGCTGACACCAACACCATCAGCTGGCTTGGATCGAGGTGAGACGGGCCATTTCACACTGCCGTAACCTCACCCTGCAGTGCTCGTACACAGGTTAGTCGTGAAAATGTTCTTAGATTTGTATATGATATTGGTCTAAAGATAATTTTCAGATTGTATGTTTAGGTTCGATTCACAAAAAAAAAAATTGCTAAAGCAGAATCCCATCCGTCATCTGTACATCTCAAATAATCTTAAATGGATTCCTGTGTCTGCCTTACAATTTCCCCCTATTAAAATGCCGGCACAAATTAGGGCTGGGTCAGGGATAGTGAGTGTATCACCACTTCACACTCTTCAAAAAACTTGTTCTTAAGTGTACCACAGGCTCATTCCAAACTGTAATACCCATACATAACGAGCAGAAAAGTAAGTAGTTATTTATAAATCCTCGCTTTGACAGAGAAATCATCTTATCTCTAAGCAGTCTAGGCTTTACTTAAGTCTTACTTTCATTTAAAACTAGTCTTGAGTCTGTTTTCAAATAAAATATACAAATAAATAAATAAGATTCTATCATTATTATCAATATTTTATATCAATTTTAACATTTTTGCACTGCAACAATATCCTTATTTAGGCTTAAGACTCACGGAACAACTTTTTTCACTATGACAGTATTCGGAAATATTTTCAAACTGTAAATGAGATGTGAAACGAGATGTTGGATTTAAATGTATTACTCTAATATCTATTCAAATTAAATACATTCTGTTTTTATCCATTTATTTGTTTTTTCTCACCCACCCAGGTGCTTCAAAAGACGAACAAAGACAAAAATGTGTTTGACTGTCAGAGTCTTGACAGTGTAGTCAAACCTGTTCAGTTGCAGGAACATGAATTCCCACATGCAGTTATTATAATCAGAAGTCCCAGTGCTGAGGTGATTTGTTATTCCAGGAAATATATTGTCAACTTCCTTCTTTAAACTTTACAGAGCGTAAACACTGTGCAATCAAATCATGCCCAACACCACCTTTCTTACACGGAAGTACTTGTGAAAAAATGTCTTTAAATGACACACTGTGTGTTGCACCCATAGGCGTAACATCCACTAGGGACAGGGGGGACATGTCCCCCCCACTTTCCGAAATCCCGTTTTTGTCCCCCCCACTTTTATTTAATCCAGCCGAACGCAGTAGCTCTCAAGGGTCCGATACTCAAACATGTCCGCTTGATTAATCTACCCCGGCGTATACCGATGTGCTTATTTTACATTAATTTGATGGCAAACTCCGCCCGCTGATGCGACACCAGCTATGCCAGGTTAGTAATCAAGTGAACCCACTCTCGCTGTGAGTCCGGACAGTTTGTGTAATGATGCTGCGTTCAAAGGCTGCAACAGGCCACTGTCCTCGGCTGGGTCGGGCTCTTGATCAAGCATTTGCGTTTTGTTTTTTTAATAACTCAAATAATGACTATTTCCAGCTAGAAAACACGCATCTCTCTCCTCCCTCCATTGTTAGTGTTTGTGTCGCTGCGTGGTGTTACACGTGACTTGTGTGAGTTATCCTCGTGCTGGAAACGTGACCCCGAGACGCAAGAAGAAAGCAAAAATTATTATTTTTTTACTAAGGAAAATGACAAAAATAATAGTAACGCACAGTGATCACTGGTTTGGAAATATTAACGCGTTAGATTACTCGTTACTGAAAACAGTGGTCAGAGAGTAACGCGTGGGCAGTGACAGCCTGTGTCGGCTTTACAGTTACAGTTAATGTGTCGGGCCGGGCTCGGACACAACGTGCACGGGCCGGGCTTGATTATTTAGGCCCGATCTAAGCTCTACTCGGGTCCAGCCGCGACTTTACTGAGGTTCGTCCAGTGTGAGCAGCAGGAGGACGGTCAGCTCACCTCCCAGAGCCTCGTGCTGAATCACTGAGACTCATTTAGGGACCGTCATTAAATTACTTAACACAAATATATTAATACAAAATAATTGCAGTAATAATTGCACTGGACACATGAGACACAGCTTTTTATTGTACTTATTGTATTTTATATGAATATTAATATGCAGAAATTATGATTTTTTTCTCAGTAACTTCCATGTCAGGTGGCCCACTGACTTCTGAAACAGATTCTATTTCCATAAAAATCTATAATAATAAAGAAAATAATGTTAAAAAAGTTCTCTAATGTCTCGTGTCTTAGATTCTCATTCTGAAATTCTGAAAATGTTTTTGTTTTTTTTTAAATCTCACCAGCAGTCACCATTTAAAGGGTTATTTTTCAAATTTTTATTCCAGGGGGGCATGCCCCCGGACCCCCCTAGTGTTGCTGAGTTACCAGAACAATCTAGGGGAAACACTGTATGTTCTAAGAATTGTGGACACATGAGGCAAACTATTTCTTTCTTAGCTGAAGCCGACAACGGAACAAAATATATGTGAAGAGAGACATTGTGGAGCCGTATATTTTCCTGCTCTTTTGTCCTTCGCCAATCACACCTATGACTAAGCATGATAGCCATGTTCATCATAATGTGTTGCTTTTAAGTAGCTGGGAATATGATTAAAATCATGTGGAAATGTATAAAATGGTATTCAAATCAGACACCCACTTTTTTGTGTCCCCCCCACTTTTCAAACCGATGTTACGCCCTTGGTTGCACCCATAGATCCTTTTCTGCAGAGTTTGTCATTTGAAAGCATAAACGAGGCAAATCCTCTGAGCAGTACTCTTCCATTATGATCTGGTCCACCGTGTGCAGTGTTGTGCAAAAGAACAACAAGATGTGCTCTAGAAAAAGTTCAGATATCCTGCTTAAACATTCACCCATACAAATAGCACTTGAGTCAAAGTCTTAAAGTATCTGATATTATGTGTATTTAAGCATTGAAAATACAAGCAAAACTGAATTGTACATATACTTACCTGTATGTACAGTATATACTACATAGGGGTTGATTATCAGCCCTGCCGATTACCTGATATAATATTCAGCAATTTTTGATTATGGTAATCAGTTGGATTTTTATTTAGGTACTTACTATGTCTTCTATCTTCTGTCTCATGACTCATCAACTGTCTGACTTCCGCAGCTGATATATTGTAGTTTGAACTGTTGTACTTAAAGTGTCTTCCCCGCAGTGTTTGTCAGCCCCCAGCTATGTCTTCTGATCGGTTACCCTTGTGCCTTCAGTGCATCCTATACACATAGTACTGGTCAGGGATTTACACAGATATACCAACAAGATGATAAACATTACACTTGAAGAAAAATCAAACATACAATATGGCTACATTTTGTTGTAATGCAGGAAGCAGAGAGATTTTTTTGTATGAAGTTACAACTCTGTGTTCTTTAGTATTTGATACTCTTAACTCAACAATTAATGGCCTGCCCACATATTAACTGACTGAAAAACACATACGCACCAGAGGACCCCAACTGGAATGATACAACAATAATCTGTATCTATCTCTTGAAATAACTAGACAGAAAATCCCAAAGTTACTGTTCAGTGAAAAAGTTTCAATAGTCAAAGTTTCTGCCTGCTCATTATGTCCTTTTGTTATCTTTTACATAATGGCTGACAGTATCAGACCGTTCCAGTGAAATACAATGAGACTTGTGTCTAAAATTAGTTGTGGTTACGTATGTCAGGTTTTGTGTCTGTGTGTGTCAAAGGCATAAGAGCCCAGTGCACATTGACAGTGATGATAGAATGTGTTTTGTCTTTCTAACATGCATGCTATATATTTGCACGTGATCTTACAACAACACATGATTTGCTCCATCCCACGAATAAACTTCTTTTTTTTTTTTTAATAACCATCACTGGTACAGACAAGATGTTTGGAACCTGGAGAAAGTATCATGAGACCTTGTTAGATAACGATGTAAAGATGCTACATTCCAGGAACGACATTATTGAGGCCCAAAAGCCATTTCCTCCCCTTTCCCGGCATGACAGAGATTATGCAGTTTCTTCAATGCGTGACTATCTAGAAAGTCCTGAAACGATTCATTTGAAGGTACAAAACAGAATCTGGAGAGATGTAGTTGATTTCTGCATCTCATTCCCGGGTAATCAAATACTGACGCTTTGGTTTGGTAGGTCAGACTGGCCACCAAGCTTAAGCTTCAGTATTAGATGACCTTGAAATGCGACTGAGTATAATTGTGTAGTTCTGTTGCCTAAACTGAATGAAACCGTGCCCATTTCAGGTTAGCCACGACTTCCAATGGCTCTCTGGCAGTCTCATAGAGATGTTAAAATCTGAATATGATTTTCAGGTATGGGTAAAAGAGTATTATTACATTTTTAATACCTGATTATGAGGTCGTAACCTGTTGCAGCTGCCTGTACAAAATGAAATACTTGATGCTTCAAGTCTGACTGTACAGGAAGACGCAGCAGACAACATGCTTCAGCTGCAAATAAACTAGTAAATAAAGAGCACACTGATGAAGGGTGGTTTGATTGAAAGCGATAAACCATTTGTAGATTTACTGAGTGGAAGAATTCAAATTTGATTAAACAAAAATGAGGACAAAAAAACATAGCAGTTGAGGGGCATTGATGGAGGAACAGATGGTTCGATAAATGTAAATAAATAAAGAAAACTTTCTGACTGAACCTTTTCTTTTGGGAGGGAACAGTTGATATGCTGTGCTGATATTTTTTTCTGTTTTATCAAAGGCTATTGTTTCACTCAATAATGTTTGTATGTTTCAGACAAATCAACTTCGCAGCACTTCCCATTGAATAGTTATGAGACAGGGGAGTTTTGGCCCCAGAGGCAAATTGCACAGTGTGACGCTTGTAGCATGTTTAAAATAGCAATGATGCTTCCAGAACAAACTGCCTTATACTTCCATCTCTTAGCCCTCCCCAACTTTTTAACTTTGTGCCTTAAGCCATGCTCACCAGCCTTTTTAAATGGAAATGATGTACAGCAGAACAAGTCCAGCAAGTTTTGTCAGCAAGAATTTCTCACTCACAAAAACCTCGCTCACTAATAGGAGTCTTCACATCAATTTTTTGACTCGAGAAGGTAAGGTGTCTTATGCCATCCGCTTGAACCATTCATTGATTAATTGCTGTGAATATACTGCTGCACACTTGGATGTGGGACTCAACTGGGGTAAGAAAAGAAAATATTTATATTTACATGGCTGTATACAACTAAATATTTCAGACATGAATGATAAGAAATTACTTTGAATCACAAATGTCTGACTTTCCTCACCATTTAATATATATATGCATTGAATTAGTGCTTTTCTGTAACATTTTTTGTGAATCTAAACTGAGTTGCTCGATTTTAAATTAAGTTAATGCCGGAATTCTAATCGTTTCTGCAATCTGTGCTTCTAGCCTCATATGTATGCTGCTTTAGAGTTGCAGTTTATTCTTGACTTCAGGTATTTGCTCAGACTGCAGCTTATGAATTGAAATATAATTAAAAATGTAAATTCCAAAATGCAGTAGCTGCAATTTTTTGATAAAGGTAAATACTATCATGAATGTAGCATCGCTGTTCTACAGCGATTCCCCAGCCTAACATTACAAATCATATCATACAGATTTAAGGGATGACAAGTCATCATCATTTTGAATTCCCTAAAATGTCATTCAAAAATGAATAACTGACTTATATAGCGATTACAATGTCTGTGAAAATCACCACAGTGTTGTGTTTTTGCTTATCAGCACCTTAATGCTCTGTCAGCTGGTTCTAAAGGAAATACTGAGCAAAGGTTCTTGTGCTGCAGCAGCTAAGATTTTTTCATGGGAATTTCATAGAAATGCACAAATTCATTTGACAAATATATGCCAATGTTTATTGTATGAGAACAAGATGCCTTCTAATTGGAGAAAAGCATTGAAATTCATTCTGATACCAATTATGTCATAAATAAAAATACAGGGAGGCTAAATTATTTCTTTGAATTACTTTTTCTACCTGATGTTAATAAACATATAACTGTTTAATTATCAGATAATAATAACATGTTGTTAGTAGTCCTGAAATGGCCTCCCACATCATAATCCAATTAAGACAAGAACACTTATCTAAATAATTATTTTGCTGTTGATAATATCTAGAGCGTTTTCTTCATCAAACATTTCGTATTTATGTCATTACTTTTTTATACAAGCTTGGCTGTTGACAAAGTTTATATAGCTTTTCAATGTTGCCTGTGACAACAACATTATCTGTCCTGGATTCTAGCCTTGACAAGCCAGTCAATGAATTATTTTAAGAAATTCATTTAAAAGTGTAATTTTATCATTTGCAGATAACCTATAAATAAACTATTGAAATGACAGAAGTTTGAGTTAAATCTCTGAAGAAACTGTTGAAAAGTTTGCCCCATGAACTAGTCAACAGTAAAGTAAAGGTAACAAAAGGAAAAAACTTTAAGAGGGAATGTGTTGAAAAATTCTTCAATAGGGTTGTGGGTGGGGAATGCACCTGCGCTTGGAATCTTGAACAGTCTCGGAGGTGTCACACTACCTGTCAGATATGAAAAAGTCAACAAAACTTGTCTCTCTGGAATGTTGGCGTACCCGGTTTAACATGGCTCCCGCTCACCATGTGTAAAGAGTATGTTCATCCTCTTTATGCATCTAACAAATTATGAGGACGAGTTTATCAGTTGCTTGCTGCCACACAGAGGCAGAGGATGGAAAACTGGGGCAACTAGAATTAACTGGGATAAGAGCACAGGTATTTTTTCAAGACATGTGGGTACACCTAACACCAAGCTAACGCAGTCATTGCAAAAAGCCCCTGCCCAGAAATTGCAATATTCAATTAAAGAATAAAATGGTTTAAAGACATTTTCAATCAACGAGGCTGTAATTTGTGGTGCTGGTGTTGATTTGGGTTTTGTTATACTAATTAACATCTGCAATTCAACAGCACCACAAATTACAACCTCCAAACTGACTATAGGGTTTAATGAAAACCTTAACCCTATGTCTTACACTAGGTGTATCTGATTAATTATCAACTCAACTTGCGTGCAACAAATGTTCTGCATGCAAAATTGTATCAAAAATGTATTTCTAATCGGTTTTCTTAATGTTTAACAGGAACCAGACATGAGGAGGATGGGTCCCTACATATTACTGCTGTTATTAGCAGGTATGTGTCAGTGTGTTGGTGTGTGTGTGTGAATGTGAGTGTGTGTGTGTGTGTGTGTGTGTGTGTGTGTGTGTGTGTGTGTGTGAGAGAGAGAGAGAGAGAGAGAGAGAGAGAGAGAATAAAGTGGGAAGGAGGGGGAGACTGAAATTTATAATCCAAAAATAACTTTATTTTAAATTTACACTTTCCCCACAGGACTAGTGGGAACAGCGTCAGCCAATAACATGACAACCATGACTGCGACAACAGGTAAATTATTATACACTGTACATTCTCAATTGATAAAACAGTGTGTGCTGCTGAAACTACACTAACAGCAATGTATTCATATGCTGCCATGACGAGCTATTAATTATCTCAGCTGACCAGGTATAGCAGATGGACATATCAATTTTGTCCAAGCCAAACCAAATACATTCATTATTAATTAGTTTACATTATTTAATGTGATCAGGGTGTGGACATAGAGAAATACCTGGTCTGAATTAACTGGGTAAAAAATATTGACAATAATTGCTTAACTCACTTGTCTGCTGTACCTAGATGAAGGGAAATACTTTATGGTACCTTTAATATTTGTAATACTATGTTATATACTACCATCATTTACTTTTTTTTGTCATTGTTGCACATGGATTTAAAATCTTCGTTCTCATTTAAACATCTTTGATAGATGATTTTCTTTATTACTGCTGAGTAGTAAGTTGTTGTTTGCAGTGTTTCAATATTACAGAATTAAATTAATTAAATAGTGAATAAATACCTACAGGGGAATTTTCTTAAATGATTTGTGATATGTACAATAAATGAGATATATATATATATATATATATATAAAAAGTTATTTTCGGACCCTGTATATATATATATATATATATATATATATATATATATATATATATATATATATATATATATATACACATATATATGTATATATATATATACAGGGTCTGAAAATAACTTTTTCACTCACCAGCCAAGTGAACTGGTAGATGAAAAAATCCACCGGCCAAGCATATTTTTTACCTGACAAAATTATAATAATTGCCTTTTTGTGTTACATATACATTAATTTCCATACATTTAATTGAGATAAAGTATTATGTTGACTGCAAACTTAAAGAAGAGGCCAGAATAAAATTGAAGCGTAATTATTTTTATTTATTATTTATTTATTATTTCCTCTCCACCTCTGCGATGTGGTGCATGAACTCTTTGGCCTGCTTTTCATTTCTATATGTTGAGCCCACAGTGAGTCCTTTCTTTTTCGGAGCAAAAGCGGATCGGAGCCGTAACACAGCGGACAGTATCCAGTGGAAATTCGTGGTCAGAGCAGAGTGCTGGCGGGTCTTCACACTGTTTTGTGTGTGTGTTCCTCCCAAAACGCAGTAGATTCTTTACTATTGTGGTGAAAACATTTACCCGCCAGTGTGGCGGATAACCTCTGCGATTTACTCGCCAATCATAAAATTTACCCGCCATTGGCACTTGGTGGGTGTTAATTTCGGACCCTGTATATATATATATATATATACATATAATTCGATTGAGATATTAGTTACTTAGATATTAATTAGGTTCGTTAAAATACAAACTGTGAAGTGTTATCAAAGCATTAAAGGTCCCATATTATACTGTTTTTCATCAATTTCACACAGCTGTCAGAAGTCCAAAAACTCTATATTCGATATGCATTGCCCCAAACCTATGCGTGGTCCTGAATTCATGCTGTCTAAAAGTCACTCTACAGAGCTCTATTCAGAGCAGTCTGTTTCTGTGCCTGCACCTTTAAATGCTAATGAGCTCCGTCTGTCAACGCCCACTTGGAGAGCCCTGCCTGCTTTCACTCTCAGGGAGAGGATTCCCCCTGCGTTAGCAGTAGCATGCGCTAATGTTTACGGTGGATGTATCGCTATGGCTCGCGGAGATTTTTTCATTCAACTGAACCAGTTTGACCCAGAATCGGACCCAGAAGGAGAGGCTCCTGAAGAAGTACAGACTCTGTGGCTGCAGCAGGACGTTTCAGAATGGTTAGTGAGAATGTTGTTAGTTTGTTCGTATGTGTTGTTACAGTTAGTGCCAGGTAGCTCATGGCTTACAGCTAGCAAAAGCTGTGTTTGTCTCCAACACAGTCTCCAAACTCTTGGACACTGTTCGCATCGTCTCTGTCTCGGTCTGCACATGTTTCCAGCCTTTTTACTGTGACAACCAAGCTCCCTCCTAATAATATTAACATCAACATCGCTTCAAACGCCATTGCATAGCGGACCGAAGCAGAGCTAACTAGTTAGCCAATTTCTAGCGGACTTCTCCAGACTGGTAGGCAACTGTAAATACTATCAAACCGCGGCGACACTTATCGGTGGCTCGGGTGCAGCTGCTGGGTCCAGTAGGTTGCGTTAGGAAACATTATTGACTTTACGGAACAGTAAAACTGAAAATGTGTCATTTTACTTTTTTCTCATTAAATTTTCATGTGTAGTCAATGGAACGACAGCATCATTGAACATGTCAGCACCACAGGCCAACACAACATCACCACCAGTCAACGCAACAACACCGCCAGTCAATGCAACATCACCACTGATCAATGCAACATCACCTCCAGTCAACGTAACCTTACCACCTGTCAATGCAACCTTATCACCAGTCAACGAAACATCACCACCCATCAATGCAACCTCACCATCAGTCAATGCAACCTCATCACCAGTCAACGCAACATCACCACCCATCAATGCAACCTCACCATCAGTCAATGCAACATCACCACCAGTCAATGCAACATCACCACCCATCAATGCAACAGCACCTCCAGTAAACGCCACCTCACCACCAGTCAACATGACCTCACCACAAGTCAATATGACCTCACCACCAGTCAACATGACCTCACCACCAGTCATCATGATATCACCAACAGGTAACGCAACATCACCACCCATCAATGTAACCTTAGCATCTCTGAATGCAACCTCACTACCAGTCAGCACAACATCACCACCCATTAATGCAACATTAGCGGCAGGCAATACAACATCACCACCCATCAATGCAACAACACCACCCATCAATGCAACATCACCACCCATCAATGCAACCTCACCATCAGTCAATGCAACCTCACCACCTGTAAACGCAACATCACGACCCATCAATGCAACCTCACCATCTGTCAATGCAACCTCACCACCAGTCAACACAACATCACCACCCATCAATGCAACCTCACTATCTGTCAATGCAACCTCACCACCAGTCAACACAACATCACCACCCATCAATGCAACCTCACCACCAGTCAAGGCAACATCACCACTGATCAATGCAACATCACCTCCAGTCAACGCAACCTTATCACCTGTCAATGCAACCTCATCACCAGTCAACGCAACATCACCATCCATCAATGCAACCTCACCATCAGTCAATGCAACATCACCACCAGTCAATGCAACATCACCACCCATCAATGCAACAGCACCTCCAGTAAACGCCACCACACCACCAGTCAACATGACCTCACCACAAGTCAACATGACCTCACCACCAGTCAACATGACCTCACCACCAGTCATCATGACCTCACCAACAAGTAACGGAACATCATCACCCATCAATGCAACCTTACCATCTCTGAATGCAACCTCACCACCAGTCAGCACAACATCACCACCCATTAATGCAACATCAGCAGCAGTCAATGCAACATCACCACCCATTAATGCAACATCAGCAGCAGTCAATGCAACATCACCACCCATCAATGCAACCTCACCATCTGTCAATGCAACCTCAACACCAGTCAACACAACATCACCACCCCTCAATGCAACCTCAACATCAGTCAGTGCAACAGCACCACCCATCAATGCAACAGCACCTCCAGTCAACATGACCTCACCACCAGTCAACATAACCTCACCACCAGCCATCATGACCTCACCAACAAGTAAGACAACATCTCCACCAGTCAGCACAACATCACCACCCATTAATTCAACATCACCACCAGTCAATGCAACATCACCGCCAGTCAATGCAACATCACCACTGATCAATGCAACATCACCTCCAGTCAACGCAACCTTACCACCTGTCAATGCAACATCATCACCCATCAATGTTACCTCACCATCAGTCAATGCAACATCACCACCAGTCAATGCAACATCACCACCCATCAATGCAACAGCACCTCCAGTAAACGCCACTTCACGACCAGTCAACATGACCTCACCACCATTCAACATGACTTCACCACCATTCAACATGACCTCACCACCAGTCAACATGACCTCACCACCAGTCATCATGACATCACCAACAGGTAACGCAACATCACCACTCATCAATGTAACCTTAGCATCTCTGAATGCAACCTCACTACCAGCAAGCACAACATCACCACCCATTAATGCAACATCAACGGCAGTCAACACAACATCACCACCCATCAATGCAACAACACCACCCATCAATGCAACCTCACCACCTGTCAATGCAACATCACCACCCATCAATGCAACCTCACCATCTGTCAATGCAACTTCACTACCATTCAGCACAACATCACCACCCATTAATGCAACACTAGCGGCAGTCAATACAACATCACCACCCATCAATGCAACAGCACCACCCATCAATGCAACATCACCAACCATCAATGCAACCTCACCACCAGTCAATGCAACCTCACCACCTGTCAATGCAACATCACCACCCATCAATGCAACCTCACCATCTGTCAATGCAACCTCACCACCAGTCAACACAACATCACCACCGATCAATGCAACCTCACCATCTGTCAATGCAACATCACCACTAGTCAACACAACATCACCACCGATCAATGCAACCTCACCACCAGTCAAGGCAACATCACCACCAATCGATGCAACATCACCTCCAGTCAACACAACCTTATCACCTGTCAATGCAACCTCATCACCAGTCAACGCAACATCACCACCCATCAGTGCAACCTCACCATCAGTCAATGCAAAATCACCACTAGTCAATGCAACATCACCACCCATCAATGCAACAGCACCTCCAGTAAACGCCACCACACCACCAGTCAACATGACCTCACCACAAGTCAACATGACCTCACCACCAGTCAACATGACCTCACTACCAGTCATCATGACCTCACCAACAGGTAGCGCAACATCACCACCCGTCAATGCAACCTTACCATCTCTGAATGCAACCTCACCACCAGTCAATGCAACATCACCACCCATCAATGCAACAGCACCTCCAGTAAACACCACCACACCACAAGTCAACATGACCTCACCACCAGTCAACATGACCTCACTACCAGTCATCATGACCTCACCAACAGGTAACGCAACATCACCACCCATCAATGCAACCTTACCATCTCTGAATGCAACCTCACCACCAGTCAATGCAACATCACCACTAGTCAACACAACATCACCACCCATCAATGCAACCTCACCATCTGTCAATGCAACATCACCACTAGTCAACACAACATCACCACCGATCAATGCAACCTCACCACCAGTCAAGGCAACATCACCACCAATCGATGCAACATCACTTCCAGTCAACACAACCTTATCACCTGTCAATGCAACCTCATCACCAGTCAACGCAACATCACCACCCATCAATGCAACCTCACCATCAGTCAATGCAAAATCACCACTAGTCAATGCAACATCACCACCCATCAATGCAACAGCACCTCCAGTAAACGCCACCACACCACCAGTCAACATGACCTCACCACAAGTCAACATGACCTCACCACCAGTCAACATGACCTCACTACCAGTCATCATGACCTCACCAACAGGTAGCGCAACATCACCACCCGTCAATGCAACCTTACCATCTCTGAATGCAACCTCACCACCAGTCAATGCAACATCACCACCCATCAATGCAACAGCACCTCCAGTAAACACCACCACACCACCAGTCAACATGACCTCACCACAAGTCAACATGACCTCACCACCAGTCAACATGACCTCACTACCAGTCATCATGACCTCACCAACAGGAAACGCAACATCACCACCCATCAATGCAACCTTACCATCTCTGAATGCAACCTCACCACCAGTCAATGCAACATCACCACCCATCAATGCAACAGCACCTCCAGTAAACACCACCACACCACCAGTCAACATGACCTCACCACAAGTCAACATGACCTCACCACCAGTCAACATGACCTCACTACCAGTCATCATGACCTCACCAACAGGTAACGCAACATCACCACCCATCAATGCAACCTTACCATCTCTGAATGCAACCTCACCACCAGTCAATGCAACATCACCACTAGTCAATGCAACATCACCACCCATCAATGCAACAGCACCTCCAGTAAACGCCACCACACCACCAGTCAACATGACCTCACCACAAGTCAACATGACCTCACCACCAGTCAACATGACCTCACTACCAGTCATCATGACCTCACCAACAGGTAACGCAACATCACCACCCATCAATGCACGCACACCATCAATGCAACATTCACCCATCATGCAACCTCACACAGTCAATGCACCTTACCATCTCTGAATGCAACCTCACCACCAGTCAATGCAACATCACCACTAGTCAATGCAACATCACCACCCATCAATGCAACAGCACCTCCAGTAAACGCCACCACACCACCAGTCAACATGACCTCACCACAAGTCAACATGACCTCACCACCAGTCAACATGACCTCACTACCAGTCATCATGACCTCACCAACAGGTAACGCAACATCACCACCCATCAATGCAACAGCACCACCCATCAATGCAACATCACCACCCATCAATGCAACCTTACCATCTCTGAATGCAACCTCACCACCAGTCAATGCAACATCACCACTAGTCAATGCAACATCACCACCCATCAATGCAACAGCACCTCCAGTAAACGCCACCACACCACCAGTCAACATGACCTCACCACAAGTCAACATGACCTCACCACCAGTCAACATGACCTCACTACCAGTCATCATGACCTCACCAACAGGTAACGCAACAGCACCACCCATCAATGCAACAGCACCACCCATCAATGCAACATTACCACCCATCAATGCAACCTCAACATCAGTCAATGCAACCTCACCACCAGTCAACGCAACATCAACACCCATCAATGCAACCTCAACATCAGTCAGTGCAACATCACCACACATCAATACAACCTCACCACCCATCAATGCAACCTCACCATCTGTTGATGCAACCTCACCACCAGTCAACACAACATCACCACTCATCAATGCAACCTCACGACCCATCAATGCAACAATAGCAACTGTCAATGCAACATCTCCACCCATCCACGCAACATCACAACCCATCAATGCAAGCTCACCATCATTCAACACAACATCACGGCCCATCAATGCAACATCGCCAACAATTAATGCAACATCACCATCCATGAATGCAACAGCACCTCCAGTAAACGCCACCACACCACCAGTCAACATGACCTCACCACAAGTCAACATGACCTCACCACCAGTCAACATGACCTCACTACCAGTCATCATGACCTCACCAACAGGTAGCGCAACATCACCACCCGTCAATGCAACCTTACCATCTCTGAATGCAACCTCACCACCAGTCAATGCAACATCACCACCCATCAATGCAACAGCACCTCCAGTAAACACCACCACACCACAAGTCAACATGACCTCACCACCAGTCAACATGACCTCACTACCAGTCATCATGACCTCACCAACAGGAAACGCAACATCACCACCCATCAATGCAACCTTACCATCTCTGAATGCAACCTCACCACCAGTCAATGCAACATCACCACTAGTCAACACAACATCACCACCCATCAATGCAACCTCACCATCTGTCAATGCAACATCACCACTAGTCAACACAACATCACCACCGATCAATGCAACCTCACCACCAGTCAAGGCAACATCACCACCAATCGATGCAACATCACTTCCAGTCAACACAACCTTATCACCTGTCAATGCAACCTCATCACCAGTCAACGCAACATCACCACCCATCAATGCAACCTCACCATCAGTCAATGCAAAATCACCACTAGTCAATGCAACATCACCACCCATCAATGCAACAGCACCTCCAGTAAACGCCACCACACCACCAGTCAACATGACCTCACCACAAGTCAACATGACCTCACCACCAGTCAACATGACCTCACTACCAGTCATCATGACCTCACCAACAGGTAGCGCAACATCACCACCCGTCAATGCAACCTTACCATCTCTGAATGCAACCTCACCACCAGTCAATGCAACATCACCACCCATCAATGCAACAGCACCTCCAGTAAACACCACCACACCACCAGTCAACATGACCTCACCACAAGTCAACATGACCTCACCACCAGTCAACATGACCTCACTACCAGTCATCATGACCTCACCAACAGGAAACGCAACATCACCACCCATCAATGCAACCTTACCATCTCTGAATGCAACCTCACCACCAGTCAATGCAACATCACCACCCATCAATGCAACAGCACCTCCAGTAAACACCACCACACCACCAGTCAACATGACCTCACCACAAGTCAACATGACCTCACCACCAGTCAACATGACCTCACTACCAGTCATCATGACCTCACCAACAGGTAACGCAACATCACCACCCATCAATGCAACCTTACCATCTCTGAATGCAACCTCACCACCAGTCAATGCAACATCACCACTAGTCAATGCAACATCACCACCCATCAATGCAACAGCACCTCCAGTAAACGCCACCACACCACCAGTCAACATGACCTCACCACAAGTCAACATGACCTCACCACCAGTCAACATGACCTCACTACCAGTCATCATGACCTCACCAACAGGTAACGCAACATCACCACCCATCAATGCAACATTACCATCTTTGAATGCAACCTCACCACCAGTCAGCACAACATCACCACCCATTAATGCAACATCAGCAGCAGTCAATGCAACATCACCACCTGTCGATGCAACAGCACCACCCATCAATGCAACAGCACCACCCATCAATGCAACATTACCACCCATCAATGCAACCTCAACATCAGTCAATGCAACCTCACCACCAGTCAACGCAACATCAACACCCATCAATGCAACCTCAACATCAGTCAGTGCAACATCACCACACATCAATACAACCTCACCACCCATCAATGCAACCTCACCATCTGTTGATGCAACCTCACCACCAGTCAACACAACATCACCACTCATCAATGCAACCTCACGACCCATCAATGCAACAATAGCAACTGTCAATGCAACATCTCCACCCATCCACGCAACATCACAACCCATCAATGCAAGCTCACCATCATTCAACACAACATCACGGCCCATCAATGCAACATCGCCAACAATTAATGCAACATCACCATCCATGAATGCAACAGCACCTCCAGTCAACACCACCTCACCACAGGTCAACATGACCTCATTCCAAACAATTTCGACTATGTCACCACCTGGTAATACAAATACTACACTCGACAATAGTTTTTCGATAAAATGACTGCCACACAAAAACGTTGCTCCAGTATGTGTCATTATAACAACACTGGCACCAAGTGCAATTTGTTCATTTGTCTTAATTTTTTGAATACTTTTTCTAGGTAATACAATCTCTCCACCTGTAAATGGAACCTCCAGACCACCAAGAGTCACTACTATTGGAGCCCCAGCTACAACAGCTGCAACACCACCAGAGCCAAGCATTAAGTTGGGATTTAGGTTGCAGCAAAATTTTACAGCAGAACTTGATAACCAATCCTCACCACAGTTCCAGGCATTAAAAGGCCAAGTTGCATCAGCAGTAAGTTCGTGTAATTTGAATTGTTTTTTTTTTTTTTTTTTGCATCTTTCAACAATACCTAAAATGTTTACATGACAGAAGTTCGCAATATGATCTGTTCTCCAAGTGTTTAACAAGATAATCAAACTAAATAAAAAGTTGATTCTTGTAGTGGGGATGAGTTGTCTACAAAGTGTAGCAGGTAATAGCATAAAATGTATTCATACAAAAAGTGACGCAATGACTTTCATTCATAAATGATGAAATATAATTCAGGGCATGGCATATGTAATGCATGTGACTATATTTAAATGATCAATTTTGTGAAAAAGGCAATACATGGGTGGAAAAGATTATTTAGAGATTTGACTTTTCACATACAGTCAAACAGAGAATAGAGAAAAGAAAACATGGACTAGTTCTGGCATAATATTATCATCATTAATTCATAAACATTTTGAAATTAACATTTATATTCATTCACAGCTCAACACTGTCTATTCGGAAAAATTTGGAGCTGCGTTCAATCGAACCGAAATCAGAGGCTTCAGGTATGAAACACTGCTTGCTTTCGCATATTAGAAAGTTGTTTGGTAATGTATTGATTTCTTGCTGATTATTAATGAAAACTTAAAGAAGTGCTGTACTTTCTTCCATTTGTCTGTAAGGGTTTATTATTCATTACAAACATGTCCATGTTTGTAGAATACATTTAAGTTATTCATTTTTGATAACTATATTAGACCTTGTCATTTTGTCATAATTAAACAATAATGGCCAAAACAGCCAAATAACATTACAGCATTTAAACATTACTTTTCACAAATACTTCTGCTACAGACAGGGATCCATTGTGGTAGAGGCTGTGCTGATATTCAACAATGTGACTACACTCCCAAATGCCAGTTCTGCAGCTGAAACGTTGAGGACTGCTGCTTCCAGCTCTAACTTTTCACTCACTGTCAACGCATCATCTATTTCGGCAGCCAGTAAGACATCATATCATTCAAAATCTTATATTTTGTAAATGATTATTGGAAGCTCATACAGAATAAATGATGACAAGCATTTGTTTAGAAATACAAAAAAAATCCCTTTTGGTAACTGTTGTTTTCAGTTGTTTTGGCACCACCTCAACCCCCACCGAGCAATGCAACATCACCACCAGTCAACATGACCTCACCACCACTCACTGTGACCTCACCACCAGTCAACATGACCTCAGCACCAGTCAATGCAACATCACAACCCATCAATGCAACAGCACCTCCAGTCAACGCCACCTCACCACCAGTAAACATGACCTCACCACCAGTCAACATGA
This sequence comes from Diplodus puntazzo, assembly GCA_963678695.2. Lineage (NCBI taxonomy): Eukaryota > Metazoa > Chordata > Actinopteri > Spariformes > Sparidae > Diplodus > Diplodus puntazzo. The sequence continues at coordinate 15,676,317 of OZ023156.1, read as the reverse complement.
CCACACCACCAGGTAACGCAACCTTACCACCAGTCAACTCAACATCACAACAGATCAATGCAACTTCACCACCAATCAATGCAGCATCACCACCCATCAATGCAACAACACCAACAGTCAATGCAACATCACCAACAGTCAATGCAACATCACCACCCATCAATGCAACAGCACCTCCAGTCAACGCCACCTCACCACAGGTCAACATGACCTCATTCCAAACAATTTCGACTATGTCACCACCTGGTAATACAAATACTACACTCGATAAAAATATAATAGTTTTTCGATAAAATGACTGCCACACAAAAACGTTGCTCCAGTATGTGTCATTATAACAACACTGGCACCAAGTGCAATTTATTCATTTGACTTAATTTTTTGAATACTTTTTCTAGGTAATACAAGCTCTCCACCTGTAAATGGAACCTCCAGACCACCAAGAGTCACTACTATTGGAGCCCCAGCTACAACAGCTGCAACACCCCCAGAGCCAAGCATTAAGTTGGGATTTAGGTTGCAGCAAAATTTTACAGCAGAACTTAATAACCAATCCTCACCACAGTTCCAGGAATTAAAAGGCCAGGTTGCATCAGCGGTAAGTTTGTGTAATTAGGGGGCCAAGCCCGTGGGGCCGAGGCAACGCGTATGCAAGCATATGCGTTTCCTAGGACCAGCGGTGCTAGGAACCCTATTGTAATTGTAAAGATTTTTATTTTTATTTTTCTCCGGCTAAAAGTGGTGCTGCAGGCTAAACCGTGCAAGGGAGGGTGGTGCAATTTGGAGGGTTGGTCCAGACTCCTGCGAATATCTCAGACACAAAAAACTACATATATCCGCCTGCAGGGGGCGCTATAACCTTGGAAAACATGTTTTTTCCTATAACTCCCACACCATATATCGCAAATTCAAAAACCTTGTATCCCCAGATTCCCAATGGAGCTGAATCACTTTCCGATTGGCCACGCCCACTTCCGGTTAGAAAGTTTTTTAGCAAAATCGCAAAAACTGGAAAACCTACTTTTTCGAACTCCTCCTTGAGATTTTGTCCGATCTGCGTGAAACTTGGCACGTACACTCTTCAGCTGGACCTGATCTAAAGTTCTCAAAAGAATTTTGCTCAGTCAATAATGCGCAAATTATTAACGAACACATTTCTGTAGCTAGCTATAAAAATGTAAACTGTTTGATATCTCGGTCAAACCAAATGCTATTGACACCTAATTTGAGATCCTTGGTTGCCATGACACTGGAAAGGGATGAGCCGAATTTGGCGAAGTTTGGCAACTAGGGGGCGCTAAAAATATGGGAAGTTTGTATCTCTTGAACAACTACACCCATTTTTAGGAAATTTGAACGGTATGATGTTGCGCCAATCCTGAGGCCATATCTTGAAGGTGGTCATTACTGCTCAATGTGGGCATGGCTTATTACAAGATAAACAACAAACATTAATTTCAGCCAAACTATTATGCTGAGAGGTCTGAAATTTATATGGTAATGATGGAATAGGACACAGTTCTTCCATACCAAAAAATGCACATGTACTCCAGTAGATGGCGCTATAATGGATGCAATTGCGTTTTTGCCTGTAACTTCCACATTTTAAATAAACCATTCGCAAACCTTATATCCATATGTTCCCTGAATAGAGCTGGTTTTGTCTGACATAGGACACCCCCACTTCTGCTGCACATTTGTTCGCTAAATCGCCACATATGCAAAACCTACTTTTTTGAACTCCTCCGTGAGATTTTGTCCGATCAGCGTGAAACTTGGCACGTAAACTCTTCAGCTGGAACTGATCTAACGTTATCAAAAGAATTTTGCTCGGTCAAAAAATGCAGAAATTATTAATGAACTAATTTCTGTAGCTAACTATAAAAAGGTAAACTGTTTGATATCTCGGTCAAACTGAATGCTATTAACACCAAATTTGAGATCCTTGGTTGCCATGAGACTAGGAAGAGATGAGCCGAATTTGGTGAATTTTGGCCACTAGGGGGCGCTAAAAATATGGGAAGTTTATATCTCTTGAACGGCTACACCGATTTTTGCGAAATTTGGTCGGTATGATGTAAGGCCAATCCTGAGGCCATATCTTGAAGGTGGTCATGACTGGTCAATGTGGGCGTGGCTTATTACAATAAATCCAAATCAGCACACGTTCAGCTTTTTGCACTTCCAGTGCACTTCCCATTACAGCGAATACCACGGCTCAGACGTTGGCCATCCTCACTTTTGCCCTGAGACGGTCATCCTTTGGGGCCAACTTCCGTGGGCTCTGCGGGGCGCGGGGTCCGAGTCGCACGGGGGGGCTTGGCCCGGTTGATAACTGCTTGCAGTTCTAGTTTCAATTTTTTTTTGCATTTTTCAACAATACCTAAAATGTTCACATGACAGAAGTTCGCAAGATAATCTGTTCTCCAAGTGTTTAACAAGATAATCAAACTAAATAAAATGTTGATTCTTGTAGTGGGGATGACTTGTCTACAAAGTGTAACAGGTAATAGCATAAAATGTATTCATACAAAAAGTGACGCAATCACTTTCATTCATAAATGATGAAATATAATTCAGGGCACCGCACATGTAATGCATGTGACTATATTTAAATGATCAATTTTGTAATGAAGGCAATACATGGGTAGAACAGATTATTTAGAGATTTGACTTTTCACATACAGTCAAACAGAGAATAGAGAAAAGAAAACATGGACTAGTTCTGGCATAATATTATCATCATTAATTCATAAATATTTTGAAATTAACATTTATATTCATTCACAGCTCAACACTGTCTATTCGGAAAAATTTGGAGCTGTGTTCAATCGAACTGAAATCAGAGGCTTCAGGTATGAAACACTGCTTGCTTTCGCATATTAGAAAGTTGTTTGGTAATGTATTGATTTCTTGCTGATTATTAATGAAAACTGAAAGAAGTGCTGTACTTTTTTTTCATTTGTCTGTAAGGACTTATCATGCATTACAAACACGTTCACGTTAGTAGAATACATTTAAGTTATTCATTTTTGATAACTATATTAGACCTTGTCATTTTGTCATAATTAAACAATAATGGCCAAAACAGCCAAATAACATTACGGCATTTAAACATTACTTTTCACAAATACTTCTGTTACAGACAGGGATCCATTGTGGTAGAGGCTGTGCTGATATTCAACAATGTGACTACACTACCAAATGCCAGTTCTGCAGCTGAAACGTTGAGGACTGCTGCTTCCAGCTCTAACTTTTCACTCACTGTCAACACGTCATCTATTTCGGCAGCCGGTAAGACATCATATCATTCAAAATTTTATATTTTGTAAATGATTATTGGAAGCTCATACAGAATAAATGATGACAAACATTTGTTTAGAAATACAAAAAAAAATCCCTTTTGGTAACTGTTGTTTTCAGTTGTTTTGGCACCACCTCAACCCCCACCGAGCAATGCAACATCACCACCAGTCAACATGACCTCACCACCACTCACTGTGACCTCACCACCAGTCAACATGACCTCAGCACCAGTCAATGCAACATCACAACCCATCAATGCAACAGCACCTCCAGTCAACGCCACCTCACCACCAGTAAACATGACCTCACCACCAGTCAACATGACCACACCACCAGGTAACGCAACCTTACCACCAGTCAACTCAACATCACAACAGACCAATGCAACTTCACCACCAATCAATGCAGCATCACCACCCATCAATGCAACATCACCAACAGTCAATGCAACATCACCAACAGTCAATGCAACATCACCACCCATCAATGCAACAGCACCTCCAGTCAACGCCACCTCACCACAGGTCAACATGACCTCATTCCAAACAATTTCGACTATGTCACCACCTGGTAATACAAATACTACACTCGATAAAAATATAATAGTTTTTCGATAAAATGACTGCCACACAAAAACGTTGCTCCAGTATGTGTCATTATAACAACACTGGCACCAAGTGCAATTTGTTCATTTGACTTAATTTTTTGAATACTTTTTCTAGGTAATACAATCTCTCCACCTGTAAATGGAACCTCCAGACCACCAAGAGTCACTACTATTGGAGCCCCAGCTACAACAGCTGCAACACCACCAGAGCCAAGCATTAAGTTGGGATTTAGGTTGCAGCAAAATTTTACAGCAGAACTTAATAACCAATCCTCACCACAGTTCCAGGAATTAAAAGGCCAAGTTGCATCAGCGGTAAGTTTGTGTAATTAGGGGGCCCAGCCCGTGGGGCCCGAGGAAACGCGTATGCAAGCATATGCGTTTCCTAGGACCAGCGGTGCTAGGAACCCTATTGTAATTGTAAAGATTTTTATTTTTATTTTTCTCCGGCTAAAAGTGGTGCTGCAGGCTAAATCGTGCAAGGGAGGGTGGTGCAATTTGGAGGGTTGGTCCAGACTCCTGCGAATATCTCAGACACAAAAAACTACATATATCCGCCTGCAGGGGGCACTATAACCTTGGAAAACATGTTTTTTCCTCTAACTCCCACACCGTATATCGCAAATTCAAAAACAAAACCTTGTATCCCCAGATTCCCAATAAAGCTGAATCACTTTCCGATTGGCCACACCCACTTCCGGTTAGAAAGTCTTTTAGCAAAATCACAAAAACTGGAAAACCTACTTTTTCGAACTCCTCCTTGAGATTTTGTCCGATCTGCGTGAAACTTGGCACATACACTCTTCAGCTGGACCTGATCTAAAGTTCTCAAAAGAATTTTGCTCGGTCAAAAAATGCGCAAATTATTAACGAACACATTTCTGTAGCTAGCTATAAAAATGTAAACTGTTTGATATCTCGGTCAAACCAAATGCTATTGACACCTAATTTGAGATCCTTGGTTGCCATGACACTGGAAAGGGATGAGCCGAATTCAGCGAAGTTTGGCAACTAGGGGGCGCTAAAAATATGGGAAGTTTGTATCTCTTGAACAACTACACCCATTTTTAGGAAATTTGAACAGTATGATGTTGCGCCAATCCTGAGGCCATATCTTGAAGGTGGTCATTACTGCTCAATGTGGGCATGGCTTATTACAAGATAAACAACAAACATTAATTTCAGCCAAACTATTATGCTGAGAGGTCTGAAATTTATATGGTAATGATGGAATAGGACACAGTTCTTCCATGCCAAAAATTGCACATGTACTCCAGTAGATGGCGCTATAATGGATGCAATTGCGTTTTTGCCTGTAACTTCCACATTTTAAATAACACATTCGCAAACCTTATATCCATATGTTCCCTGAATAGAGCTGGTTTTGTCTGACATAGGACACCCCCACTTCTGCAGCACATTTGTTCGCTAAATCACCACATATGCAAAACCTACTTTTTCGAACTCCTCCGTGGGATTTTGTCCGATCAGCGTAAAACTTGGCACGTACACTCTTCAGCTGGACCTGATCTAACGTTATCAAAAGAATTTTGCTCGGTCAAAAAATGCGGAAATTATTAATGAACAAATTTCTGTAGCTAACTATAAAAAGGTAAACTGTTTGATATCTCGTTCAAACTAAATGCTATTAACACCAAATTTGAGATCCTTGGTTGCCATGAGACTAGGAAGAGATGAGCCGAATTTGGTGAATTTTGGCCACTAGGGGGCGCTAGAAATATTGGAAGTTTATATCTCTTGAACGGCTACACCGATTTTTGCGAAATTTGGTCGGTATGATGTAAGGCCAATCCTGAGGCCATATCTTGAAGGTGGTCATGACTGGTCAATGTGGGCGTGGCTTATCACAATAAATCCAAATCAGCACACATTCAGCTTTTTTTACTTCCAGTGCACTTCCCATTACAGCGAATACCACGGCTCAGACGTTGGCCTGTGTCCTCACTTTTGCCCTGAGACGGTCATCCTTTGGGGCCAACTTCCGTGGGCTCTGCGGGGCGCGGGGTCGGGTTTGGCCCGGTTCATAACTGCTTGCAGTTCTAGTTTCAATTTTTTTTTTTTGCATTTTTCAACAATACCTAAAATGTTCACATGACAGAAGTTCACAAGATGATCTGTTCTCCAAGTGTTTGACGAGATAATCAAACTAAATAAAATGTCGATTCTTGTAGTGGGGATGACTTGTCTACAAAGTGTAACAGGTAATAGCATAAAATGTATTCATACAAAAAGCGAAGCAATCCCTTTCATTCATAAATGATGAAATATAATTCAGGGCACGGCACATGTAATGCATGTGACTATATTTAAATGATCAATTTTGTGATGAAGGCAGTACATGGGTGGAACAGATTATTTAGAGATTTGACTTTTCACATACAGTCAAACAGAGAATAGAGAAAAGAAAACATGGACTAGTTCTGGCATAATATTATCATCATTAATTCATAAATACTTTGAAATTAACATTTATATTCATTCACAGCTCAACACTGTCTATTCGGAAAAATTTGGAGCTGCGTTCAATCGAACTGAAATCAGAGGCTTCAGGTATGAAACACTGCTTGCTTTCACATATTAGAAATTTGTTTGGTAATGTATTGATTTCTTGCTGATTATTAATGAAAACTGAAAGAAGTGCTGTACTTTTTTTTCATTTGTCTGTAAGGATTTATCATACATTACAAACTTGTTCACGTTTGTAGAATACATTTAAATTATTCATTTTTGATAACTATATTAGAACTTGTCATTTTGCCATAATTAAACAATAATTGCCAAAACAGCCAAATAACATTACAGCATTTAAACATTACTTTTCACAAATACTTCTGTTGCAGACAGGGATCCGTTGTGGTAGAGGCTGTGCTGATATTCAACAATGTGACTACACTACCAAATGCCAGTTCTGCAGCTGAAACTTTGAGGACTGCTGCTTCCAGCTCTAACTTTTCACTCACTGTCAACACATCATCTATTTCGGCAGCTGGTAAGACATCATATCATTCAGAATCTTATATTTTGTAAATGATTATTGGAAGCTAATACAAAATAAATGATGACAAGCATTTGTTTAGAAATACAAAAAAAAATCCCTTTTGGTAACTGTTGTTCTCAGTTGTTTTGGCACCACCTCAACCCCCACCGGGCAATGCAACATCACCACCAGCCAACATGACCTCACCACCACTCATTGTGACCTCACCACCAGTCAACATGACCTCAGCACCAGTCAATGCAACATCACGACCCATCAATGCAACAGCACCTCCAGTCAACGCCACCTCACCACCAGTAAACATGACCTCACCACCAGTCAACATGACCACACCACCAGGTAACGCAACCTTACCACCAGTCAACGCAACATCACAACAAATCAATGCAACTTCACCACCAATCAATGCAGCATCACCACCCATCAATGCAACATCACCAACAGTCAATGCAACATCACCACCCATCAATGCAACAGCACCTCCAGTCAACGCCACCTCACCACAGGTCAAAATGACCTCATTCCAAACAATTTTGATTATGTCACCACCTGGTAATACAAATACTACACTCGATAAAAATATAATAGTTTTTCGATAAAATGACTGCCACACAAAAACATTGCTCCAGTATGTGTCATTATAACAACACTGGCACCAAGTGCAATTTGTTCATTTGACTTAATTTTTTGAATACTTTTTCTAGGTCATACAAGCTCTCCACCTGTAAATGGAACCTCCAGACCACCAAGAGTCACTACTATTGGAGCCCCAGCTACAACAGCTGCAACACCACCAGAGCCGAGAATTAAGTTGGGATTTAGGTTGCAGCAAAATTTTACAGCAGAACTTAATAACCAATCCTCACCACAGTTCCAGGAATTAAAAGGCCAAGTTGCATCAGCGGTAAGTTTGTGTAATTTCAAATTTTTTTTTTTTTTGTCGTTGTTTTTGTTGCATTTTTCAACAACAAGACCTAAAATCTCTACATGACAGACGTTCGCAAGATGGTTTATTCTCCAAGGGTTTAACAAGATAATCAAACTAAATAAAATTTTGATTCTTGTAGTGGGGATGAGTTGTCAACAAAGTGTAGCAGGTAATAGCATAAAATGTATTCACACAAAAAGCCACGCAATCACTTTCATTCATAAATGATGAAATATAAATCAGGGCAGGGCACATGTAGTGCATATGATTACATTTAAATGACCAGTTTTGAGATGAAGGCAATATGGCTAGAACAGATTATTTAGAGATTTGACTTTTCTCATATAGTCAAACAGAGAATAGAGAAAAGAAAACATGTGCTACTTCTGGCATAATATTATTATCATTCATTCATAAATATTTTGAAATTAACATTTATATTCATTCACAGCTCAACACTGTCTATTCGGAAAAATTTGGAGCTGCGTTCAATCGAACTGAAATCAGAGGCTTCAGGTATAAAACACTGCTTGCTTTCGCATATTAGACAGTTGTTTGGTAATGTATTGATTTCTTGCTGATTATTCATAAAAACTGAAAGAAGTGCTGTACTTTTTTTCATTTGTCTGTTAGGGTTTATCATACATTACAAACATGTTCACGTTTGTAGAATACATTTAAATTATTCGTTTGTGATAACTACATTAGACCTTGTCATTTTGCCATAATTAAACAATAATGTCCAAAACAGCTAAATAACATTACAGCATTTAAACATTACTTTTCACAAATATTTCTGTTACAGACAGGGATCCGTTGTCGTGGAGGCTGAGCTGATATTTAACAATGTGACTACACTACCAAATGCCAGTTCTGCAGCTGAAACGTTGAGGACTGCTGCTTCCAGCTCTAACTTTTCACTCACTGTCAACACATCATCTATTTCGGCAGCCGGTAAGACATCATATCATTCAAAATCTTATATTTTGTAAATGATTATTGAAAGCTCATACAGAATATATGATGACAATCATTTGTTTAGAAATACAAAAATAATCCCTTTTGGTAACTGTTGTTTTCAGTTGTTTTGGCACCAACTCAACCCCCACCGGGCAATGCAACATCACCACCAGTCAACATGACCTCACCACCAGTCAACGCCACCTCAGCACCAGTCAACGCAACATCCCCACCTGTCAACGCCACTTCACCACCAGTCAACGCCACTTCACCAGCAGTCAACACAACTTCACCACCTGTTAATGCAACCTCACCAGCAGGTAATGCAAAGTCTCACACTCATACATCACTTGACGTTGATGCAGTTTATGCAGCTCTTCTAACTGCAACCTTGCATAATTTAGTACCTGTAAATATTCTGAATACTTCTAAGTAATGCAACCTCCCCTTCAGTGAATGGAACATCAGCACAACCAGTTATCACAACTGGTGCTCCAGCCTCAACAGCTGTCCCCGAAGACTCAATAGTCACATTGGGATTCAGGTTGCAGCAAACCTTTAGACCACAACTTGCAAACCGATCCTCTCAAGAGTTTAAGGACTTAGAAAATAATGTAACAACACAAGTAAGTGCATTTATGTTTGTTATTATCCTTATATAACTGTAAACCAGCATAGCATATATTTTAAATCTCATGCAAAAGAAATATATAATGTGTATATAATATGTGTGTCTCTGTGTGTGTGTGGTTATTGGTATTTGACGTTGTGACCAGTCCTCACTTTCAGAGAGATCTTTAAAAGGCTGTCTGAGGATGAAGACTTAAGGGTTAATTATTTGTAATGGTTAAAGTTAGGTTAATGGGCAAGGAACTTCATTATACAAAGCAAAGTCTTACCTGTTTGGTATAGTAACATATAAAACAAATAAGTATACAGATGGATAGCAGAGATGTAGATTATGAAGTTATGAAATAAAAACAGGCGAATCAATAGCCAAATTGTGTGGCAAAAACTATTTTCTCACATCTCTCATTCTTGTTTTTAGATATTACTTGAACTGTTTTTCAATTTCATTTCTCCAGCTTGATCGTGTCTATTCTAAGAGATTTGGAAACCGTTTCCTTCGATCTGAGATCACCTCTTTCAGGTATATGACAGTTTTCATTATCCAACATTAGAAAAACAAATGTATATTTTATTAAACCTGTATGCACAGCACTGTGTTAATTGAAACTTAGTCAGCAAAGTTAAGTATGTGTTTTCTTTACCTACAAATCTGGAGAGATTGTTTTTATTTTGATTATATATGTTTTTCTAAAATTGATAGTTCATTTGCTTGATTATACTTCACTCTTCATAAAGTGTCATTTGATATTGAGGTGTCACAACTAACAGATACCAATAAGTATAATAACAATACTTTTTCTTACAGTCAAGGTTCAGTCGTGGTGAATTCTCAGCTGATATTCAACAATGCCAGCTCAGTGCCAGATGCTAGGGCTGTGGAAGATACTCTGGTACAAGCAGCAACCAACGGTTCCATCACCATTCCAGTGAATACAACAAGTGTTGCTGCAACAAGTAAGAGCTGATTATTATATTATTTTTTTGTATTTTGTTGTTTTATAATATTGTGCTCCCAAATTCCCTGCACATGCTAAAAGAAGCAACATTTTGTTGTTGTAGCTACAACTACAACAACAGTGGCACCTACAACAATGATGGCAACAACTCCTGCCACAGGTATTATTATGACACAACCAGTCAATGAATTTTAATTCTGCTCAGTTTAACAATGCAAATACTGTTTTTCAATCATTACTCAATACAAACACAACTGAATTATCACAATTCAGTGTAACTTGCTGCATTACAATAAACATACTCGAAACATTTGCACAACCAGTCAACGCCACCTCACCACCAGTCAACGCAACATCCCTACCAGTCAACGCCACTTCACCACCAGTCAACGCCACTTCACCAGCCGTCAACACAACTTCACCACCTGTTAATGCAACCTCACCAGCAGGTAATGCAAAGTCTCACACTCATACATCACTTGAAGTTGATGCAGTTTATGCAGCTCTTATAACTGCAAACTTGCAAAATTTAGTACCTGTAAATATTTTGAATACTTCTAAGTAATGCAACCTCCCCTTCAGTGAATGGAACATCGGCACAACCAGTTATCACAACTGGTGCTCCAGCCTCAACAGCTGTCCCCGAAGACTCAATAGTCACATTGGGATTCAGGTTGCAGCAAACCTTTAGACCACAACTTGCAAACCGATCCTCTCAAGAGTTTAAGGACTTAGAAAATAATGTAACAACACAAGTAAGTGCATTTATGTTTGTTATTATCCTTATATAACTGTGAACTAGCATAGTTTATATTTTAAATCTCATGCAAAAAAATATATAATATGTACATAATATGTGTGTGCGTATTGGTATTTGACATTGTGACCAGTCCTCACTTTCAGAGAGATCTTTAAAAGGCTGTCTGAGGGTGAAGACTTAAGGGTTAATTATTTGTAATGGTTAAAGTTAGGTTAATGGGCAAGGAACTTCATTATAAAACGCAAAGTCTTGCCTGTTTGGTATAGTAACATATAAAACAAATGAGTATACAGATGGATAGCAGAGATGTAGATTATGAAGTTATGAAATAAAAACAGGCGAATCAATAGCCAAATTGTGTGGCAAAAACTATTTTCTCACATCTCTCATTCTTGTTTTTAGATATTACTTGAACTGTTTTTCAATTTCATTTCCCCAGCTTGATGGTGTCTATTCTAAGAGATTTGGAAACCGTTTCCTTCGATCTGAGATCACCTCTTTCAGGTATATGACAGTTTTCATTATCCAACATTAGAAAAACAAATGTATATTTTATTAAACCTGTATGCACAGCACTGTGTTAATTGAAACTTAGTCAGCAAAGTTAAGTATGTGTTTTCTTTACCTACAAATCTGGAGAGATTGTTTTTATTTTGATTATATATGTTTTTCTAAAATTGATAGTTCATTTGCTTAATTATACTTCGCTCTTCATAAAGTGTCATTTGATATTGAGGTGTCACAACTAACAGATACCAATAAGTATAATAACAATACTTTTTCTTACAGTCAAGGTTCAGTCGTGGTGAATTCTCAGCTGATATTCAACAATGCCAGCTCAGTGCCAGATGCTAGGGCTGTGGAAGATACTCTGGTACAAGCAGCAACCAACGGTTCCATCACCATTCCAGTGAATACAACAAGTGTTGCTGCAACAAGTAAGAGTTGATTATTATATTATTTTTTTGTATTTTGTTGTTTTATAATATTGTGCTCCCAAATTCCCTGCACATGCTAAAAGAAGCAACATTTTGTTGTTGTAGCTACAACTACAACAACAGTGGCACCTACAACAATGATGGCAACAACTCCTGCCACAGGTATTATTATGACACAACCAGTCAATGAATTTTAATTCTGCTCAGTTTAACAATGCAAATACTGTTTTTCAATCATTACTCAATACAAACACAACTGAATTATCACAATTCAGTGTAACTTGCTGCATTACAATAAACATACTCGAAACATTTGCACAACCAGTCAACGCCACCTCACCACCAGTCAACGCAACATCCCTACCAGTCAACGCCACTTCACCACCAGTCAACGCCACTTCACCAGCAGTCAACACAACTTCACCACCTGTTAATGCAACCTCACCAGCAGGTAATGCAAAGTCTCACACTCATACATCACTTGAAGTTGATGCAGTTTATGCAGCACTTGTAACTGCAAACTTGCATAATTTAGTACCTGTAAATATTTTGAATACTTCTAAGTAATGCAACCTCCCCTTCAGTGAATGGAACATCAGCACAACCAGTTATCACAACTGGTGCTCCAGCCTCAACAGCTGTCCCCGAAGACTCAATAGTCACATTGGGATTCAGGTTGCAGCAAACCTTTAGACCACAACTTGCAAACCGATCCTCTCAAGAGTTTAAGGACTTAGAAAATAATGTAACAACACAAGTAAGTGCATTTATGTTTGTTATTATCCTTATATAACTGTGAACTAGCATAGTATATATTTTAAATCTCATGCAAAAAAAATATATAATATGTACATAATATGTGTGTGCGTATTGGTATTTGACATTGTGACCAGTCCTCACTTTCAGAGAGATCTTTAAAAGGCTGTCTGAGGGTGAAGACTTAAGGGTTAATTATTTGTAATGGTTAAGGTTAGGTTAATGGGCAAGGAACTTCATTATAAAACGCAAAGTCGTGCCTGTTTGGTACAGTAACATATAAAACAAATGAGTGTACAGATGGATAGCAGAGATGTAGATTATGAAGTTATGAAATAAAAACAGGTGAATCAATAGCCAAATTGTGTGGCAAAAACTATTTTCTCACATCTCTCATTCTTGTTTTTAGATATTACTTGAACTGTTTTTCAATTTCATTTCTCCAGCTTGATCGTGTCTATTCTAAGAGATTTGGAAACCGTTTCCTTCGATCTGAGATCACCTCTTTCAGGTATATGACAGTTTTCATTATCCAACATTAGAAAAACAAATGTATATTTTATTAAACCTGTATGCACAGCACTGTGTTAATTGAAACTTAGTCAGCAAAGTTAAGTATGTGTTTTCTTTACCTACAAATCTGGAGAGATTGTTTTTATTTTGATTATATATATTTTTCTAAAATTGATAGTTCATTTGCTTAATTATACTTCGCTCTTCATAAAGTGTCATTTGATATTGAGGTGTCACAACTAACAGATACCAATAAGTATAATAACAATACTTTTTCTTACAGTCAAGGTTCAGTCGTGGTGAATTCTCAGCTGATATTCAACAATGCCAGCTCAGTGCCAGATGCTAGGGCTGTGGAAGATACTCTGGTACAAGCAGCAACCAACGGTTCCATCACCATTCCAGTGAATACAACAAGTGTTGCTGCAACAAGTAAGAGTTGATTATTATATTATTTTTTTGTATTTTGTTGTTTTATAATATTGTGCTCCCAAATTCCCTGCACATGCTAAAAGAAGCAACATTTTGTTGTTGTAGCTACAACTACAACAACAGTGGCACCTACAACAATGATGGCAACAACTCCTGCCACAGGTATTATTATGACACAACCAGTCAATGAATTTTAATTCTGCTCAGTTTAACAATGCAAATACTGTTTTTCAATCATTACTCAATACAAACACAACTGAATTATCACAATTCAGTGTAACTTGCTGCATTACAATAAACATACTCGAAACATTTGCACAACCAGTCAACGCCACCTCACCACCAGTCAACGCAACATCCCTACCAGTCAACGCCACTTCACCACCAGTCAACGCCACTTCACCAGCCGTCAACACAACTTCACCACCTGTTAATGCAACCTCACCAGCAGGTAATGCAAAGTCTCACACTCATACATCACTTGAAGTTGATGCAGTTTATGCAGCTCTTATAACTGCAAACTTGCAAAATTTAGTACCTGTAAATATTTTGAATACTTCTAAGTGATGCAACCTCCTCTTCAGTGAATGGAACATCAGCACAACCAGTTATCACAACTGGTGCTCCAGCCTCAACAGCTGTCCCCGAAGACTCAATAGTCACATTGGGATTCAGGTTGCAGCAAACCTTTAGACCACAACTTGCAAACCGATCCTCTCAAGAGTTTAAGGACTTAGAAAATAATGTAACAACACAAGTAAGTGCATTTATGTTTGTTATTATCCTTATATAACTGTGAACTAGCATAGTATATATTTTAAATCTCATGCAAAAAAATATATAATATGTACATAATATGTGTGTGCGTATTGGTATTTGACATTGTGACCAGTCCTCACTTTCAGAGAGATCTTTAAAAGGCTGTCTGAGGGTGAAGACTTAAGGGTTAATTATTTGTAATGGTTAAAGTTAGGTTAATGGGCAAGGAACTTCATTATAAAATGCAAAGTCTTGCCTGTTTGGTATAGTAACATATAAAACAAATGAGTATACAGATAGATAGCAGAGATGTAGATTATGAAGTTATGAAATAAAAACAGGTGAATCAATAGCCAAATTGTGTGGCAAAAACTATTTTCTCACATCTCTCATTCTTGTTTTTAGATATTACTTGAACTGTTTTTCAATTTCATTTCTCCAGCTTGATCGTGTCTATTCTAAGAGATTTGGAAACCGTTTCCTTCGATCTGAGATCATCTCTTTCAGGTATATGACAGTTTTCATTATCCAACATTAGAAAAACAAATGTATATTTTATTAAACCTGTATGCACAGCACTGTGTTAATTGAAACTTAGTCAGCAAAGTTAAGTATGTGTTTTCTTTACCTACAAATCTGGAGAGATTGTTTTTATTTTGATTATATATGTTTTTCTAAAATTGATAGTTCATTTGCTTAATTATACTTCGCTCTTCATAAAGTGTCATTTGATATTGAGGTGTCACAACTAACAGATACCAATAAGTATAATAACAATACTTTTTCTTACAGTCAAGGTTCAGTCGTGGTGAATTCTCAGCTGATATTCAACAATGCCAGCTCAGTGCCAGATGCTAGGGCTGTGGAAGATACTCTGGTAGAAGCAGCAACCAACGGTTCCATCACCATTCCAGTGAATACAACAAGTGTTGTTGCAACAAGTAAGAGTTGATTATTATATTATTTTTTTGTATTTTGTTGTTTTATAATATTGTGCTCCCAAAGTCCCTGCACATGCTAAAAGAAGCAACATTTTGTTGTTGTAGCTACAACTACAACAACAATGGCACCTACAACAATGATGGCAACAACTCCTGCCACAGGTATTATTATGACACAACCAGTCAATGAATTTTAATTCTGCTCAGTTTAACAATGCAAATACTGTTTTTCAATCATTACTCAATACAAACACAACTGAATTATCACAATTCAGTGTAACTTGCTGCATTACAATAAACATACTCGAAACATTTGCACAACCAGTCAACGCCACCTCACCACCAGTCAACGCAACATCCCTACCAGTCAACGCCACTTCACCACCAGTCAACGCCACTTCACCAGCAGTCAACACAACTTCACCACCTGTTAATGCAACCTCACCAGCAGGTAATGCAAAGTCTCACACTCATACATCACTTGAAGTTGATGCAGTTTATGCAGCTCTTATAACTGCAAACTTGCAAAATTTAGCACCTGTAAATATTTTGAATACTTCTAAGTAATGCAACCTCCCCTTCAGTGAATGGAACATCGGCACAACCAGTTATCACAACTGGTGCTCCAGCCTCAACAGCTGTCCCCGAAGACTCAATAGTCACATTGGGATTCAGGTTGCAGCAAACCTTTAGACCACAACTTGCAAACCGATCCTCTCAAGAGTTTAAGGACTTAGAAAATAATGTAACAACACAAGTAAGTGCATTTATGTTTGTTATTATCCTTATATAACTGTGAACTAGCATAGTTTATATTTTAAATCTCATGCAAAAGATATATAATAAGAGGAGAAATATAATAAGAAATATAATATGTATATAATATGTGTGGACGTGTGTGTGTGTGTGTGATTATTGGTATTTGACATTGTGACCAGTCCTCACTTTGAGAGAGATCTTTAAAAGGCTGTCTGAGGGTGAAGACTTGTTTTTAGGGTAACGGTAAGGGTTAATTAATTGTAAAGGTTAAGGTTAGGTTAATGGGCAAGGAACTTCATTATACAATGCAAAGTCTTGCCTGTTTGGTATAGTAACATATAAAACAAATGAGTATACAGATGGATAGCAGAGATGAAGATTATGAAGTTATGAAATAAAAACAGGTGAATGAATAACCAAATTGTGTGGTAAAAACTATTCTCTCACATTTCTCATTCTTGTTTTTAGATATTACTTGAACTGTTTTTCAATTTCATTTCTCCAGCTTGATCGTGTCTATTCTAAGAGATTTGGAAACCGTTTCCTTCGATCTGAAATCACCTCTTTCAGGTATATGACGGACATTGTTGTTATTTTGATTATATATGTTTTTCTAAAACTACCAGACACTAATAAGTGTAATAACAATACTTTTTCTTACAGTCAAGGTTCAGTCGTGGTGAATTCTCAGCTGATATTCAACAATGCCAGCTCAGTGCCAGATGCTAGGACTGTGGAAGATACTCTGGTAGAAGCAGCAACCAACGGTTCCATCACCATTCCAGTGAATACATCAAGTGTTGTTGCAGCAAGTAAGAGTTGATTTAATGTTTCTTTATTTGTTAAAAAAATAAGTTTGTTTTTGTTTTTTTTTTTGTTTTTTTTTACAATATTGTGTTCCCAAGGTTCCTGCACATGGTAAAAGAAGCAAAATGTTGTTTTTGTAGGAACAACTACAACAACAGTGGCACCTACAACTGGCCCAACTACAACTCCCACCATTACAGTCGCCTCCACTGCGTCTCCCATGACGGCCGCCTCCACTACGGCTCCAGTCACGGCCGCCTCCACTGCGGCTCCCGTTACGGCCACCTCCACTGCGGCTCCCGTTACGGCCGCCTCCACTGCGGCTCCAGTCACGGCCGCCTCCACTGCGGCTCCAGTCACGGCCGCCTCCACTGCATCTCCAGTCACAGCCGCCTCCACTGCGGCTCCCGTGACGGCCGCCTCCACTGCGGCTCCAGTCACGGCCGCCTCCACTGCGGCTCCAGTCACGGCCGCCTCCACTGCGGCTCCCGTGACGGCCGCCTCCACTGCGGCTCCAGTCACGGCCGCCTCCACTGCGGCTCCCGTTACGGCCGCCTCCACTGCGGCTCCAGTCACGGCCGCCTCCACTGCGGCTCCAGTCACAGCCGCCTCTACCACAGCTTCTCCAGCATCAACAGATCCTCCATCATCCACTGAGGGAACCCTTAGCCTTGTGTTTAGTCTCAACCGGACATTCACATCAGATCTCTCTGATCAATCCTCAGCAGCGTTTAAGACTTTGGCTGCAACAGTGGTTACAGAGGTAAGCTGTCTATGCTCTACAACAGTGTACTACTAACAACATAAACTTCTACCGTGATAAATTGAATTCACTTTCTAACAGTAACATTCCATGGGCACATAAAACAGAGAAGCATCTTAAGAACTTAAGTGCAGAAGTTTGTTTGATTTTCAAATGTGCATCAAATATTTAAGCAGTCAGTCACCATCATTTTCACTGGAATAAATTTAAGCCAATATAATTATGTTTTTTTTTTTATGGAACCTGTTATTCACACCAAACAGAACAAAACTCATTATCCATATCATCCCGCTGCTTAAGAATTCTGGGAAACAAAAAATTACAGATATATTTATTGAGTTGTTGCTGTATTTGTACACCCCAGCCTCGTTTGAAGAGGTGAAAATATTCATTTCCATTAATCACACAGTAATTTTTGCACCTACTGGAAGGTTTTCTTTTGTGCTTGCTTGTTGCAAGGTAGCAACGATCCTGTCTGGTGAGATGTCCATTAGTACTTTTGTTGTATTTTTAATTTAAACTAACAGCTAAGTTGTCTTTCAGGTAAACACAGCAGGAAATGCGGCTTTTGGAGCAGACTACAGCCGCTGCATTGTAAACAACTTCAGGTAAGACAACATTTATTTTTTTGACTGCATTATGCTCTATTCTTGGCATCCACTTGGTCTTCCTTTGTGTCTTTGTCCCTGCAGGAGTGGCTCAGTGGTTGTCGACACGACCGCTGTGTTCAGAGATAGAAACTCAGTTCCTTCAGCTACTAATGCAACTTCGCTGTTCAGCAGTGAGCTCAGCAAATCTACTGCCCTAAATGTTATACCAGGAAGCGTTTCTGCACGTAAGTTGTTATATGAAGAAATGTATGTATGTATGTCATACTTGTAATTCTCTAGTCAAACATGAAAGTAAGATGAGAGCTCAAGGTTGGGATGAAGCTTTCTTTTATGCTTGCATTTTTAACTTGTGAAGTTTCCTTTGTTCCACA
This sequence comes from Diplodus puntazzo, assembly GCA_963678695.2. NCBI lineage: Eukaryota > Metazoa > Chordata > Actinopteri > Spariformes > Sparidae > Diplodus > Diplodus puntazzo. The sequence goes on along the minus strand of OZ023156.1, from coordinate 15,657,501 downwards.
GAATGTCCCAACTAATACCTCTGCTTTTTCTAATATTACAGAATCAACATCAACATCTGGCAGTGCTCCTTGGCCCACAGTGGGCTCCTTGGCATTCATGTCACTAACAGTGCTGGCTGCGGCACAGATGCTGATGGACATATAGGCCCCTAAGTCAGATACATTGACTTAGCCAGTTGATTTGGAAAAGGCAATGATCCAGTGAGCCAAAACCAAATCACATAACAAGTGTGCATTTTTAAATTTACCAATGCACAACCATGTTGTAAAAAGATGCATATTGTGTTTCAGACAATCTCAATACTTTCCACATATGATTTAAGGGTCACTTGTGTTTTGATTCCTTTAGATTTAAGGAACTAATCAATAAGATTGCAATATCATATTTTATACTTTATGGAGATTCTTTGTAAGAGCTGCCCTTGTATGTGGACTTTTTGGAATATCTTTTTATATGCATCTTTAACGTTTAAAAAAAAGATCAGTTTACATCCACTGCAAATGAGGGAAGAAGTGTGCAGTTAATATCGTGCCAAAAGCTTAGGGTGTAGAGTTGACATGATCTTGATGCTGGAAACCGATGATTCATATTACGTCTGAGACCAACCATTCATGTTGGAGTTAAAAAAAAACATATTTAATGATGAAGACGACTTCTACATAACCCTAACAATCGAGTTCAAGGTGGGTTACTTTAGATTCAACATATCAGAATACTGTAGGAAAAATATTGACATAGAATATAACGCTGGGTGTTGTAGAATCATCCTCCATGAAGTAAATTTGTTATCATTGACATGTTAATTACTGAATGCTAGTCTGAAAGAGCTGCAGTACTGTAATTTATTATTTTTCTTTTTAATGATTTACATTTTAAACAGAATGCTGATTCCTGTATGTTTTTTGAGAAGGGGAATAATCAACATTTGCATATTTGTTCATAAACATAATATTGAAATATCATTTTAAAAGATACCCTCTTGTTCTCTTAAATTGTTCTTTGGACTCTTTTTTGAACAGGTTAAAAAAAAACCACATGTTTTACTTTTAGATATATCAGTTGTGTTGTGTCTGATTACAAACCATTTAAAACTTCACTTTGTCAACATCAGGGTTTATGATTATTGCCAAGACTGGCGGTAGATTTCAGAGGAAATGAAAGAACCATTAGAATAGAAGCACATCCCGGCAAGATTCTATTTGATTCAAGTCACGTGTCATTCTTTCTTGTCCCAAACTTCACTTTGTCAAAAAAACAGTGTTCAATGAATACCTGCATTGGAAACAAGTAACCTCAATGTTATGTTTACTTGGTGACTCAGCACATAAAAACATCCTCAAACTTACTGACTAAATTAGGACTCATGTTTTAGTGATGGGAACGGCAGTTCTTTTTACTGTACTGAATCTCTAGAATCCGTTCATTTAAATGATTTGTTCAAAAGATTCGTTCACCGAATCGTTCAGTGCTCTCCAACTCCCTGAACTGATAAACAGCCAAACGATCGGTCATTCAGTTCATGATTCAGCCCTGAGGTTCAGGTTCACTTACTGAGGGACGGTGCGTTCACGGACTATAGTACACAATCATACGCGGGAGACGCAGCGCTGCTTTGAGTGGTATACATGCACTAAAACTATTACTCGGTGAAAGTGTCCTCTGTGCACAGTAAAATCACTTAACATGATGCTACACGGATGTTAGCAACACAGCGCTAGTTTTAGCAGTACGGTTACTGAACGAGAATCAACTCCTCTGCCCTGAGTGAGTGAGTGAGTGACACAGCGCCACTATCAGCACAGTGCGTGAACGAGAATCACGTCCTCAGCGACGTGAATGATGAGTGAATCAGTCGTTCGCGAACGACCTGCTGAGGACGTGAATCACGTCCGCGCAGCGTTGTCACTAGGCGCGTTCAAGTTGAACTCCTGCTGACTGACTGCATCAGCGGGATCTGCGGGCGACAGCAGGGGCGGGGCTACAAACGCTGCTATGAAGTCGGACACTCTCTCTTCCCGTAGACGGGACGTGACTCTGCTGAGCTTGCGGTGTTTGCCTTCTTCATCTGGGAAGAAGTGGAGGAATTGAAATTCCATTGATGTCTGAGGAAAATCAACAACGATCAGCGATCAGTTTTCTTACCTGATGCTATGGGAACTTTGCTGGCCTTTTCTCATATTAGTCCCCTTCGGAAATTATTCAATCAGAGATGTTCAAAATAGTAGTCCATCAAAACATGTAAACTGAGGGAACAGAGCAGTGAACTGCTGCCGTGTATCAAGACCCGTGTCTAGCTCGTCTTTTGCAGAGAGTATATATATATATATATATATATATATATATATATATATATATATATATATACATATATATATATATATATATATATATATATATATATATATATATATATATATATATATATATAATGTTCCAGATAGGCAAAGTTCTAATGGTGCTTAATGGTGACATTACAAGGAAAACAGAACATGAGCAGTAAGACAACATTTAGGCTATTCATCTACTCTGATAAACCAGTTGGACCATTAATGTGCCACTGTGTGACCGTTTGAAGTGAAGCAATTACAAAATATCCACATTTGAAGTTGTTATTGTGACAAAGCTGTCACATTCTGTTGTCTTTAAATATGAAAAATATGAACTGTCCGTATATATATATATATATATATATATATATATATATATATATATATATATATATATATATATATATATATATATTCCTTGTAATGTCACCATTAAATACATTAGAACTTTGTCTATCTGGAACATTATAGTAAGTCTTGCCCAATAACAATACAATAACAATTATTATGAAGACAACTGTGCTTTGGTGCATGATTATCACAGCTGAGGGGAATTTGCTGACTACATTTAACAAATAAGCATAACTATAGACACATAAGATGATGCATTTTCTTATAGCAACATTATTCACAATGAATAAAATACACTTCACTGAATGAATGAAATACAATAATCAGAACAAATGACTGAATCAGATGCCTTGTCCCGCTGCGCCATCTCATCACACACAGAATAGCTCAGGATAATTCTTTGTATTGTTAATGTGACGGGAACAGAAAGGGTTAATTAATGAGAGTGGATAGTACAGATAACACTGGACACAGCAGTGAACCACTTCTCCATCATCACCTGACAGAACTCAGCAGTTTATTGACGACATCTTTCAGGGTTGTTGCGTTACATGAAGGATTTAATAGGTTTATTCATGTTGACTATCCCACAGCTGCGGCCACACGGCTGCTACTTATCTGAAAGTATGTGATACTTGAGTAGAAAAGAGGCGCTTATGGAAATGAAAATTCATCGAAACACACGTCATATACGTCAGTGTAGATGAGAGCCAATCAGGGCAAAGTCCTGACGTCATGAAGGTGGGTCTAGGGTCACGCAGTACCTGGAGAACAACTGCGCTACTGCTCTGCAGCCGCCTCGCTCCCGCGATAACTTAAGGTCATGTGACATCGGATGCGGAGCAGAAACCACTCCCATCCAGGTCATCGTGGACACATTTTAACCAGCATGCATCACGATTTAGGCAGCGCTGCGCAGGACTGCGTGATCTTGAACTCGCCTACTGAATCAGCGTGAACGTGAATCTCAGCAGGTCTGGGAATCACGTTTGCGAACGTGATTCACGTCCTCAGCAGGTCTGGGAATCACGTTCGCGAACGTGAGTGACTTTTATTGTGCAGTAAAATCACTTAACATGATGCTATACTGATGTTAGCAACACAGCGCTAGCTTTAGCAGTACGGTTACTGAAGGTGAATCTCTCCTCTCCTACTCCTCCGCCCTGAGTGAGTGAGTGAGTGAGTGACACAGCGCCACTTTCAGCACAGTAGGTGAACGAGATTCACGTCCTCAGCGACGCGAATCATGAGTGAATCAGTCGTTCGCGAACGACCTGCTGAGGACGTGAATCACGTTCTGCTTAGAATCACGTTCGCAAACGTGATTCACGTCCTCAGCAGGTCTGAAAATCACGTTCGCGAACGTTGAGTGACTTTTACTGTGCAGTAAAATCACTTAACATGATGCTACACGGATGTTAGCAACACAGCGCTAGTTTTAGCAGTATGGTTACTGAACGAGAATCAACTCCTCTGCCCTGAGTGAGTGAGTGAGTGAGTGACACAGCGCCACTTTCAGCACAGTATGTGAACGAGAATCACGTCCTCAGACAGTTCTCTGTATGCAGTAGGTTCGCGAATCAGGAACGAATCACAGCGCGAACGTAAATCACGTCCTCACAGTGAGTCGCGGCAGTTCCACTCCTGGCTGGCATGCTTGCGGCTGAGCTCAACTGAACTGAGAAAGGAACGAATCAGTTCATGAAGTGATTCCGTTCACTTCGTTCACTTAAAAGATTCGTTCTTTCGAACGACACAACACTATTTTGCATGTGTTCGCCATCATTTCTAATCGGGCCCCTGGCCTATTTTTTAACCTTAAGTCTATGCACACTATAACATTTCTATATGAACTGCTATACATCAGAAGGTTTTCTTCACCAACCTTAAACCTTACAAAACAAGTGTGAGAGCATGCACAGTAAGGTATTGATTGTAGTCTCTTACACATGCAGAGATGTAGGTCGGCATTTTTAGTCCTGTCCATGGAATGGTGACCACAGCATGTGTGCGACAACAAGAGCAAGATTGACACACATAGACATGGGAAAAACAAGCAAGCTCATATATATGGCGGAAATTGGATGAACATCAATGCATGAGAATGCGTCACCCAGATTTTGGCAGGAAACAGGGATCCAAATCATCTGATCAAGTGGAGAGAAAAACAGCTGAGCCTCTTTACCCATCTGGTCATTTGTCACTTGAGCACTTAGCTGCCCGCTGAAGTAGCAACAGCCCAAAGTGAATTTTGCTCTGATATATTAATTTCAAGGAAGAATATTATAATTGTCTTTGACTGTGGTATCTTCACACATTCATTTCATCAGTGTAGTTAGTGGTTTGATATAAACAGCTGCTAACGACTAACAAAAGCATCATGAAATCATTCTTAGAGTTTGGAAAGGCAGCATTCACAGACGTGAGTCAATATTGTTACGTTAGCACAATTTCATAACTGTGCCTGTCAGAAGTGGGGTCACACATGGAGGCGTGTTTTTTTTTCTTATCTGATTAAGGAAACTCTTGTGTGTGGTTTGTGCATACATACAGCAATGATGATCTCATGATGTACATGCTATTGCAATGACACACCAGAAGAGGGCTTCATTGCCCTAAAGATCATCCGAACTAGTGTGCATACAGCTGAAGTTGCAATGTTTACAGTTTTGTGTGCTCTGTGAGTCAAGGTCACAGTCCTCACATTGGCCCGACCATGGCCACCACAGTATTAAGAAAATACAAATGAAATGTAAAAAATATAACGGAATCAATGAGATGAAGAAAAGGGACATGTCTGTGTGAGTGTCAGAGAAATTACTGTTATGGTGTATTCACATTTAATCTCATATAGGTTTTGTAAATGAAAACACATGGACACATAAACCATCTTAACAGCCATAGCAATGACTGGAGTTCACTGATTAATTAAAACCAGAGATTAAGGACATGTAAGTAGAGAAAGTAGGTTCCCTTCTTCTCATACTGCACTTAAAATAAAGTGCAATTGTTGTATCTTCTCAGTCTTTTCAATATTTCTAACTTTTACAGAAGACTTGCACAGGAAAGAATATCAAAGAAATGATAAATGCATTAAGATTTTACTTTTAGAAACTTGAAGGATAGAAAGTACAGTAATCGGTATTGATTTTAAAACAAATCTTTGTTGAGATTTTGGGGACGCACGAACAAAATCCACTTTACTAGACAGAAGACAGCCTCCTCAATCAGTTCAAAACAAAGCCTTGAACATACACCCACTCCTAAATATGAAGACAAAGGGGGTACTGAGGACAGTTGGGTCATGATGTAGTACTTTAATTTGATTTAAACCTTAAGATATTGTGCTCCAATGTCAGGTAAACACAGAAAGATTCAGATGATGAAAGGAGGAAGAGAGCAAATGTTCTAAATTTCTAGACACAATTGTCACCAGGGACGTGCACATGATTATAGAGGGGCAGGGGCTCAAAGTCAGAAAAGGGCAGTATGTGCATGTGCCCAGCACACCCCAAAAGAATTTTCAGGCCTTAATAACACAGTATGTAGATTAATTAAAGGTGAAATATGGAATATGAGCTGAATGCCGCCATCTAGTGTCTCAAGATCATAGTCGCAACAACAAAAAAGTAATTCCAGTGGTCGGGTTGCCAGGTTGAAAGTGAACCAGCAATACTGGATAGGCAGGAGGATTGAGCCGCCTCCGTTTCCTCCGTTTACTGGATGTGGAGGTTGATGGGTCACGATCAGTATGCTCATATCTAGGATCAACGGGACAGATAACGCCGAGCTTTGCCGAGCTTTGCCGAGCATTGCCGAGGTTGCGAAATTGGCAACCCGCAATGCCGGCCGCTATTTGGCTGGTACGATGTAAACAGGAAGTCATTGTCGAACCCGTCAAAATTTCTTAAATTATTTATTTCAGACTAAATATAATTTTTCAAGGAAACGCATTACTTTTAATCTGCGCACCTCTAAACGCCCCGTGGATGTATTATTTTTGAAAAAATAGCTTTTAATAAGCATATTACATATTCAACCTTTAATGTAAAATTAATAAACAAAGTACTTGAAGAAAGCTAACTTCTTAGCTGTGTATCCTGTGTAGCTGTGAGTGATATGCAATTGCCATTTCTTTTGTGTAAACAAATTATTGTCAAAATGAGTTTATTCACATTATCATAATACTGAGGTTTGGAAAACATGCAATTCAGCTGCGGTTCGTAAAAAGCAATGAAATGCTGGTTTATTATTAGGCTATTTATTGGAGGGCAAGTGCAAACTAGAAATACATGCTACACATCTACAAATGTGACAAAACCAAGAAATGACTGTGACTGTTAGTAGGAACAGCAATGTTTACAACAGCAAAGTCACAATAAACTCAATATCTGGAAGAAGTTGGAAGATTTGTGGCAAGCTAAACAGCCGAGACAGACAGCTGTCAGATTATTCTTAACTGTCATTAACAAGCAGTTAGCTTAACAAGCGCAAATGGGCGCTTTTCTGAAATATGACTCATATTTAAACTAGGGCTTTCAAAGTTAACGCGTTAATAACTCGTTAACGCAACAGCTTCTTAACGCCGTTATTTTTTTTTAACGCGCGATTAAAGCTCGGTATAAAACGAAAAAAAAGAAACGCGCATTGTATGATTTACGGCCGTCAGTGGCACCTGTAGTCTTGATCCAGACGGTGGCAGAAGAATAAGAAAGGGACTCAGAAGAAGAAGCAGGGTTGGCGGTTCGGGAAGAACACGACGTGTTCTTGCCTTGAATTACAGCCACTCGAGTGCACCGTAGTCACTCACAGTAACTTAAGTGAGTCCGCGGTTCGTGCAGGTGGAGTCTCATCATCACGATGATCTCCCGTGAAACAGCGGCAGCATCTGAAAACTGAATAACAACACATACAGTACAGGTACGCAAGCGAGCTCAGCCAGTTTTGATATGATGCGTAACTGACTTATGTAGCATGATTTAGTTCGGTAAAGTTGGAAATATATTCACTGATTCGAACTTCCCGGATCAATAACTCATAAGCGAAAAATTGTTAAAACACAAACAACGACTCTGTACTACCGCAATAAGGAAGACAAGGAGCTAAACCGATTTTCGTCAAAACGAGCGTCTGGACATTAACTGTGGTCTCTATGGTCAGCCGGCTGTGAGACGAGGGCGCAGGGACCGTCCACAAAGTGCAACACCGAAAAGAGATACAACAAATAATATTCAATAACTTCACTATTATGCAGTGTAGTGTCACCAAAATCACTCCACACATCAGTGGTCTCCTGCTGGTCATTAGACAATTTTTTGTTTGGAAAAAATGTGCTTTGGCATAATTTGGGGGAATTTCTATTGGGAGAAATATTCAATAACTGAAGTACTTTTTCACTTATATAACAGGTACATAAGTGAACTTCTGGGAGGAGAGAAGTTTCTTTAAAGTATTAAGAGCATGAAAAAATACATTAAGATATATTTAGAACAGAAAAAAATGTGCCAAAAAAATTGCCATTAATTTGCGATTAATCGCGAGTTAACTATGGACAAAATGCGATTAATCGCCATTAAAAAAATTAATCATTTGACAGCCCTAATTTAAACACGTTGAATAAGTGGAAGGCAACTTGTTAGCCCCTAAAAGGAAGTTATGTTAATACATTTATAACTCACAAAGGTTCAAGTTGCTCCACTGTCACGACTCAACTCATATGTGCGCGGTGGAGTTCTCCATGAGGCAGCGGCTTCTCTCTCTCTCTGTCTCTCTCTCTCTCTCTCCTCTGTGAGAGACAGAGCAGAGCCCCAGCGGACAGAGAAGCGGCTTTATAGGCTCAACACACACACAACACCATATTATGTACGAAATGCGTACGGTAGATACCGCCGTTTTTTTACATCCCTTTGCACAACAGGAATTTATTTATTCATTACAGTTTTTATTGATTGCTTTGACCTGTTTAAACAAACTGGAATCCACTCGGTTTTCATCATCACTGTCTCAGCAGAGCACAAGACACCTCTTGCAAATGTGTTAACCCTTTCTCATTGAATTGACACATTTTTCCATGTGGCCCCATCGTCAAGACAGAAGGGACTGAGTATCAATAGTGGCTATTTCTTATACTCTACAGTAATAGATTGTTATACTTTACTGTAATATTTTATATCTTTAACTTCTTTTCTATGTTTTAAAACAGGTCAGTTGTTCAGGAAAATGCTTGCTGTGAAGCTGCAGAAATGTTTTGTGGACTATGAGACTACCAGCTTTTCTTATTTTCTTATACTCTAATAGATTTTATTTTGGTTTGCATGTATTTTGTGTAATATTTACAGTATTTCAGTTTTCAGCCACAGTTCGAAAAAAAAGAATCAATGAAATCAAAAAATGCATCAAAGCATTTCTGATTCTGGATTCAATTCTTTGCAAGAAGGCAAATTTGACAACAAATGGCACTGGCATGAAAGCTACGTAAAGTAATAGGCTTCAATGTTAAGCAATGGTGCACCGATTTGCACTGAGTGCTGTATTTTGTATTGTGTTGTCCACTGTGTAATAGTTGATTGGAAGAGCTCATACACTTGTTTGCAAGTTGTGTTATTTGAAGGCAAAATTAGCTTTTGTTGCATATTTTAAATGTTTTGGCACGGTTATAGCCTTTTGCAAACAAAATGAGTCATTTTGACCATGAGTGCCACTGTTTCGGCCTGTGTGTTAACTGTTTTGAAAATGTGGAGTTTGAATTGACTGCTGCTTCAAAGCAATCAATAAAAACTGTAAAAAGGGCACTTTTTAATACGAGGCAAACAGGGCAGGGGCTCAAGCACCCCTTGGGCCCTATAGCCCCCCACACACCGCCCAGACGTCCAACTGCCTTATCCGACCACTCTCCGACCACTCCGTTGCCTCTTGTCTGATCCGTTCAGCAGAAAAGTTGCATTGAAACGCACCGCTTCGACCTGCAATAAGCGGCTGGCGCTTGTGTTGTGAGTTGTAAACGAGAGGCTTATGCACGCAACTCTCTTTACTTTCGATCATAACGAAACTTAACTATTTCAGATAAAAACAGCTGCATACTAAACATGCAGCGAGGCATTACCAAACGAACACAAATTAATTCGTCCTGAACGGACATAATAACAGCCAGTCTCATGCCAGACCTGCCTGCAAAACATGAAAATGGGGAATGACGGAACGGAGTCCATAGAAAAACAAAGCGCACACAGTATTCCACCCTCCCAAGCAGCGCGCTGATTCGCTAGCACACCGCCAATCAGAACGGCCATTCAGCTGGCACACAACCAATCAGAGAATCCAACGGCTCAGACGTCCGACAGCCCTCCTCCTCAGACTTCGCATGCTCAATCGGAGCAGACAACGTCCGAATGGCTCCGAAAACTTCAGACGCAGCTGAACACACCAAACAGAGATGTTCCCGACCTCGTCCGAGTCTCTCCAAACGCTTCAGACGTCCAACGGTTGGGCCGGTGTGTGGGGGCCTTATGTGTGCACGTGCCTGATTGTCACAGTCCTTGTAGGATACACAACATCATCTTGTCTTGGATGTTTTAAAACCCTTCTACAGGTTTCTCACCATGATTGTATTCTCACAAATAAAATCGGTTTGGTAAGCTAGCGCTCGATGGGCGTAAACTACGAAAAATTCCACCTTAACTGACCAGGATTGAGAAGCTGCTGTTGACCCATTGTCATAATAAAATGTAAAAAAAAAAAAAAAAAAAAAATGTGGGTGGTATATCTGTCAGTGTTGTCTTAAATTAGTTCATAATAACACATTAACTCAAGTAAAGTAAACTTAAACAGTCAAATTAATCATTTTGGACAAAGTCAAGAGTTTTTACAGGAAGTGCTCCATTTCTTTTCGTGTGCAAGTCAATGACATCAAATATGTTGTCGGTCATCATTTAGCAACATTTCATTTTTTTGTGCTCAAAATGTTACCTTTATAATAAATGAATTAAAGAATATGCTTAAGGTTGTAAAATATTACCATATAATGATAATTTAAAGAAATTGCATGCCAAGACAAGTTATTAACTCTTGAAAAATGTAGTGAGTAACATAATCCAAGTATTACAATATGAAAGTGATTACATTCTGTTACTTCTGGATTACTTCAATACCAAAAATATGCAGATAAAAGAAAGTAATAATGAGAATACCGAGTGTGTATTCCTTAAAAATACACACTCCTTTACCTTTTTTTGTTTCCTGATCACCTTACATGTACTCTCCATAGGCAGGTCCAGAATGATAGATAATGTGAAGGATCACATACATTAAATTTATAGTAGCCCGAGTCTGTACTACACTGTTGATAATAACATGTGTAATCACATTATACAGGTCACTTCATTTGCTCCCTTGTAAATGAAACAAAGCCTGGGAATCAACCTCTTTCCTCTCCTCTTTCAGAAACAAAAGAGCAGATGTGCAGCCAGTCTACGCCGTCTGTAAAGCACACTTGCATTACACATATGAATAACTGGTCCAACAAAACAGTAGTTATTGAGCCAATATGCCTTTTATTGCGCCCTTCATTAAAAATCCCCCCATGTTTAATTAGAACACATCCGCCACACTTGAGATACGTCTGTCACTGGCGGAGGCCCAAGGTATTCAAGCTTGGCTGGATTGAATGTGCTCTACTGCACACTGAAACACATGAAAGGGTTGATGAGAGCTGTTTTAGGTGGATGTCGAATGTGAAGTTGCAACCATGTCCGTTCAATAGTTGTTGAGGTGTTTCATTCTGGAGAACTGGTGGACTGACAAAGTAGCTTAAAAAAACCACACAATGCTGTGACTGATAACAAGTTCATAATGAATTATCCGTAGAAAACGGGTTGCACTCTATTGCACATACTGTAAACTCAGCCTGAGCAATCCTGTTCATGGATTTATCAATAGTCTTAATTGGAGTAGTGTGTTCTTGCATTGATTTTGAGTCAAATATAATTTCCTGGCTTATCAGTGTTGGAAACAACAATAATGCAATGATTATTTTAGACAGGTCTGTACACATGTAAACCTCTCGAGGTAATCTACGGATACCACAGTAAGAGCAGAAAATGAAGAAATGTCAGTGTCCTGGTTGCTCTTTTCTACAGTCATTTAAATTGAGTTGGCAGGGGAGCTAACAGCAGACTGTATTTTGTTACCGTGATTGTTGTTGCATGTGTTCATCAGAGCCCACACCCCAGCCCTCCCACCCCCCTCATCTCTGTGTAAAAACCAAGGTTGACAGACCTGCAGTATGATACAGACATGAGGCAGACGGATGATCATTGCTCTTCTGTACAGGTGAGTGTCATTTACAGTTTTCTGGTACTGCTCGATGGGACGTAGTCGATAGAGAAGCTGATTGTATTTAAAAAGACCTGGTTTGAAATGTTAACATCTGTGAATAAGTTAATTGAGTCACGTTTAAAAATTAGCTTCTCTCCAGCTCCAATCAGATGGAAAGAAACAGAATCCTTCTAGATTTGGGATACTTTAATTGTAGCTTTGTCAGAGTTGAAGTTACGATATCTTACTAACAAAAAAAGCATCTTGCCTCGATATTTTATATTACATTTAAATGTGGACATCGTCATCATACTAATTGTACTGTTTTCTCAAGTATCGTTGCACTGCAAAAATGACTAAACAAACAGACATGATGTGATTTGAAGTATTTTGTATTATTATCAGGCATATAGACAAATAAGACAAATATGATCACGCTTTGTTTTATTCAATGACTTAAACTTTTATAAGCTCGATAGGAAAGTTTTGCTTTAAAATGATAAGAATCATTGTCTACTGGCAGTGTAAGTAAACTGAAAACTTAAGGTTTTGTTGTTCTTATTTTGTTGACAATAGCAGGGAAAAGGTATTACGCAAAATTAACAGTCTTTGATACAAGCCGTGCAGCCTTTATGACAATCATAACAGAAAATAACTATAGGATCTATAGGTAACGAAAAAAATGACTTACTTTAACTTAATTTTACTGATACATGTAAGCCGTGATGGTGTGCGTCGGTTCAGCTCAACAAGTGTACAAGCCGAGCAAAAGTCTGCAGTTTTCACTCAGCATCACTTTGCCATCACCGCCAGTCCCTGCGGTGTTCATTAAAATCTACTCCAAATCAGCTGGAACATCTGCTCCCTGTTCACACCACTGGCACTCAGAACTTAATGTTATTCTGTTCCTTACAGTCATATGTGCTCTGCTGTGTGACATACTCTAATGTGCAGTGCATTCAGTGAATTCAGAGGGCTAAAGTTTCATAAATATGTAATTGTTTCCTTAGGATAAAACAATCCTTTGTGACATTTAGTGAATTACTGATATTTGTACATTCTTATATTCAGTTTCTAAATAATGTTGCGATAAATGTAACACACAGAGTTCTGCTCTCCTAAATATATTGGGAAATGAGAAAAGAACTGACGGACTACACACCAGCTTCTTTTTAACTCAACCTCCACACTCCAATATAAAGATTCTTTATTTTGATGACTTACTATTTATTTAGCTTTCTATATAATTTCCATTTTAGTAAGTAGCCTGTAGGGAATACAAGCTTCATCTTTTTTAAAAAAAAAAAACCCTGCTGTGAAAGAATTAAAAAAAAAATAGATTCATCCTGAAACTTGTTATCTGTTATATGCCAAGAGTATTTCTTTTGTCTTGTTCCAGAAAACAACAGGTGGCCATGTATCATTCTCCCCTATCATATCAAGATTTGTGTTGATGAAAAGAACATTTGTTTTTTTCACTCCACACCAAACAAAGAGATGGCATTTTAGATACGGTTACCACACCAGAACAAGCAGGTCCATGGTCTCCTGCAATTCGTACGTCAAACTAAAGCTTACAGTTTGGAGTTCAGCTTATGAGAAGTTACCATGGAGCAGCAATTGGGTCAGAAACAAACAGAATTCTGGGTGGTTTGTGCACTTTTTCACTGTTAATGTACCATAGAAGAGTGTAGGCAAACTGCTTTGAGACGTCTCGCTTGAGCCCAAGACTTTCATTATTTATGACCGTATCTGTGTGTTTTGACAGGTTTGATTAGACCATGGATAACAGCAGCTGGGGATTGCTCGGAGATGGTAACACATCTCTCGAGTCCTGTACTACACTGAGGAACCTGACGTCTCGCATTTTCCTATATGCCTTCCTCTCTGTTGGCATTATCTGCACAGTGGTGGGCAACTTCCTGGTGGTCTTGTCCATCGCCTACTTCAAGCAGTTGCAATCACCCACAAACTCCTTCGTCATGTCTCTGGCAGTGGCTGACTGCCTCGTTGGCCTGTTAGTGATGCCTTATAGTATGATTCGGACTGTGGAGGGATGCTGGTACTTTGGTTTCCTTTTTTGTAAGCTTCACTCCAGCCTAGATGTCATGCTCTGCACTGCCTCAATATTCCATCTCAGCTGCATTGCCTTCGACCGCTACTACGCCGTCTGCAACCCCCTACTTTACTCTTTAAAGATGTCCCACAATCGGGTGGCCTTTCTAATTGTTGTATGTTGGGCTGTTCCCATGCTCATCTCCTTTGGCCCCATAATGCTAGATCTCCATATTGCCGGTGTGGACATCCTGCTCCCTCAGGATGTGTGCGTGTTCTTGGTCAACCAAGTTTACGCTGTCATGGCCTCCTTGGTAGCCTTTTATTTGCCGATGGCTATCATGCTAATAGCCTACTGGAAAATCTTCAAAGCTGCCAAACGGCAGGCCAGGCAGATCAGCGCCATGGAAAGTCAGATGGCTAATGGAGTGGGCAAAGACTCAAGCAAGAAACAACGACACCGCAACACAATGAAGAGGGAAGGAAAGGCCGCAAAAACGTTGGGTATCATTATGGGAGTTTTCCTGATCTTCTGGATGCCCTTCTTTACAGTCAACATTGTGGACCCGTTCATTGAATACAGCACAGATGTGGTTGTTTGGGACATATTTCTGTGGTTAGGATATATCAACTCATCTCTAAACCCGTTCCTGTACGGTTTCTTCAACCGTTCCTTCCGTAGGGCATTCCTCATGTTCATGGGCTGCAGGGTATGTCTGCCTGGATCCTCTCCTGGGATGGAGCTGTCGCACACTAGGAAGGATGCAAATGAGCGTGCAGATTAACTATAAAATAAAGATAGTATACGTATGTTTTATGTAGGCAAAAATCTGTGAAAAGGAAGGGCTGCCTTTTTTAGTGAATCAATGGAACTGTTCACAGTTAGAGTGCTCCAATCACAAATTATTGTCAACAGCATGAAAAAATAATGTATATTTAAGTCAGAAAGAATCAGAATTATACTATGAGAAATATTAGTGAGCTGGGCCACTTACCATGCATTCAATCATAATGTATGAAAACACTGTTTAGTAATTCTGTGTAATGTGCTCTTTCTTTTTTCTTCTTTTTTATCATATGATGGAAAACATTGTCTTGTCTTACGCTTTTTTACAATATCAGCATTTTTAGGTAAATTATCTTTGGTGTGAATTATTGTTATTATATATTATTATATTGTTATGTGAATGTGTTGGTCTGTTTCTCCGGCCTTGGAAGAGCGGTTCCCCAATGTCAGAAACATGACATGACAAGTCACCCAGACAGTGGTCATGACCTGCAAGAATAATTAGGCAAGATGGTGTATTGCCTTATATTTTGTTTATGCCTAAAGCACATGGATATGTTGAAGTAAAATCCTTCAAATGATCCCCAGATGTATTATAGCCACAATCAAAAGTGTTGTGCATCATTTTGAAAAGAGCTTTCCTTGACAAATTGTTTTTTTTTTTTTCAGTAAATAATAAATGAAGCTTCAAATGGGTCAGGGAAGATGGCAGAACCGAGAGGTGGGTGTATAATCGTGAGGCAGGATTACTCTTGTAGACCAGAGGAGGTCTTATAGAAAGGAATATAAAATAAGATTTCTGGGTTTTTTTTTTGTACCTATGAAAAGATTGATGACAGACGGATTTCAGAAGTTGCAGCACCCTTATTAGCTTCACTAAAAATAGCAGAAGGTAACGCCAAGCTGTTGTGACAAAGTGGCAGGTGGTGGATGGCTGAGGGCAGGTGTGGGTAGTGGTGCTCTGAGGATGCTTTTTATTTCATCGCTACATGTTTTACATTTATTGTTAAGGATAACATAAAATGTACATTTTTTTTACATTATTGATCCAAATGACTATTATAACTATAAGACTTAAATGCATATCACACGAGAAGCAATCATAAAAAAACAAACAATTAAAATAAAAATGTGTCTAAATTCTTTCACTTCTTTATTGCAAATGTGCTGAAACATTCTTACACAGCCCAGCACCAGATATGGATTATGTTGCAACGTGATGATGCTCAGTGTTTCCAGCAAGATGACGCAAAAACATTTAATACATTGATTTTATGCCTTACACAAACTCAGCATTTATGAATAATCTTCTTTGGGAATACTTGAACGATAGATAATGGTTTTGTGGCAATGACATATTTAATAAAGTAGGCTTACAACTGATAATTTGGAAATATAATGAAAAATATAATAATAATGTGAATATTATGTTGAAATAAAGTTAGCTGTTTCAGTGTTTCTAAATATTAAAAAATGTTTTATTGATATTTAAACATATATGTAATTATTATATAATTATATATGGATAGAGTTATATGTTGAAAGGTAACAAAGTAGATAATATTACCACGTGTCTGTGCGTAATGAGCATAAAATTGACAAACAATTAATGAAATAGAAGAATTAAGAGCATTTGTTCCCCCCAACCCATACTCCTTCCTTTGGCTCACTCCCACCCTTGACCCTACATACACAAAGCAGTTAAATTAAGGGATTTTGTTATTAGTAATTGCCTGTTTATTATGTCTACTGCGTTGCCTGACCTATGTTGGCAGCCCAGTAATCATGAAGCATAAAGCATTTTTGTGTATTAACAGAATGAGGAGCCATCTACACTCTCCACCGACAAGCTATTAGTCGCTTGGGAGCTAAGGCCAGCTAGACAGAGACATCTCAGCTTAACAAAAAGTTTCAAAGTCAGAGAAGTCATTAAGTAAAAAGGACTTCTGGCAAGTAAGGAATTGTTTAGGACAAATTGCTTGATAGCATCTCTGAAAACCTCTTCCAGAAGTCCATAATCGTTGGGCACTCCCCGTCCCCTATGGGAAAATGTGTTCCCTTTGCATGTTGTGTGCACAGGGTGCAGTTTGGTGATGGTAAAGAAAAGTGAAAGGCAAAGTCCAGGGAGTGAGGTCTGCTCTGTGTATGAAATTAAAATAAATCACTTTTCCTGGAAGATATGTTCTGCTAGATTAGTTTTCCAATCCTCCTTTCACAAGCCTGTCACTAGACATGGGTTTACAGGACGCCGTATGCAAGATGGAATACACCGTGGAGACCAGTCCAGGTCTGGTCAGAGCTATATGAAGATGGATTTTGTGGATTTTTGTGTGAAGACAGTTTAGGTCCTGGTCCTTTTGAGTCACCTGCAAACTTCACAATTTTAGATTTAACACATTTGCTGTTTCTTGTGTTGACACTTGAACTAGGGGATGGGTTTTTTACAGGTTATTTAGCTTTGTAATCTTACTCACACCAACCTGCACTTCAACAGGAATATTGTTTTAGTATCTAGTTTTGCCAAAGTGCTAAAATACATGTTCATGGTGGAATGGGGCTAATAGCAGGAAGTAATTGAGGTTTATTTGTCTTGATGGAGCTAGGGTCTCTCTCTCTCTCTCCCCCTGTTTCTCCCCCGGCCACTCTTTCCACATTACCAATAACCTTAATCTGTTCTCAAAATCTTATACACAGTGTTGTTCTAGTTTTTCTTTATTTTTCGTGAGTCGGCACCGTGGATTTGTTTGGCACTTCAGGCCAGTCTTCGCTTTGCTTCTCAGACTGTACTACTTGAGTTGCACATAACGGCAGCATAAAGGCAGACTAATTTGGGCTAAAATGCTAAAAAAGGGCTTAGCTCAAAGGCTAAAAAGGCTGCTGGCGTAACCCAAGGCTATCTCAGACAGCCCCTATGGGCTGTGTTTCCATGGTAACACACAATTACGTTTGCTGACAACTGACAAAAAGAAGAAAACATGACTCAATTTGCGGTTCAACATTGCTGTAAAGCGAGAAGTGCAAGTGGTAAGAGTTTTTGGAAACCCTAGCTCACTGAAGGTATATATTATTTTCTGCTATTGCCTCATTCTTCCTGTAATTTGTAACCTAATCCTGCATTGCACAGGACTACTAAGTGCCCAGAACGCAAAGCAAATTAGTCTTACTCAAGACGGTTGAGTACCGGCTTTGTGCAAATGATGAACTCTGATGTTTTATCTGCAGTCCGTTTATTAGCTCTCAGACAGATTCAAAGCCTTTCTTTATTAAACTTGCACAAGGAAGTGGCTCCCTCTTGAACCCCAAGTGTGAAACCACCATCAACACATTCCAGTGACTTTTATCATTAGTTAGGATGAAGCTTTGATGGAGTTTTAATGTTGTTTCAAGTCTGATTTGTTTGGTTTTTTTTCGGGACAGAGGGGTGAGTGAGAATGAATGGAAAAACACCATGACAGCAAGCTTTTATTTTGTGTTTTTTAGCATATTAGTTTTGTATTTTGTTTTATATGTTTTTTGACTATTCAGTCTAGATTTGAGAGTAGATTGGGAAAGTAATTTCTTTCCTGGCACCGAATGTTAGAAGTTTCTGCGTTTTAGTGATTCAGTGTGTTTCGGTTTATTTCCATCTCTTTCTTTCTTTACATTGAAATTTTCTTTGATATGTAACAGTTTTGGTCATGATTACAATGAGGAAAGTGCAATTCAGCTATTTGACTTTCCCCTTCGAGACATGAGTAAACTAATGGTGGAATGAAGGAACCAATTGAGATATTCTGGTGTTGATAGAGCCTATCTGTCTCTTCTTTTCTCCACACTGCCCGAAGAGTGTCTGTGTCTGTCACTCTCTTTGAATCCCCCAAATCTTCTTTTTTTTTCTTTCAGTCAGCGGATTCTCACTAGTCTGTTCACCTTGCTTTACACATTCAGATTTTGCTATATTTCCATCAGTTTAACTGTTTTTTCTCCTAAAAAGACATAATTTTTGCTTCCCAAAAGCACACGTTTGAAATAAAGGTAAAAAAAAAAAAAAAAAGGAGCAGGATCAAAGATATCTGCATAATAATAAAGAATCTCTTGGCTTCTGGTTTGAAGTCTCTAGTGTTTACCAATCATGTTTGAGCAGGTTCTGGTTGCATGCAGGTAAACAGTCTGTGTCGAGAGCAAAAGTTAATCTGCTATTGTCTGAGGACAATTTAGCTTTTTATTAGCTTTTTTTTAAAGGGTATCCCCACCAACTCTACACATTAAAGTGTGTTTCCAGATCTCGGGTACAACTGCTTAGGTGAAGAGGGAGTATAAAACCATTTTGAGGCTCCAGAGGAAGCTGCATTTAATCTGATACAATGTCTCCAGTGATGTGACTGAGTTGCACAGTGAGAAATGTAGGCCTAAGGTTTTGCAGTAGATTTGTCTCCCAAGACCTGTGAACACAGCTTAATGTGTTTTGGCGAGTAACTCCGACTCCATTCACACATCTCAAGTTGCTCATTGCACTGTACAGAGCAGGAAGCCCAACAGCCGATCAGTTAAAAGATTGAAAATATAGCAGTATCTGATGGATGTGGCAGACTTTTTTAAAATGAAGAATTAATTTACGGCACAAGTGTCCTTTGGCTCAAATAGTTGTCCTTTGGCTCAAATAGTTGTCCTTCCTTTTTATTTAGCTTTTCATCTTACATAAACAAACATAACATCAAAAAATACAAAAAACAAAGCACGTTCATTTCACATCAGCACTCACTTGGCCAAGTAGACGGACAGGTTTTCAATCAAACAAGTGTACATATCAATGTTATGTTTACATATCAATGCCATGTTAATTCATAAATTCAACAGTTGGAATAAATATTGACTGTGCAACATCTTTATTCTTTGCTGGCCTCTTGTCTTTACAATGCCTTGTCAGAACAGAAAAAGCATCAGAATTCATCAAGAAACATTTCATTTGATTAATTCATACATTCTGGCAACAATGAAAATTGCACTTATGACTAATTTTGCTCTGTTAGAGCTCCAAAATGTTTGGTTCAGTCCATTTCCCTTGTATGTTTTCTATTCAAAGTCCACTGAATATCAAAGCAGTCACCTTTCGTCGGGAGTCGTCATCATCGCACAGTGTCAGCTGGCAAATAGTAAAAAAAAAAAAGAAGAAGAAGAAGAAAAAAGGCGACTGTGTGATATAAAAATGTAAAGAAAAAAGTGGAATTGTAAAATGAGGCTTATGTTAAACGTCTTGACATATTGTCAACTGAGGGCTGTGAAATGTCGATGCACAGTGCTTTCAGAATGACAGCAGTGAGTCCGAGGAGTTGGCTACGTTTGTGTCTTTTTCCAAAAATGTGGCAGCTTCACAAGCAGTTTCATCTTAAGTAAACAAGATGGGGATGATGGGGTTGATACAAAGTTTTGGTCCTGTTTTTGCTGGGATCAAGCCATCGTTCTCAGTCCACGGCTATAATCAGGCTTTGATTCTCAGATACAGTCTTTCTTGCATGTTGGTCAAATATGACCCTTTGAAAATAAATAAAAGATTCTCTGGTGGCGTCTAAATGTCAGTCTCTTTCAGGCCATAGCAGTCTGCCAGATCATAGAACTGATAGCTGCTCTGCTCACAGTTGTAAATCCCCATAGAGACCGTGTCCACTATTTCAATCCGGCCCACTGCAGGTGTTGTACTTTTTCCTGTCCCTCCCCTGATTTTGTTTGACAAATTGTTCACTTTCTCTTTCAGCTGGAAAGAAGACTTCTGCAGTGGTGGAAACAGACTCCATCTCTTGAAACCTAGCGAGCGCCCTTTCCCCTTGTGTAACAAAGACCTGCCGCAGGATTCGTGTATAGCATAGCCAGGTTTATAGTCTCCCCTCTGATCCCTTGCCATTCCCTTGACAGCTGTCCGCCACCTCTGGTCATAAAAGCGGCGCAGGACCCTCTGTCTCTGGTGACACTGGCACCTGAGGAGCCGAGTGAAAGCGCGCTGGAACTCTTTGCTGGAGCAGGGATAGATCATGGGGTTGATGCAGCTGTTGAAGTAGCCCAGCCAGAAGATCACCTTGAAGACAGTTTCGGATGGCTTCAGAGCCGGGAAGAAAGAACCTAAAAAAAAAAGGAGGAAGATTTGAGTCAATGTACAATATATGCACATTACAAGTACAGAATGTTGCATTTACTGTTCGATCAAGCACTACTTCAAAATCAAGAACTGTTGAAGCAAGATTAAGGCAATTGAAACAACATATACCATTACTTTTGCTAAATGATAAAAAAAATCAGGTCATGGTTTTTAATTTTTTGTTCGTTTTTATTATTCACAGCTTTATCTTCTTTCCCAAAACGGCAACTCGGTCAACGCATTCAAACTATCACACTGTAGGTTCCCCTTTGGTAACACTTCTGGAGGCGTCAACTCATAACAGTCCAAAACAAATATGTGAAACATTTCTCAGCAAGCTTTACATGATAGGGGGAAGCAGAGCATCATAGATGAGATCCCAATGTCATGTTATTGTTTCTTCTGATATGTGTCGCTATGTGTTACTGTTCATATGTTGTTATATGTTGTATATGTATGTTGTAATAAACTGAGGGATCAGTTCTAGGAGGAAATGTCAGTTCTGTGGTAGTGATTTCGACATTTTTTTTGTTGGTGAATAAAAAATGTTGCATATAAAATGATTAAATTAATCAGATATATTCAAGAGTGACATTACCTTTTTTGAAAATGATTTTTTCTAACGTTTTCAGGCTTTCTTGTAGAAACCTAAGGTAACCCCGTTTTTATCTCTATGACCTGCTGGTAACTCGCTAAGTCTGTGCAGACTTGTGTAAAGTGGCCATAAAGAGCTCAAAATGCCAGCGAGAGAGCCCTCATGCACTTTTGGAAATGGATCAGCCCTAAACTGTTGCCGATTTACCAGGACCACACGTCAAATTCTGTTAGTCTGTGAGCGTGGAAATTGTGATTGAAGCTCAGGGCCACTGACCAAGCTGCTGTATTTCACATGTTGGGAGTGAGAACATTATGTTAATTAAAGTAAAGTCACAGATTTGACAAGTAGCTAGTTTTGAATGTTATATATCGATCGGTCCCTTTTTTGTAATGGTTTATGTGATTGTAGGAACAATATAGGAAAGCAATGCTTGGATGATCCTGAATCTGCACTTTTGTTGTTTTATGCATTCATCAAAGACAATACATTAACGTATGTATGTATGTATGTGTACATTTTTCACCCCTCTGACAGTGTGGTGGTCTCAGCATTATTTTTTTGTAATGATTTATGATGCAGCAGTAGGTCTTTGACGGTGTTTACTTTACAGGGTATATTGCACAGGCAGGGCAGGTTCTGACATTTTGTCGACTTTTATTAATGGAACAGATACTGACACAGCATGCTTCAGCCACAAGCCTCAATGCACAAAATTATTTTGATGACGTTTTTACATGAATGGAATCTGTTGATATTCGACATTTTCATATTGAAAATGTTTATTCATTTGATTCAGACACATTAGTCTCATCAGATTGCTGTTAACATGAAGGGATATACAACTTCTCTTAAGTTGTTTCCCATGCTTGGATGAGAAAGATATAACAAAGATGAAAACCACGATAAATGGTAAATAACAAGTGAGGTAAGACGTGCTGCTTTCTTATGAGATTTTGCCATTTCTGTTCCTGTCTGGTTCCAGCCCTGGCTTTAAAGATGTTGACCCTGGACAAAGAAGCAACATATCACAGTGCTAATGTCTAGTCGGCCCCACCTTGGCCGAGAAGTCCATTTTTACTTCAATTTCGTTAGTACAATGTGGGAGTATATGAAATGGCGTGTATGTGATGTACAGTAATGGTTTCATGCTGTTTTTACATCAGCTACACAAAGTCAATCCAAGCAACTGCTAAAAAAAATAAAGGCAAGCAGGGGCAATTTACTCTGAGACGTAAACTGAATAATAACAGTCTTACATCTTATTTTGATTCTTTCTTTACCTTCAGTTCCGTTAATAGACTCAACTACAAATCAGTTCTGACGCGATACGGTCAGAGATTAAGATTAATAAAGTGTTTAAAGGAGGCGATTACTCTATTGATTCTTGTCACTGAAATGACCTCACCTTACAGGCAGACAGCAATGATTCATCACTCTGACGCACATTCGCACAACGCCATGACAACAGGTATTTTTTTTAGGGGTTTTTTTTTGTTTCATTGCCTTTGAGACAACGGTGCCTCTTAAGGCATTCCAAAGTGTCCTAAACCAGAGCATCATTATTGACAAGTTTGGAATGAGAATCAAACATTTTTCTTCCAAATAGGACGTTTAAGAAAATAACTTCCTGCAGCAGCCAGGCTCTGTCATAGGATAAAGTCTAACAAGAGCAAACACAGTGTATTTATTGGGATTCATTTGCTGTATTAGTGTTTATGGCAGCAGGGTAGAGTATGTGAGACCAACATAAAAACTACAGAGCCCGTATTCATCATGAAGAAGAAATATGTCAGAAAGTACAATGGTGTGGATTGCTGATGTGATTTTAATAGTTTCTGGACAACAGTGGAGGGCACAGGAAAATAAGGGACATCAGGAAAATGGCTCTCCAGCCATCTTCCAGCAAAATGTTGCTGACTCATGTGTTTCTCAGCTCGAGGACGGCAAATTATCGAAGAAAAAAAGGGAACTGGGGCAAACTCATAAATTTACAGCCTTCAATTGTTCAAACAAAGACACAGTAGTGTTGAAACAATTTAAGGCCATTAATTTAATTTACCAGTGTCGTCCGGTCCCCTTTTTTTCTTTGAAAAACATAACAGACTTTGGCTATGCAGGCTTAATACTTGTTAGTTGTGTCATTATTGGTTTATTTTCATGGGGTTTATTGACAGTAAGAAAATATAGAACATTACCAGATTCTTTAAAGGGGAAACAAGACACAAGGAGGTGTCTTAGACACAGACAATGCCCCACCTAGCATTCCAAAACACAACAGGATCACTTTTCAATTTCCTACAACAACCACAAACAACAGAACCATGGCCCTCATTCATACATTTCATTTAAAATGGAGACATGAAAGCAGATAGTGACTTGTGGTGGACCACCATAGAACCTTATTTCAGAAAAAATATGTATGACAGTAAATGGGGAGAGGCAAGTAATATTAGTTTGTTATACAACTTTTGAGTTATTAGACTGTGAAGTACAGTCATGAAAGGTGATGTTGTCTCATTTTAACGCTCACCAAGACCCATAAACGAACCTTTGTCGAGCCAGTCTGTGTATTAGCTAGCTCTTAGAAGTGACCGACTATCTCTTCACATAACTGCCACTGTCTATATAGCCAACTTTTGTCTTTTTCTGCGCTGAGGGGCCGACCATGTTGATGTTGGTTTAATTATTTAATTGGTAAAATTATCTTTTTAAATTGACAATGTATTTACATGTGTAATTCGTGGCACACTTCAAATGTGATAAAAACTCTTTAGTTTCTCACCATTGACTACCGCACAATTTCTTTTCCGAAATATTGTACCATGGGGCACACCGGAAAAAGTGGGATAGAAAAGGTGTCAGTCTACCAGCCTAAATTGATTGCGGGTCAGGCTTCATTCTCCCAGGAGATTTCGTGCATAGTGGCAGAAAAAAATTGCATAATGAAAGCAAGGTTACCGATCTAAATGCCATTGGTGTAATTTTTCTACAGCCGCAACAATCGACATTTACAATCGACAATTTACTTCTTTATGATAAGACAAAATTGCTGCATTAAAGAGAGAAAGAGTAGAGTATAATACAAATGTTAGGGTGTTGTGGTTTGAAGACTGCATAAAACTCAAGGTAATTTCAATCTATTAAAGCATTACTGTAATTATATTAGATTTCATAAATATATTAATAATAGTACAGTTTGTTATTCTCTAATCATACCTTCCTGCAAAATTATGTCATTTCTAAACCAAGTGCAATACTTGCAAAACCAGCCAATTAAAACATCACCAATCAATTCATATTAATAGCTAACTCTTTAGTCCCCGTGTGATGCGGCTGTGCTTGCTGTTTTTATCCATTACACTGGGAGAAAATGAGCCATTCAAAGTTATTCTGAACGCAGCGCTCTCACTGGATTCAGATGACTCACACTACCTCGTCTGGATTCGCATCATCACAGAGAAAAAAGGCCTGATTGGCAAAAGAGGTGCTGGAAGTACACGTCTGCCTCTTGGCAAAAGGTTAGTCATTATTAATGTGCATCTACAATGTCCCAACATCAATCTGTCTGACTGAGCGAGTATGCGTAAGCAGTGACTGATCCACACAAACAAACAGCAGCCTCTCAAAAGGGATGAATCCATAAAACAACAGTGTAACACCTCATTGATCCCTATGGGGGACTTTATGTTTTAAAATACTTCCTCCGGGGCAGCCACAGTTCTGGGTCAAATTGCAGCGCAGCACGTCTGAATGGATTCTGCAGGGCTGATTGTTGCCGGCAAGGAGCTTAAGAATCCTGTGAGTCTTTCATTTTTGTGGCTTCAGCAATCATATAACAGACATTAGGACGCAGACACTATCTTAGATGATGAAGGCGTTCTTGACGGTCTGACTTTTTTTATATAATGCAAATTAGAGGCCTCTACCATCGAGGCAGGAATCATAAATTCAAAATTCAAGATGTCGTCAGACCTATTTCTAAAAAATAATTATTCCTTTCGGCAGAGCTCTCTTTTGTATTCTCTTCTGAATACTGATCTGTGCCACACTGAGAACCGGGACTGTTTCAGACTTCAGATCCTGGATGATGTTTTCTATGAGCAGGCGGCATGTAAATGAAAGTGATACAATTAGAGATTGTTTGTCACCAAATCAATTAAAAACACATGTTTCAGACTTGCCTCTTGAGAGCCTATAGATATTAATATACCAGTAAGTGTTTTTGCTGATTGTATAATGTAGGTAAAGTCCCAGAGTGGGACGGTACATTAATTTGTAATACCAATAAAAATGCCTTTGTTTAAAACTCATTCTTGTCTTTGCTTGTTTCCCAAGAAGTGATGAGAGTGTATCTATCTTATACTTCTGGATACACGTAAACTTGCCCTTTCCCCACTGAGTGAATAAAGTGATTAGAAGCAGCACCCATTTCATTTCTCCCCACCTCACTCTCTTTCCCAGCGGGCATTGCTCTAATAATTTGATTCAGTGCATTTGGAGGGGCAGCAACAATGAGAGTGCTGTGAGTGCTATACCTGATAACTGACTGGCCATAATGGCTTTTACAATCAATTATGTGAAATATATGCAAAATGAAAATTCATGAGGGCCACCATCAGTTTGGTTGTGTGTGTGTGTGTGTGTGTGTGTGTGTGTGTGTGTGTGTGTGTGTGTGTGTGTGTGTGTGTGTGTGTGTGTGTGTGTGTGTGTTGTGAAAACTATTTGTGTGAGTGCAGCTTTACAAGCATCTTGCATTCTTTAGTTTGAGTTACTCTCACGTACATGCCTCTTCATGACTTGCATTTGTCATCCCCACCGAAGGGCCTTTTTAAACCATCTCGTGATTACTGGATATTTCCTCATCCTAGCTCCGACATCCTTTCATTGCTGGGGTCAGTTTTAAAGTTGTTCTTATCATGACATTTTTTTTTTTATTCTTCAGTGCCAAATACTTTTGTAATTTCGGGACTTTCGGGTAGAATTTCATCTCATTTCGCCGTGAAATAATTACATTTCCCCGGGGACAAATTAATAGTCATCTTGAATCTTGCAGTTGAACAGGTATTCCGCCAGACCTGGAACTAGCATATGTCATGGTTGCAAGATGTTGGGAGCATTTTCAGAGTTCTCATTAGTCAAGAATGCCAGTCTATTGTGACTTAAACCATCTCATGATTATTGGATATTTCCTCATCCTGACACCTGCATCTCATCCTTCCAGTACTGTTGTGCTCTCGGCATTACATTTTAATTCTTCAGTTCCAATAATTTGGTATTCTCCGGACCTCCTGATAGAATTTAATGTTGTTATTTAGCAGTGACCTTTTCCTTCAAACCGAGAAACAAAACCCCTGACACCGTTCACCTATATTGTGTTTTATATAACTATGTGAGACTCTGACTACGATACGTATGTGCTTGTCTGTGCAATACACTTTGTGTCTAATATTTTCTTGCATGCCTGTGGCAGCCTATGCCCAAGACATATTTCCCCTGAGACGAATAAAATAATCTTGAATCTTGAATCCTGAATGGGTACTGAGCTGGACTGGGAATGAGCACATGTGAGGGGTTGCAAGATGTTGGGAGGTTTTTTTTTTTGCTATAAAGGGCTCATTAGTGAAGAATGTCAGTCTATTATGACTGCTCTTTAAAAAAAATTAGCCATATGAAAACATAGGCTCCCAGAAGAATTCCAGGCACGAGAACAAGCCACGTTAATGATCACGTAGCAGATTTGACCTTGTATGACCAAAAACATTGTGTTTTTAGAACATTAGAATACCAAATTGATCAACTCCTGCAAATGGAAACCAGCATTTTGCGTGTATTCCATTTTTAACCTGCAGTCAGTATTATGTTGCGCCGTTCAGAGAAATCTCTCCGAGGAGGAGCAGCAGGCTGAGAAAGTTGAATCACTCCAAGTGACGCAAATGCATTAATTAGCCCCTCACATTAAACACTAAAGTAATTATCTGGAAAAGAATTCGTATCACTGCAAACGAACGTCTTTCCACAAGGTGCTCAATCACAACATCGATCAGGTCACTTGAAGACATTCGACGAGTTAAAAAAAAAAAACGACTATGCAACCTGTGCGCCTCTTTGTGCGCTCCTGGCACATTTGATGGAGCAAAAATAGAAAGTTAGAAGACATACCGATGGGTAGAAAGAAGAAAAAGGGCAGCCAGCACAAGATGAACATCCCCACAACGATGGCGAGGGTTTTCGCAGCCTTTTTCTCCCGGGAGAACTTCATCAGCCGCACCGACAGCGAACTTCGGAACGGGTGGTTCTTGCTGCTCTTGGAGCTGGCCGGGCGCGCGTCTTCCAGCACGCTGCGACAGTGGATCCGGAGCACCACTTCCATCGACTTGTCCCTCTCTCGCTTGACGCCCGCTTCCAGACTCTTGGTAGTCCTGCGGGCCACCACGTAGACCCGAAAATACATGATGAGGATGACCATGAGCGGGAGGTAGAAAGAGAAGAGAGAGGAGAAGAGCGCGTAGCCCGGCTCCTGTGTGATGCTGCAGATGCTGTCATCCACGGGCGGCGGTTCTTTCCATCCCAGCAGCGGCCCGACAGAGATCACCGTGGACAAAACCCAAACCAGGACCAGAATAGCTACCGCCTTCCTCTCTGTCATGATGCTCGGGTATTTCAGGCAGTGCTTAACACCTATGTACCGGTCGATGGAGATGATGCAGAGGCTGAGGATGGATGCGGTGCAGCAGAGCACATCCACCGCAGCCCAGATGTTACAGAACACCCTGCCAAACACCCAGCATCCCAGAACCTCTAGAGAGGCAGAGAAGGGCAGCACGATAATGCTCAGCAGCAGGTCCGCCATGGCCAGGTTGACGATGAAGAAGTTTGTGACGGTCTGTAAATGTCTGTTGCACACCACGGACAGGATGACCAGAATGTTCCCAACAATCGCCACCAAGATAAAAACGGAGAGAATGATCCCGACCCCGACAACCTGTGAGTCCATGGTGAATTTCGTGCACGCCGTGGTGCTATCGTTTGGAAACACCTCGTCCAGAACTGATCCATCGAAAGCTTCAGCAAAGTAGATCCCATGGCCGCTCCTGTTGCTCAAGTTAGAGTCTGTCATTTTGAAACGCCATAAAGAGAACTTTAGAGCAAGTTCACCGAGGGGTGCATTGTGGCCAGTCTCACAGTCAAGCGCGCGTCCTCGCAGTCAGAGTCTGACTCTGGTCAGGCGAATTATGGGCCGTTTGAAAAACGACAAATACAAATGCAAAGTCCATGTAACTACATACACACGCGTGCATGATTAGGAGCCTGTTGGTGCTAAAAAAAAAAAAGAAAGAAGAAAAAATACTCTCCCTCAAAAAACGGCTGAGGTTTTGATTGTGGAGGAAGTAAAAGTGTCATTTAGATTTTTTTTTTTTTTTTTTTTTTAAGTAATCAAAACAACAACAACAAAAATCCAAAACATTCAGCTCCGTCTCCACACATTTTCTCCATGTGATGGTCTTCCACTGGTGGCATCCTTTTAAGTGATCACAGAGTCAGAGCTGGTACAGCAGGTCTGAACCCACAGCTCCACCCACACGTCACATATATACTGCTGCGTTCAGGGTCTCCACGAGAGAGCGTCACTTGAGATCCAGTCACGAATTCTCTCTGACAGGCTGAAGAGTTCTGCCACGTTTGATTTTCTTTATCCGACTTGATACCACTGACTGGTCTTAGATCGTTGTATCTGTGTGTATGATGATATTTTACAGTCTTATGAAGCCATCATGGGAACAATATAGTGAAACAAAAACAAAATGAAATTGTAGTGAGTTATTTCTGACGCACTGTATCACTATATGAGACTTATAGTCAATATGATAAGTTCGAGCGTCTCCTGGTCAGTTAGAGCTTATTATAATGCATTATGACTATTATGTAACATCCTGTAACACACACACACACACACACACACACACACACACACACACACACATTAATAATGTGTACTGACTGTGGATAGGGTGCATCAGAAAGTGTAGTTATGAAGCATTTTAAATGAACCGATTATGCACCATAGCTGTGGTCTTAATAGTTAGCAAAGCGCAGGCCAGTTGGGAGGATAAAATTTGGCAGTCAGTGTTTATGTTCACATTTGTACGTGTCATATTTCTCAAAATGTGTCATATCACATTCACATGACATGTTTATGGCCTGACTTCCATATTACAAGGGGATGGTTGCTGCCAACAAGGAGGCTGTCAAGCCAGTGACCAGAGTTAAGAACTGTGTTTCAAATTTTGTAAGTGTGACATCTGTGTGGATATTTTTTAGGAGCCCTTTAGACATGTTTCTGGTGACCAGACCAGGTTAACAAGACCTCGGTGCCATGGTTTGGATTTTTGGTTTGCTTATATGTTGTAGTTCATGTCTTCATGTGTAATGTTTTTACTTTCCACTTCCTGCCTTTGTCTGTTTTCATGCCCTTTTCCCTGCTCACCTGTGTTCCATTAGTTAATCATTCCTGTGTATGAAAGTCTGTGTTTTCCCCCTTACACTTTGTAGGTTTGTCTGTGTCCCTGTGCCAGTGTCCTGTGTGTCTTGTCTTGGTTCTCCATGTCTTCTGGTTCCTCCTCAGTTTTTTTCTTTGCACTTTCCTTCTCCAGCATTCTGTTGCTTGGATTTTGGACATCAGCTTATCATTAGAACTCTTTTTTTGTTTTTTGTTGTTGTTCCTGCCTTTGTGAGTGTTGCATCCTTTCTTGATACACTCTTAGCACCCGGGACATCTCCAGCCGTGTTTGTGGCATGACCTTCCTCCAACCCTAACCAAGTGTTTTTAGCTTCAAAACCTAACCTGAGCATGTAAAGCTCCAACATAAAGAAATGAAGCATTTTAACATTTACATAGTTTACAAAAACATGCATTGAAAGCATTTATTCTGGTCACTGGGTTGCGTCACTCCATAGCCGCTATACCTGAAGCTACCTCTCCATCATGTGCAAAGATAAGGCAGCATCAGTGAGATTATCTAAACACCCAAGGGGCACAAACAAGCCAGAACTGACCACTGGAGTGCCTTCTGGCGAAGCTGTGAAGTTTCCCAGTGACACCGCAGCTGCCATCCCCAGGCCTTGTGTGCATAACTTAAGTAGAAGGACAGGCCAGCACAAACCACCAGGGAGCCCGAAGGAGAGGAAAGGTCAAGAGGCAGGGTCACAGAGCGGACAAACTGGGCCTGCATGGGAAAACATCAACCCAGGATGTAACCACCAGTGTTGTGACATAGCGCTCAATCGTTTTATATATGGGGTGAATTCTTAAACATGTAATGGTGAAAAAATATTCAGATATTCCGGCAGACATGTTGATCAAATATTACTGTATCAAAGAAGCAAATCAAATTCTAGATTTACAGAAGACTGTAGTGTGGGATCAATCACATTTTACCCCAAATTAATGGCAAAAAAACACACAAGAGCACGACTGTTTTGATCCCAAACAGTACAATAAGAATAACACTGCAAAATGTTCTACCTTTAAAATCATTAGCTGCAGTAATAAGCAGTATTGACAGATAGCCTGAGGTGTTTTGCTTGAAGTAAAACTTCACTAGTTTCCATAAATAATTGCACAAAACAACCATGCTCCAGAAAGCTCCCACTGGTCCATGATTACAGCTGAGTGCAGAGGAAAGTTAAAGAATATCAACTGCCTCCTCTTTGCACTTTGTTTGCCTCCATCTGTGTTTTCTAATTAGTTTTTAGGGTTTAAAATAAGGCTAAACATTTATAGCCTTGCGGGTGTTTCTGTGCAGTCCAAAAACCATTAGAGTCTCTGCCTCATCCCCACAATGCTCTAATTCTGGCTACACACCAGAGGAAAAAAACATGCAGGATGAATGAAAAATGGAGACTTTGCTATTCATAGACCTTAAGAATGAGTGTGGCAAGAAGTTAAATTTGGCCTGAGAATTTACAGTAAGTAATCTGCAAAACTCCAGGAGATGCTCAATGCGAATTTCTTCCTCTTACTTTCACGCTTGCTTTCTGCAATACTTGCGCATGTAAAGTCTTGTAGGGTTAAAGGTAATGAGAGGATCATGGTTATAGCAAAAAAAAGTATGATCAACATAGTCTGGCGTATTGCATGTAAGTCATACATTGGGGCACTGGTCTTCCTGTGTTGGCGCCTTAGGTGCAATATTGTTCCATTTAGACTTTTTAGATACTGGGCTGGTCAGGCTTGACTCGCCTTTTTCCAGCATTTTGTCAGCTTTATACTCAGCTGAGCTTTTCTATGGATGGCAACACTCACTGTAGCAAACCTATATATACTGTATATACTAACTAAACTAAACTGTAGTTTGATTACATTTAGTAGAATGGGTTCATGGGCGTTGTTGTCTTCACTGTTTGACAACCATCACTGCCAATAAAAAAGCTATCTGGCATAGCTCAGGCAGGAAAGTTAGCGGACCAGGTGATATATTAAATATATTAAAGGTGCAATTAAGTAAGAATTTTAATTGAAAACATTTTATAAAAACAAGCGAAAAAATCACAGATAGCCTCAGCCTGTACCAGTCCAAAGCTCCGATGCTAGCAGTGTAAACACCAAAACTCGAGCTCCCAGCCCAGATTGCTAGCTGCACAGCTAACTGAATTAACAGCAGTTAACTGCATTAACAGCAGTTAACTGCATTAACAGCAGTTAGCGGTTACTCTGTGGATACGCTGCCCTCTATTTGTTTTGAGTATGAATTTGACAGGCGGCCCAAAAGGTCCAGACGTTATTAGACATTTTATGCAGAAATGTTACATATTCTATCTTTAATATTAAACAGCTGAGACAAGAATTTGGTCATTTGTTTCATAACCTCCTTTACCTGTTGGTGGCATTAGATTAGATTTTATATTAGAAGAGTCAGAACATCATGCAAATTTATTTCCTTAAGGACTGTATCTGTATTAAATCCGCATGCTGATTTCACTTTGGAGCAGTGGACAGAAAGATCATCCATCAAACCATCCACTGCTCTAGTTTGCCTAAAAGCACACATGATATATTAGCAGCCCAGGTCTAATATGGAGACTGTCCTGTGGCTGCACTCCTGTGTCTAGTCACAGGGACTCTGCTTAGCTGTCAGCACCCATCCTCATTATTGGCTTCATAAAAAAAGCGACAACTTCATCCTGCCCACCTGCTCCTCCTTATGAGAGGAGAGGAGAGGGCTGACGCTGCAGTCATGGAGATCCCACACAGGCAACATCATATGGGAGACAGGTTTTGAGGGCATGGAGCATGAGCCTGTCAGAAACATGGACGATTCGGATGTGTCTTGTATGATGAAGAGGTTGCCAATGGTGATGGTCTTTATTTGAGGATCTTAGCCTTACTGAATTTTTACTTAGCTACTGATATACCTTGCACTAACTGTTTTTCGCTTTGTGCACAGCACTGATTTAAGTCGTCACCTTTTAAGTTGGTATGACAAACCCGTTGGCTACAGATTTGATACCTAGTTTTGACACTATAATTCTATTATGGTGTTTGAGGGTGTTCACGTGCATATTGGCCCTTTTAGATAAAGTTACCCCCCCCCCTTTTTTTGGGGGGCCAAACAGTGGAATGGTCTTGACAATCCAAATGATTACTCGTATCACTTTCTGAAGACCCAGATAAAAGAAAAAAAAAGCCTCTATAACATGTGAGATGTTACACTCGGCTGCTGCTCATGTCGTGTAGAGCATCACCAGGGAGGACATCAAGTGTTCTGCTAATTTCTAAGGCACTGCAGGTGGTCATTGATTGCATAAAGCTGATTGGGACATTACAGCAGACTGTACACTGGGGGGTCTGTGATCTTTGTTTCCCTTTTTAGTGCGGCTCCTTGGCCAACCAGAGTGCCTCGGATTGACTGACGTACACACAATTTTGAAATGCTCATGTGTTGTAGCGTTTGGGTACTCAGAGTATGTTACAAATGAGCATTGGGTATACACAAGTTTTGCGTCACGTATGTGACTTTCTGCTGCAATGCTTAGTGCAGTCCCGCCACAGGACAAACTTACATTTTTCTGTTATCCTCGACGGTGTGTGATCCCATAAAAAAATTCATACTGAGGCTTTTTCGGCCAAAATGTGTGGTATTTTCTGTCACCATGTACTGTTTATGTACAATAGAAAAAAACAAAAACATTCTCAGCCTTCCTGCATATCTTTCTGAATAAGACATTTCATCCTGAGTCATTTGTCAAGAAGCCTGTCATAAATGTGTTAAGAGTAAGAGAAGGAGGGGCATTCTGTTGCCAACTCACATTTTGGGACCCATTTGTTATTGTGCTAACCCAGATATTTGTACATCACACACACACACACACACACACACACGCACACACACGCACACACACACACACATGCACACACACACGCACACACGCACACACACACTGTTCTCTCTCTCTCCCCTCAGACTCTCAATATGGTAATCTGCACAAGACTTTGACTGTGTGCCATCTTATCAGTCCTCAGCAGAGTGCTGGGATTCAGTCAGCCACAAGTCATGCCGTGCTTTGATATCACTTCATACATGATCGTTCAAAGCCTCCAGTGTTCGAAAAGGTCAAACGGTCAGATGTTTCTCATACTGGTTCTTGGTTTGCAACATTGTATTGTCAAGGTGACAACTGACCATGTAATTCTCTGGGCATCCTGATATGCCACAATAAAGCACCTTTTGCTGTAAACTGAAGCCACTTTCTTTCAAAGTCAGACAATTATCTGTTCTTTTCACTTCCTGTAACCCAGCAGCATCATCATACGCCTCTCAGCCTCTTTGCGTTCAAAAGTGTTGATCTACACTGTACGACTGCCTTGAAGAGCCCCCTAACAGACAGGGGAAACTTGTTGAATTCATATTTGTAGTTCTGTTTTGATTTGATTTGTAGGACAGTTGGCACTTTCAGTGATTTGATACAATTGTTAATACACTGTAAATGACACTGAGCCATTCAAGGGTACAAGTATATTTATGACCGTAAGCTCTTGAATTCTGATATTTGAAAACAGTGTCAAATAAGGACTCTGTTTTCATGGCAGCTGAGGAATGCAAATCATTTCATGATTGTCAGTTTGGACTGGAATGAAATGAGATTATTCTGTTTGTCTAGGAGTTGTAGTGGCCATAGCACTAGACCTGAGATAAACCAGAGCACCAGCACGCACACAGGGGGGAATCTGAATCATTCCCAGTCATGTGCTGTATTAGTAATGAGGCACAGTGCATTTTCAGACCAAAAATAACTGGGGGAGTAAACATGTCACGATTTTAGGGACACAGTGAAATACAGGCTTCAAGGATGCCCTGAAATGATAAATAATGACAACATCAAGGCCGATTGTTCTGCTCAGTTGGTTGATTTGGAATAACTCTGATGATTTAACTAGGAAACACGCAAAAAAGGAATTAGGCCTTAGTGGCATCCGAACTCAACTGCCAGCATAAATGTTGGCTATTTTTCAAAATAAATGTTTTATCAAACATCTCAAGTAGCACTTAAATACACGAAACCTTTTTTAATATTTCAAGGTTTTTACTGAGCAGTTTGTTCATTCATTTATAGCCTGATTTGTATAACATTTTCATTATTCCTAAAAATTTGATTTTTGTTTTTTTATGGCTATTGACCATACATTTTTTCCATTAAGAGATCTAAAATTCCCTTGGGAAAAACATGTGAACAAAATGAAACTGTTCTGAACCTGACTTTATCCAGTGTTTCTGTTCTGGAAATCGATTTGAATTAGTGTGTATTCAATTGGATAATGCCTCTTTTGCATATTTTAAAAATAAATTGTCATAAAACTTAAATACAATGGTGATATTTATTCATAAAAAAATGTCCTATACATCTGTAGTCTCTCAGCAACAACAACAACAACAACAACAACAACAACATACCTTAAACAATGAATACAGCACAAATGTCTCCAGTATCTTCATTAATATGCATCAAGTGAGCCGGATTTCAATTACATGAAAAG
Organism: Diplodus puntazzo; assembly: GCA_963678695.2. NCBI lineage: Eukaryota > Metazoa > Chordata > Actinopteri > Spariformes > Sparidae > Diplodus > Diplodus puntazzo. The sequence continues at coordinate 15,621,929 of OZ023156.1, read as the reverse complement.
TACATACAGTGATGGCGGTGGCTGCCATGCAAGGTGCCGACCAGCACATCAGGAGCAGTTTGGGTCTTGCCCACGGATGCTTCAACATGAAGAAGACCAGGGTAATCGAACCAGCGACCTTCCGATAACAAGATGCTGACTCTACCCCAGAGCCGCAGCTGGCCAACTTTACCTTGGACATTTTTTTTTTCATTTTTTTTCAAGAAGCTTTATTTATCCCAAGGGAGATATATTCGAAAAAATATCAGCTGCTGTCATATTCATGTAAAACTATCAACCCTCAGGAGCTAAATAGCTAAGCCTTCTCCAAATGGTCACTGCATGTGGCTGCAGAGACAAAGCAGTTCTATAAAAATACATAGCAGTAGATTGATGAGACACATCCCAAAGAACCAAAGCATTTCTCCTGAAGGCCTCTGGTGTTTTGACCACATATCCAGGCCTCCTACTGTTGCTCAGACAGAGGATGTACTAAACTCTGTAAAGTCAGTACCTGATGTCAGTCCACCCCTCTTAGATGGGCCAGGGTTGAGATATCTCCACTGAGCATGGTTTACTTGAAAGAAAGCTCTTTTTTTTAACTTTTAACTGTTTTAAAGGTCCCATATTATGGTCATTTCTGCTTCTTGACATGGTTCCTTGATGTCTAAATGGAATGTTAGTAACATGCTTTGGTCGAAAAAAGCTGAAGGATTGAGCACAGCAGGGTTCTTGAAACACCAGTTTCACAGCCCTGCTCCAGGTGGCCGGTTTCAGTGCCTTTCCCTTTAAATGCTAATGAGCTACTGCGCGCCGCCCACGGTACCGCCCACCTCCTCCTGCCTGCGGAAGACGTGAGGATGGCATCATGTGACCATGGCAACGGCGGAGTTTCTGGGAATAATGGCTGCCGGACAACACTGCGGTCCGACCCAGAACAAGAGGCTCCAAAAGAAAGTAAGCAGCCAAGAATGAACATTGGTGTTTCTCAGTGGTTAGTAGTTAAGTTTGTTACCTCGACATTACTTTTATGTTATTATTATGTTATCATATTATTATTTACCTTTATGTAGCCAGGTAAGTTGATTGAGAACCTGCTCTTATTTGCAGTGACGACCTGTAATTAGCTACTGCCAGCAATTTTCAACTGTAGTTTTCAGTAAGCCACAGTTGCTTCCAATCACCTTTCTACCAGCAGAATTGTTTTTTAACCATTTAAAACGGTTTCTAAACTTTATATATATTATCAAAGAAACAATGTGACATGATTAGTGATCATAGTTTCCCATGAATAATAAAAAAAAGGCATAAAAACAGGTGTTCCTGTGGCTATTGTAAACAAATGCCTACAGAACCTGAGAATATCTGCTGTATGGAAATACCACAATGAAGTGTGAACACTGGGCAAACAACGACATGACAACGTTGTCATTCTGCTCTCTCTTTTCTCTAATCTATTGTCACTCACTTACCTTTCATTATTTCTAGGTTATACGAAGACTACAGCAGTTTCCTGAGCCACCATCATGCATGGTGGACCACCCTGGCCTGGAACCTGTCTGCCTGAATGTATCTGCACTGCAGAATGCACTGAACATTTATCGGGCAGACTATGAATCTTTACGTCTGAGGGGAATAGTGCAGTAAGCTTTTAGTCACATAAATACTATTCATTTATCGTAAAAGTGTTATGATTGAAAGTACATAACTGCTTCTTCTATCTTACATTGTTTATAGTTTATTATCTTTTACTTATTACCATGAAAATTACATATCAAACAATGAAAACAGAGAACAGTTAGGAAAGATGTTTTAATTGTAAGAAACATTTGTAAACATGTTTTGACATGAATGAAATAAGAAAATACATATCTGAAGTGAAACAGTTTGACTTTATATATTAACTTCAATATCAATATGAAAATGATAACAAAGAAAGTATCTCGTTGCCATGGGTGTAAACATTCAGTGCTGACTTTATATTGAATTGTGTTTAGCCAATATAGCCTACATAAGCTTTGTAAGGTGGTGCTGGTGCTCTCTGGGGCGGAGAGTGAGAGTTGTGCTGCCCATCTGTGTGGTCCGAGAGGTCTTCAGGGATTATGAGTTTCAGCACCTCGTTCACATATGGGGCAGGGTCCTGGAAAACCTTCTGGAAGATCAGGTCCAACAGTGCATCACCGCAGTCTGCAGTGCAATAAACAAATGCATGTTTACAGGAAAACTGCAGTAGAACCAAAACACCTTGTGCTGCAGTGTTGTAAAGTGTCTCTTATTTCTCCTAATTACTTCTCATTTATACATTCTCATTATTTATTTTGAAAACCATCTTAAAAGAATTCAGATTTTAAGTGTTTGTGTTCAACCTTTTGTGTGATGTCTGTGTGTCCATGTTTATTTTAATTTGAGAGGTTCAAATAAAAGATCGTAAAACTTACAGAATGTCGTGTCTGTCTTCACTGGTTTGGCTCTCCACTCTCCCTTCCAGGACTTTGGAAAGCCCAGTTTGAAAAGAGGATCTCCTGATGATGTGGTGGCTTGCCCTCTATCAGCATTCTTATTGTGATGCAGTGCAGCCAGTCAGAGTCTTGAACAGTAAAAAGACAAACATGAAAACAATTGCAAGAAATGGGCAAATGTTCTCAACAAGTAATCACAGTTTAATTTACCTGCACAGCATTCCCAGATATGGATAGGATAACACATGACAGCACTGTTATAGTATAATTCAAGCACTAAAGGCTGCAACGCCTTACATTACTCTAATCCGACCACTTTATTTCAGTAACGAGTAATCTAGCGTTAATATTTCCAAACCAGTAATCAGATTAAAGTTATTTATTCAAGTCACTGTGCGTTACAATTATTGTCATTTTCATTCGTAAAAATATATATTTTTGCTTTCTTCTTGTCACGTACGTCTCAAGTCACGTTTTAGCCATGAGGATAACTCACGTGTACACCACGCAGCAACACAAAAATGGAGGGAGGAGAGAGATGCGTGTTTCCTAGCTGGAAATATACTCATTATGCTGAGTTATTTAAAACAAAAAAGCACAAATGCTTGGTCAAGGGCCCAGCCCGACCCGGCCCGGGCAGAGAATCTAAACTCTTTGTAGCAGTCAACAGTACCCTCGTATTGCCCCGGCCTATGCCAACATATTCCAGCTTAGAAAACATTTTCAAATGCATTATTTCACAAAATCCTGAAAGCTTAGACCCGGTGGAGGGTGTGTGTATGTACTGCTTGACCGACCGTGTCTCTGGGTTTGCATGTGGAGACCGTGTTGATGCGAACTAGGGGCTCGCGGTTAGCATTAGCTTGAAAGCTCACGGTTAGCGTTAGCTGGTACTATGTGACACTGCTTGGTTAGTTCGTGTAAAATTGCTAAATAAACACAGCTAAATACTTTTACATGCAGACATTTCCCTGGGACACGCATTACATAGTGTGCAGGATCAGAAACGTACTACACACAATGATTCTGCTGTAGCACTAGCGTTAACTTGTGTGGTCAGGGAAGCTAACGTTAGCGGTTAGCCGCTAACCTTAGCTTGTTCTCAATGGCAAAACACACAGTACATCAGGCATGAGTTCAGCCTAATCTACAGAAACACACAGCACATTATTTGTGTACTTACATGTCCTTGGTCTGCATGTATTCCTTTGAGTAAAAGTCTGCCGACGACTCCTGCCTTGTACTGGCCCAAGTTGGTGAAACAGTCAGTGTCAAAGTGGCTCGCACACACCAACAGTTTTTTGCCAACTTCAAAAATAAATCATAAAAATAAATTCAATCCATGCCGCTCTTTTGTCCTCTGCAGCTGTGAGTCTCACAGTGTGAGACGATGGAGTGTGTTGTGCTGGTCCTTGCAGCCAACAACAGAGCACTTTTCCTTGAGTTTGGCCATGGTGATTTCAGTTGAATAATGGCGGATCTCCGAGACCGGAGCTGTACCTGGTGGGTGGAGACACCGTGCGGTGAAGGGAGGGGCAGTGGGGTAGCCATATGCAAATGTGCGGCCGTCGACGTCGACAGCCGCAGCAAATTTGACTCGTGTATCTGGAAACTGCAGGCAAGACCCCTTTAGAAACCTGTATCTCACTCAAAAAAGCATGGATAGACTTTTTTCAAAGTTTCTCGGTGTGTGGCAGCACCATAGACCCACAATAACACCGCAAATCCCAGAAAAAGTCAGTTTTTTATAATATGGGACCTTTAACAGACACATGGGGCAGCTGTGGCTCAGGTGGAAGAGAGGATATTTAATCACACAGCTGGTGGTAGCTGTCCAGCACATTCAATGGCAGCCATCAGTTTCTGAGTTTGTGTGTGAGGTCATGTATTACTGACATTGTGGGGACCATTCTTTCTTATGGGGACATATGCAAGTTCGGATAATGTAAATCAATGCATTTTGGTGATCAGACCTGGTTTAAGGTTAAAGTTTGGTTCAGGCAAGTTGTGGTTATTTTTTGGTTAAGTCAGTCTATGTAATGTCCCTAAAAATTATAGAAACACAATGTGTGTGTTTATGTTTATGTGTGTTGCGAAATTAGAGCCTTTGTAAAATAATTGTCCGACTCATAAGACTCTGAGCTCAGTAGCATTTACGTGACTGAGGTTGCCCAAAAACATTACTGTGTACTTTTTTTTTTACCACTGACAGATGCAACAGGTGAGTTTATGCTAAATCATAGAACATCACCATCTGCCATAATACACACACACACAAACACACACACTGCTATGTGCGAGGTATCTTTCCTCTGGTGAGCAGACTTGATCCTGGACAGAGATGCACAGGTGGAACACCATCTGTTTACTGGAAACCAGCCATGCAACATAAATCTACCAGCTAGAATAATACGCGAGAGGTAGCGAAGCAAGAACAGCAAGAGTTTAACAGCTGACCGCGGTGAGCATTTAAAACGAGCCTCCACGGTCTTGTTGTGTTGTTTTTAAGGAAGGGAGAAAAGACAGTGTTGTCAGGTGCTGCTCAGCAGACAGTCATTTTAAATGTTGATTTATGCTGTCCTGTTAGGTCGCCTTCGGTGTCTTGTTGGCATGTGTGATACCCCTCTGGCAACACTGCTTTTTAATGCTTTGCTGAAAAAAATCTCAGATTGCACTACCGTTTGTGAAATTGATGCAGTTTTCAATGTATACTATTTTTTTTACTATGGTTTTTCATCATTGTTTGTTTTTGTTGCTGAAGGCAGGGACATATGCATTAATTTTTCACTCAGATGGAGCTTTTAATATGCACCCTAGGGTGCTGCTATTGAGTGAGACAAAACACTTCTATTCAGAGGTCATGATAACACCAACATCACTGGAAATTCATACTGATACCAGCACATGGTGACTTACGACAGTACCGAATGAAGTCTTGCCAAGAATTTGAAACTTCTTTTTGGTCAACTTGAAAATGTGTAATACAGCTGAAGGTAGTCGTGTGTTTCTCCCCGTTGACAGATAAAATGATGGAGGTATAGAGAGTGGACACTCCCATGCCCTTTGGCTAACAGGCTTGACTAAAATGATGCATCTTTGTCCAGGAGAAACAGTTCAATTGCATGCTATGTTTTTCTCTGTTCGAGTGTACATATATAGCAAATGTTATTAACCTGTCAAGAGGCACAGATGAAAGTTGAACTGCCACAAATTTTCTTTACCCAGTTGATTTTTGATTTTTGATTCTGTTGAGAAAATGAAGAAGCAGAAGGAGCTGAATTCTGATGAGAACAGAAACCCAACATGAAAAGAAACATGGTCCAAATGTGAGAACAGAGTTTAAATCAATGAAAAGCCACAAACATGGAGTAACCCACTGGACTTTCTCATACATACCTGATTTTAAATGTGAACTGGTATTTTTTTTCCGTGCAAAAATAGAAACATCACGGTGAAGTTCTGTCTTCTCAGATAACGGCAGTACCCAGGAATCCGAGATTTAATCTAGATGGGAGCCGTGCAGGCAGCTTCTCAGGTGAAGCGCTCATTGATTTGTGGTGCTTGGGACATGGTGTGAATCTGCGCACTCAAGGAGCGTGTTGGTGATTCAGAGCAGCCTGAATCTGTTATCTAAACAGCACACATTGTAAATCACAGTAACAGCTCCTGCAGAGCATTGAGTACCCAAACAGTGCATCGTTTGTGAAGCAGAAATATGGTTGCAAGCAGTTTAAACATTTGTCAGCAACAAGAAGCAAAGTTAATCTTGTATATTAAGACCCATTTGATGTCTACAATTACACTTTGAAAATATAAATGCATTTTTCTGTAGATGCATTTATAGAGCATATTGGGGCTTAAATTCCATTATATACAGTATGTTTTTTGTTTTTTTTATCAGATCAAATCAATTCAATTCTATTTATATCAAGACGAAAATCACAATTTGTCATTTACAGTCTGTACAGTGAACAACATCCTCTGTACTTGGACCCACAATTCGAGTGAGGAAAGACTTGTTTATGAATGTCTGTTCATAAAATAAGTCATAAAAGAATTCCGCTGTCAGCCTGCATACTGATTGGTACATTAGTTTAGCAGTCTCAGTGAAAGAAAATTCATTATGGTCATTGTATTTTAATACATTAAATCCAACAGAGCATCATCTATCATTTAGAGCAATATAATGTCATTTTTATAATAAAGCAAAAAGGTTTACACTTATATCACGTATAGTTGATAAAAACCAAATTGAAGTGACATTAATGGCTTTTGTGCCCGAACTTTGCATAAAATCTTTTGTTATTATTGTCCAATGACAGATAAGGGGGTGATCATGAGTGCAAAATGCTGATAGAGTTTACAAAGATAATTGTAAGTTTGTATTTTGTGTGGACTCAAGATTTTGGGTGATAAGGCAGGTGAGGAGGTTAGGCTGCAGGTTCAGCAGCAGGTAATCGGCTGGATCAAATTGCTCCAAAAAGAGAGGTGCAGACAGACAAGTAAAAATCAACCGAGAACAAGCAGGGGCCATGTCGAGCAGGCAGAGTGGCAGGCAGGGACAAAGGCTGGAATGCTAAGCCTGAAGCACAATGGATGATCTGGCAAAGGAAGTGAGTTTTTTTCTGAATGGGCAGATAAATCTTTCACCAGGGTGAGATAATATCTACGCAACATTTGTGATAAACTTGTGTCTTTAGATATAAGTTATGACTCAGTGCAATTGGTTAATCTGGGCTTTTAAAAGGACCCTAACTGCCTCCGTGAGCTGCTGCAGCCCAGACGCCAGAATATAATGTTGGTGTGTAGTTAACGTTTCTGCAACCCACTGATTTGTTCATATTTGTACATGTCATATGTAGGCCGCAATATTAACATTTCCTAAACATGTGTGATGTCACATTCACATGACGGAGGTGGAAGGGATGGCAGAGTTAGGCGAGAAGCAGGGGTGGACTGGGACAAAAAATCGGCCTTGGCATTTTTGGCTTAGACCGGCCCCTTCATAATTAGTGGAGCACAACCGAAAAAAATAAAAAATAACTTTTTGCCTTTAGGCTTATTAGAAATGTACAGTTTATCATTACTTTAGAAGTCTATCAAATTATCATTGTGGAAAGCAAATAAGTAAATTTACTCAACACAGTTCTACCTCCTTAGGTATATTCTATTTCAAGCATAATGTATCATCAACATCCTAAATATCAGACGTTTAGCATATGTTGTTAACTCCACCACTCTTGTCTGCTCTGTGTAGTTCAATTGATTCTTTTATCCTTTTATTGAAATCATCTCTAATATGTATTTTCTGAATTTCCCTGGTATAGCAGCTCAGTTCTAATTCTTCAGGTTATAAGGTGCTCCCTCCTTTAAAAAGCTATAACATTGTTATATCAGGCTAAAGACAGGCTGCTTTATGAACTCAAGCAAAGCAAATATGTCTTAAAAGCACTTGACACTGTCTTACTCTTAATGTGGGCATACCTTTTTTTCTAATAATACTTTTATACTTTTTTTACACTTACTTTAGTAATTCTTAAATTGCAAAGCTTTTACTATCTTTTAGCAGTTTTATAATCAGTTTCTTAAAACATGTTTAACCACAGCATAGAGGGTTGCAACAAATTCAAACTACTATGCAGCCTTTAAACACACCTTTAACCTACATATCTAAAATGCCATGATGGAGCCTAAAATGGACACTTGCTGCTCATCCAACACTTCCCAGCCTCCCTTGACCATTTGCTGTTTTATCAGAATAAGGTGTCGTGGCTGCCAGATTTTGGGAATTATGCAACACCAATTAATATTGATACTTATCAATCGCCATTGCTCATCTTTCTCATGTAATTAGAGTTCTCAACGGGCCTTAAAATTACAAGCTCAAACCCGACACAGCCCGACACACTCGCATGAACTGTGTGCCACCCCCCACGTTAACTTGGCCCGAGCCCGCGGTCCGGTCGGGTTTGTCCCGTTGAGAACTCAACATGTAAAACAGCTAACGTTACCTCTATCACCACCATGCTGTCTCAGAGGACGTGGAGGCCACAGCAGCCCCTCCAGCGAACATGTCTGTGATCTTTGCACATTTTCCAACATCTACAGTGACATTCTTCTCTTAGCACGCAACTTCTCCGCACCCAATTTCTTTCTCTTTGGTTGCTCCATGTTGTCACTCCTCGCGCTTAACACTTTGAAACTAGCAGAAGTTACAGGTGACAGCGCAGGGAAGGGGCGGGGCCGCGTCGTACTATATCCTGATTGACTCAGTCCACTGTCTATATTGAAGATGGGTCAATGGGCCGCCCCCTCTAAACTTTGCACTTACAAAAAAAAAAAAAAAAAGAGGAGGGCTGAGAGATTTCATTGGATTAGTCCAATGTCCTTCAAGAAAATCAACCAATGGGCCGTCGCGGTCGATAAAAATGATTTATATTATACTGTTTTGATTAAATTATGACAGCCCGGCCCAAAAATGTGCGTCGGCCCACCGGGCATTGCCCGGTACGCCAGATGGCCAGTCCATGCCTGGCGAGAAGGCATGCCAAGCCAGAGACCACAGTTTGACACTGCGTTTCATTTGTTGACGAGGGACTAAGTCATTTCAACACTTCTAAGAGTGACACCACTTAATATCTTCGAGGAGGGCCGCAGCCTTTAAATATGTGTAACCATGACACCAAAATGTCAGAATGTGACAAAATGGGAATGAAACTCAGCAGTGAACTATCTTTCTCAGGAATCGCCTTCCCTACCTTGGAGACCTACAGTGGGGACGATTTTTCTGCCACTTTGTGGCCTAAAATCTTTTTTAAGTTGCTACATGACAAAAGTTTTAACATGTCTGTGGTTAACAGGAAAGCACATTGCCAACATTTATTCTGGCGATTGTGTTAACTTCTGTCTGTGTTAGTAAGGAGACCAAAGGAGTGGGTCAAACTACAATAACTGACTGATTTAGGCAGTATCTGTCTCTCAGGTCTCCATCCACAACCCCAACCTCAGCTCAAAGTTTTAAGGCGGTGAAGAGCAGGTGTGTGGGCAAGTGAGGGTCAGGTGACTTGGGAACCTCAGAAACCACAGATGATTTCAATAACCACACAGATTTCAGACTTCAGAAACTAGCTCTGTAAATCAAAAGGACCCTGGGACAAATGAAGAAAGAGTCAGCACTGGGAATAGCACAGAAGATGTGAAGAGAATGTTATAGCTTGGCTCTTGTGTGAATACAGCTAGTTTTCACAAACAGCTTCATCAACAAACACGTCTCAAAAGTTATTCTAATCTTTTGTAACATTATGCCATCTCAAAACAAAATGGTATAATCCCTGGAAGTGGCCCCAAAGAGGGGATTCTCCCTCATAAACATGCGGATACAAACAAACAGAGAGAGACCGATATTTTCAAAATGTGCATATTGTGTATACTGACACTGCGAGACCAGACGTGACTGATTCAATACAAAAGTGAACAAAGAAAAAATATGTTTCAGGCATTTCGTAAAAAACAGAGCACAGAGACAGCTAATTAAACTATCCTATAGTCCCAGGCGCTGCTATAGAAAAAAAATAAAGAAAAGAAGAAAGCTTTTTCCTACATTTTTTAATGCTGGGACCTTGGGATTACTACATGTCTTTGCTAGTTGGATCTGAGGGGGCTAACAATGCTGCGGCGAGTAAGAAGTTCTGAAATACAGCCAGGAGCAAGGACACGCACCGATCTGAAAACAAAACAAAAGCGAGTTCTGAAAATAATGGTTCAAAAAGTGGCTCAATATTAGCTGCTTAATATTCATGCTGTTGCTGTTTTGCCTTTACATGCATTAGATAACATCAAAATGATCCTTAAAGGTTGTCTGACTGACACTAAGACTGAGCCATCTGTCAATGGAAATCCCTGCCCCCCTTTTCGGTCTTTTCACACATACACGTGAAGGAGCACCAAGATTTAAATCACACAGACGAAAATTTACTGTAACTCAAACAGGACGCTCGCCACTTGTCACCCTCACCCGGTGTTTTGTTCTGTCGGCCTCTGCCTGACACTGTGTAAATCTCACTTAATTACGAGCCACCAGCCGAGTTTACTGAGACCACTCTCCTGAGACGTGCTCCGTGTATTCTGAGCTCCTCAAAACACAGGGGCCCTGCAGCGCCTTTCTCACGCTACATGCACATTGTTGAGTGTGCGTGTGTGTGTGTGGGCAGATGAAATCAACAATGACCCCCACTAGAATACTGTTAAAGCCAACACACACTCATATCCCCTTGGCCTGTATTCAGTGTAAATCTCACTTGATTGCTCACCATGGACCCAGTTTACCATACCAATTATTCAGTGTGTGTGTGCAAGTGCATATGTGTGTGTGTGTGTGTGTGTGTGTGTGTGTGTGTGTGTTAGTGGTAATATAGAGGGATTCTAACTAACACCATCTCCTATTTACATCCATCACAATTCTGTCTTATGATTTAGTCCCTTGCTCTATAATTAGAATTCATTCTTCCTGCTTAATTACAAACACAGCGATGTCGCCTCGGGACATTTTCCCCTCAGTGTAGAAATTAATTCCTCTAAGGCAGTTGGCATTGTTCACTTATGAATCCCGGTATCATCCCTCTTCCATCTTTCTAGCTCTCATTTGTGTCATGTGGGTTATTACGAGGATAGGTTTACATGCTTTAATGCTCAACAGACAGATCAGTTTTCTCATACTGGCCAGTGCTGCAACACTATTCCCCGTGTACTGTGATCTGGTAAGATCAACAAATCGTAGTATTTTCCTTTTCCCCCTGTTTTCCTCTACTTAAGTCCCCTAGCAGGCAGGACAAGCAAATTCAGTAAAAAAAAAAAAATATCAGCAACTTCAATGATACAATGATTAATGCCATAAACAATGAGTCTGACCATTGGTATTTAACATAAAATCAATTCAACAGAAAATAATGCTCATTTGTCCATCGCAATTGTCCAGAGCCCAAGTTGACATATTTAAATGTCTTGTTTGGAGATGCATTATATAAATCCACTTGATCATTTATCAGTCTTATATTAGGAAATCATAGGCTATTTATCGGTATCTGGCTTTTTACAGTGACATGAAAGAGGAAAAAAAGAATCCGCGAATCAATGAATCAGGGACCAAAAAATGTTTATTTATTTAGTTCAAGCTGCATAGTTGGGTTCAATGTTCAAAAGAAAGTCACGGCATGTGGAAGCTGATCGTATGTTTAGGCTCGAGGGGTCTGAAAAAAAAACACAATCAAAACACAGCCTCAGCAATTTCTGCACTTTATACTGCAATATGGAGAAAATCTGCAGTCGTGTACGCCTCAGGAAAAGAGAAATACCATGAAGAATTTAAGATACAGTAGAAGGCACAGGAGAGTAGAGGGTGTTTGTGGTGATGCAAGAAAAAAATGAGAAAAAAGTAATATATGTGCAAAGTTGAGTATAAGAAGTGTGCACAGTAGGTTCATATCCAAGCCATCACTGCACTGTCAAAAACACAACTTTCTGACATATGACATGACGCCATAAGATCACATTGCAAAGGCTCTACAAATAAAGTCTGTTTCCTTTCTGACACAACTCGAAATTTGTACAATCATCCTGCCAGAAGACCTCATAAATGCACAGTATGTTATTTCTGCTTCGAGGAGCCTCTCGATCAAAACAACAGATGTAAGCAGCGTGGGGTCATGGGATCGAGCCTTCGCTGTTAAACAACGACCGTTGCTGATGAAAATCAACCAACAGGACTCTGGGAGAAATGTTCACGGACAAGGTGATGTTTTAAAGTTTTATTCAGATTACGGGAGAGTTCTTTTTCTCACCCTCTGCAGGTAAAGTAAAAAGCACCATTACCTTAAATGAAATTAAAGATTTCTCTTGGTTCAAATATTTTTGGGATAATGTGAGCACACCACTCGACTGAAAACAACAAAGACCTCGTCAGTTTGAGGCATTTTAATGCAGAAACATGACATATTATACCTTCTATATCATATTTTGCTCAATTCTCTGACTGAGCCCTTCGAGGTGAAAAAAACAAAACATGCAGCTGATCCATCATTACTGACCTTAACTCATTGGCATTGCTTTTGTAATAAAGGACAATAAAAAAACAAGCTTGTTTAGTAGCTTAGTAAAGTGTTCATTGTCACCACTTTCCTGTGCATCAATGGCAAGTGCACACATGGACAGTGCAATAAAGCAACACTTCCTTTTAATGGACACTGCATGTTCCCATATATTGTGTCATTAATCATTTCTGGGCAGGAAACACAGCAGCAAGAAATCCATGTTAACCTGTTTTCACCCCTATTCCTCCCAGGTGCGATGTCTGACAGAGTATCAACACTGATTTACATTAACATTTAAAACCTGAACTTGCCCATTGTCACATCATCATGGTCGTATCATCAGCACGGCTTGTTGCTACAAAAATAGCAGCCTGACATTTTATCAAATGATTTTTTTTTCCTACCCTATCAGGGCTAACATTTGAATCTTTATAAAATATTTACCTCAGTCTGGGACGACAGACAGCATAACAGCAAATATGACACTGATTCTGTGTTTTTAATCATTTTAACCATTAACTGAGGCAATTTTTCATTCTACAAAGAACATCATTTCAAGATACATTTTGCTCTAACAAGACAATAAAACAAATATCGACATGCAAGGGAAGCTAAGCAGCTTACCCTGGGAGTGTGCAGCTGGTCAGGGTCATGGTCAGACGGTAAAAATCAAACAGTGTTGGAACTTGACCGTCGTCAGGCCAGTCTTCAGGGGGGGTCAAAGGGCACAGATGACCCCATCCCAATGCCCAGAGGGGCCATACAAAGCATTACGATGTTTAATTTTGAGGTTAAAGGAGGAGTACACCTGTAAACGTCACTTCCTGATTTGAAATTGTGTTGTTTTGAAATAACTGACTTCCCCTTGTGTGCACGATAATCAAGTAATTGAGTAGCTATTGGAGTTCAACGTGTATTTCATTTGGTCAGTTCTGATGCACTTGAAAGGTTTTTGCCTTTACAACTACAGGTAATATTTAATTTTTGCCTACAATTCTAATACCGTAAGAATTCAGAGTCATGTAGCAACATGACATAAAGACGCCTTGTGGTTCGTACTGCAGGATAACAGCAGCAGTGTCTCTCTCTCTCTCTCTTTCTCTCTCTCTCTCTCTCTCTCTCTGTCTCTCTCAGTGTGGGCACTTATACATATATATATGTATGTATATACTCACCCTGGTTTGAACCGTGTAGTCTGTCGTGTGGGGGCACGGAAACTTTAAGCGGCTCAGAGTCCCACAGAATTACATGAACAGGAATTCCATCATCTCAACCCGTCTCTAAGGCATGAATAAGTCTTCACAGTGTCAGGGTTCATACCAAGCAAATCCTATACTCTTCAGTTACAGCTCCTGTACTTCTTCTTGTGTAAATAACCCATGAAAAATGTGGTTGTGAAGCTAACTCCCCTTAAATGCCACGAACTCCAGTGACAGCTTGGTTTAAGTTAGAAAACGTGCACGCTGAAACGGCAGCACATTCATCGTCCCATCGGGTGTAACGCGTTACAAAGTAACGCGTTACTGTAATCACATTACTTTTTTCAGATACGAGTAGTGTAAGGCATTACTGTTCTGAATTTAGTAATCACATTACAGTTCGCCAAGCTCGTTACTTACATTACATTGCTTGGTTAATCAATTTTAACAGCATGGTCGCACATATCACACACGGCGGGCTGGGGGGGCAGCCGCCGATCTGACGACTTTCTCGCTAGATTTGGCGACTTTTCAGACCCTCTTAGCGACTTCATTTCTAAAAAGCTACGAGCGACAAATTTGGCAACTTATTCAGATCATCGGGGGAAAGGCGAGAAATATATTATATTGTAATTTACATGCTGCTCATAGTAATCGTAGACCACGGCTCCTCTGCAGCAGTGCTGGACTCTCTCCCCTCCCGCGCGGCTGCGCAGGCGACAGGCCGGTGTGTGTATGGGGGCGCTGGCTGGGGCAGCAGGAGGGTTACAGATACAAACATTACTTTGAATTTGTTGAACGTAAGGAAAAAAACTTGACTGTAAGGTGCACTTTGCCTGTGTTGGAAACGTCTCCTCACCGCTGCTAACACTACCTCAAACTTTACGAAGCACCTACAGAGACAGCACGCACACACAAATCTTGTTGCTAAGGAACCGTGGACTATATAACATGAATGAGACGCCAAGACAGAATGTAACGAGTAATGTAACGAGTAATGTAACTAATTACTTTCTCCAGGCAGTAATCATGTAATGTAAGGCATTACTATTTTTGAGAGTAATGTGTAATGTGTAATATATTACTCTTTTGAGTAACGAGCCCCAACACTGCTCTTGACTGCAGACAAACCCTTGTTGCTGACCTTGTGAAAAACAGCCGACCCGTAAGTATGAATACAGAGACACAAAGTCTGACGCGGAGAGGATGTTTACAGGAATGTGAACACGTGAGTCAAAAAGATAAGGGTCTCCTGTCCTTACTACAAGTGTACTGCAGGTTTACAGCCAAACAAAACTCCAATGAAGGTTCAAAGCAGCTGTCGGTATCAATATTTATTGCAAATCGGATAAAAAGATAAGATACAAACCAAAAGCACTGTATAAAGTTACCTGGTGAAGTCAAAGTTTAGACTCCCAGCTATTTTGTGTGTGTATGCAATGACCTGTGGATGAGACTTGAAGATCCATTAACTTTCTTGAATCTAAAATTGTTGTTTTAAAGGGTAACTCCTAGGGGTGGTGAAAAAAATCGATTATTGATTAATCGTGATTAATTTTTTGATTGATTTTTTTTTTTTTTTAAAAATTGTAATACAAATTGGAGTCCTCCTCTTACTGGCTTCCACTACATGGTCGACAGTCTGGAGCCAAGATATGTTATTCCATCCGAGATCTTTTTCACGCTTAAATTGATTCCAAATCTTTACAAGGAGACAAAGCTTTCCGTGCAAGAGTCCCTCAACTCTGCTCACAGGGTAGCAATAACCTGCGATGCCTGGACATCCACAGCTACAGTCTTATAAATGACCGTTACAGCTCATTATGTCAGCAGTTAATGGAAGCTAATGTCCTACGTACTTCAGACGAAAGCTATGGATGATAGCCACACAAGCGCAAATATGTGTGAGTTTCTTAAAGCAATGGCAGACGAGTGGGGAATAGAGAAACACGACCTGGTTCTCGTCACCAACAATGCTTCTAACATGAGTCTGGCTGCTGAGCTTGGCAACTTTCTTTTAATAGTGAAAGACTACATTTAAACAAAGTAAAAAATAATAATTTGGATTTTACAGTTACACTATACAATATTGAAGGTGCAGTGAGGTGTTACTCAAAGGAGAAGCAAGATAATTCAGCAGCTGACTGATGAAAATCGAATCGATAATCGTTAATAATCGAAAATCGATTTGTAATCGAATCGAGACTTCAATAATCGGAATCGAATCGAATTAGGAAATTGGGCTGATTAACCACCCCTAGTAACTCCACCAGTTTTCGACATCATAGTACGTTGGTTGTATAGGTGTTTGGGTGTACTACTTCGTACGTGAAAAAGTAGTACCAAGCCTTTTGTGCCAAGCCAGAGGAAGCTCTACGTCATCTGATATTGCTCTCCGTGATGTCACTCTTTCTAAACTTGGCGCTGCTACATGAAATCACACAATGAGGCAGCATTATGGCACCGTTTTTGATTCAGTGTATAAGAGCTATGTTGGCGAAATAATGGGTCTTCTTCCCATCAGTACTGCAGGATCTGTGTTTGAATCGTATGTAGATAAAAGATGCCTTTGTCACAGATTTGGCAAAAGACTAACTGGAACAACGTGCAGTTCGTCCAGAATCAGCTCTTTGGACTGAATATGTGACATAGGACCTGTGTTACCTTTTTTGGTTATGATTTTTTTGTCTATGAAACAGGATGAAAGACAAAATATGATGGTGTACAAGCATAAGATAATTCGACTAAATTTAGCCTGTAATTAAAGGACGAACATTTTTTGATTAGTCAGTAATGAATGGCTAGGAGAGGAGGAGGACATATGTCCACCAGACTTCCAGCGTCTGCTCCTTCAGAACCTCTAATGATGACTGACAGGCTAGTCTGATTATTCATGGAGTGACTGTGGAGCCACAAAATAGAGCTGTGTAGACTGGGGAGATTAGGTTAATAATCTACTTTTGAGGGTAGAAATATGCCTGTGCCTTATTGGTGGGTGAACAGGTGCACGTTTTCATTCGAGAATTAAATCTCTCCTTAGTCCTTGCAGATTTCATGTTCTGTTCCGTTGATTTGTGATGATTGCCGAAAAATAACCGCCACTCTTCTGCCCTCACAGCTGACTGGGGAAGAGTGACAGGTGCAAGAGGCCACAGCTGTTAGGTGATTTGAAGAGTAACAACTTGACTATGAAACCTCTCCTTAACGGGTCGGATCGGCGCTCATGCATCTCTCTAAACTGCATGCTCTGAAAACAGATGTGAAAACAGACTGACAGACATGTGGGTTAACAATGACGTATTTAGTCAAATCTGAATGTAATACAATTATTACAAATGTATCATGCTTATCCTCATAAAAGAAGAATGAAACACATTCGTATTTTTTACAAGTTCACGTCTATCCACATCCGCAAAAGTTTATGACAGTGCTTGCATTCCAAAAATTGGAAACATTGAATGTCATATTTGCAGTCAGTTGCTGGCACATATTAATGACGCTTCAGCCTGATGTGCAGTGCTAGCTAAATTGAAATGGTTAGCTAGCAAGTGGATTAGCATTTCTTCGTGGCAATGTCACAAAATAAACATTCGATTTCTACTCAAAACCTCCCTCTAAGTCAGCTCAGTGCAGAAAGAGAGAGTGTGTAAGAGAAAAGGTGACAGGTGACAAGCCGACACCTGCATCTGCAGAAGAGTGACAGGTAACTCTCCACTTGACTACAGAGGACGTTTCTATAGTATTGATTTTTTGTCAGTGACCAAATATGCACCTTGTAGCATAACAGTTTTATACTAAGGTTAGAGCAAAATTATAACATACTGTGAGAGGCCCGGAGACCCACTTACAGTTGTGATGTCATTGTGTTACCTTGACTTTCTCCACGTCGAATATATAATGGAATATTTCAATGTTCAGTGAGTGTTTCAATGACCTGGCCTTCAGACGTGGTCCAGAAGTTTCCTGCACTTTTTATTCAAATAAGCGGGCATGTAGGCTACGCATCTTCTTTATTGTAAAAATAATGAAGATGCTTTGTAAACATCTAAATCATACTTTCTACTGTTTTAATCCACTGTACTCTTCTTAAATTATTCAGGATTAAAGCCTTACGTTGGGCTCAGGCTAACCACTGCTGTGTTGGACGCTGCTTCTGCTTGAAATTGAAAAAATAAATTGTTGTTGTGAGAGTTTGAGTCACGTTTGAAAGGATATGCCTGTTATTCTAATTTTTTTGGCCCCCTTATTGTTGACTCCTGCGGCGTTAATCCACGGGGAGGCATTTCTCATAAAATCACAGTTTATCTTTCTTGGTTAGCTGCGTCTAAGATAAACGTTTAATAATGAGGACGGGCTTCCCGCTTCGGGGAAACCACCGCTCCTCTCTTTTTGTTTCCTACCAGCAGTTCTCTTTTATCTGCTGTACAGCATTTACAATAACAAACACAGTAATTAGCCACTCCAACCTCCAGGCTACAGAGGAAGAAGAAAGCCTTTGTGGTGGCTGTATTTTGGCCTCCGAGTGCTCGCACAGGTCGGTTCACATAACCTCGTTTTTTGGTGCGGAGGAACCGGTCAGTGATGTTTTTCTTTCCTTCATGGCCGCGCGTGTGCAGCTCTGAGCTGTAATCTATGTCTGTGTCTCTTTAGCACTTTGCATTTTGGCATCAGATTCAGTTTGGAGACCTCCACAAAGTGGATAGAGTGATTTTTTTTGTCACCGAGAGTTGGCAGGTACATTAACCATCAGCTGGAGCCCTGTTAATGCTGTAGAGCGTTTCAGCTTTCCATTACAATATCCATATATCTTGGGCTGAGAGGAATTACATACAGGATCAAAGGAGCATTTGTCTCCCTGGTTTAAGGCAGCGATGTCCTCTTGACTTACATCCAGTTCACCTTATTACAGACCTTTAGTCCGCGGTAGATAAAGATAAAAGAGAAGAATAATAAAATTCTACAGGACAGGCGAAACAGGATTACATATAAGAGACTGACCGACTACATCTGCTTCATAAATCGTGACGGGTAATTGGCAATGCAGAATCATGCCTCCAATATGGCGGCAGTGTGTGCGTGCGGGCTTTTAGAATTTAGCGTAACACTTAAGCGGTAAAGACAGATCAGTCAAAGTGTAACTAAAAATAGCTCAGGTCACTCATTGAAATTCCCGATGGCACAGCTCCAACGTAAAGGAACATGTGGAAGAGAAATGAATCCACCGGACCCCGTTTAATTTGTGCGTTAGGAAAGATAACAAAACTGCACTTTGTTTAATTGGGCACATTCGATCAGAGAAGCAAAGAGATCCAGCCACAAAACAAGCCACGGTGAAAAAAAACATGAACTTTCAATTTCCCGTGTGCGCTTGTTAAATTATAAGACGGTGTTCAGAATCAAATAAAGGTGGCAGAGTTGTAATTTCGTGGCTAAACTGTGATTGCATATTTTTTGAGGAGCAAGAGGAGATGGAATAGACAAGAGTTTGCACGAGGTGGGTTTTTTTTTCCGGATGTAATAAACAAATGAACGTATGAAATCACGTTTTTAGAAAAAACACAGAAGGTGGAGGAGCTCTCTGTGATGAGATGGAGGAAGATAACAGCTTTGTGGAAAAAATACATCTCAGTATGCAGAGAGCCAGATGGAAGGAGAAATAGAGGGGGTAGTGTTTGGCATTGACATATTTGTTTGTTGTTCTGTCTGTTGTTCTTTTCCCTCAATTTTCTTTTTTCTCTCTCTATGGAATTGAGACAAGGAAAAGCAAAAGAAAGTTACACGAGTTGTTGTAAAGGTCAACTGGACAACTCTTGAACCATGAGTCTAAATGTCGATATCACACACTGTTTTCGTTTGTAAAGTTTTTAGGGTTTAAGCTCTCTTCAGGTCATGGCTATGTTATCCCGGACGTGCTAGTGTTTTCTCAGGATCACAAGTTAATTGCTCCATTATCTCAAGAAAATGAGCTTTGTTGTCGCGAGATAATGAAAAGACAAACAGCGATTCCTCTTATTATAATGTTTTTTTTTTCTGAGATCAGAAACTACACTGTAAATTTGGATACTTTACCTTAAATAGGTCAGCGAGCCGAATACCTCAGAATTAACAAGTAGCCTATTAAATTTAAGTTGTACAATCTAAAAAGCTTGAACAACTTGAAATTATTAGTCTACTTCACACGGTAATTTTGAGGTATTCCTTGATTTTCAAATGTCAGCTCCAGGAGGACCCAATTCTGATGAACACATCAGGCTGTTCTAATATACTTTATTAAACCTGACAAACATCCACCAATGTGAGAAGTTTCTTTTTCATTTCCCCAATGCCAAGAGAATTATTCCGGTTGTAGCCTACACTGTAAAATATGACAAATTAACAAGTAAAGTAGATTAGTAATTTGAAGTTGTTTCATGCAACTTGCATTTAATAGTCTGTGTAGTAATACAACTAATTTGAAAGTCAACTTTTAAAGTTTACAGTCTACTAGACAGTTAAACAACAGGCTCAAGTTGACCGCTCTATGTGACCCTATCCCTTATCCCTAATTAGTTCATTAAAAGTTTACACAGTTTGCTTTGAAACTTAGCAACCCCACAGTGGAATGTGTAGTGGTCCACTCTTACAAAGTCTTTTTCCCCTTGATAAACTATCGTGTTATCTCCAGCCATTGGCCTTTTGTTTTCTCAAGATAGCAAGACAAATTAACTTGTGATCTCGAGATAACCGGCGTTAAAAAAATAATTGCGAGAGTGGCCGTTCTCGGCTTAAATGAAGGACTGTTATACCAGTTGTTCGTCCTCAGATTTACATGAACAAGGTGGCGCTGGAAACTTGGTGACATATATATATTCCAGTGTTTATGCCAAGTGTTTATGTGATAACACTAAAGAGTGTTGTATGATATGAACACTTTTTCAAGGTAACTCATATATGAACAAATCGTAACAGCATGCCAGCGAGCCAAGAACATGCTAATGCTAGTCAGAAGTTTGGTCGCTTACTAAATAAGTGAACACAGTTAATCCAAGAGACTCCGATCTCTTCAGTGTCTGTGGACCATATCTCTTTCATTTTAGAGTTCACACTCTGACAGAATGATATCTAGGTGGATGGTGAGGCACAGCCAATCATTTGTTAAAGCTTTTCCCAGGATTGGACTCACTGGCTTTCCAAAACTTTTGCTACAATTGGTCAACAGCGCAAAGACGCTTGTCAAAGTTCACCTGAGTTAAACCTAACGTGAGAGACTCACAAGGATGGATTTTACCTCTGCAAGCAAATCTGTTGATGATGTTAACTTGAATCATTCAGCAACGCATTTTTGCTGCCGAGCCGAACTCAAGTAGGACTTTGAACTCGATTAAGACATGATGCATTATTCTTAATTTATTGCTTGGCAACACTGCTCGCATGGTATTTCATTTCATTTCTTTTCCTCATTTTTAACTTTTTTAATTTTAACGGTGGCGCCACAGCAGACTGTCTATGGTCACTCAGTGAATATCATTTGTCCAAAGGTGATTGCTGCTTCAGGTGAAGTTTGAATAAATGATGTGAATGTGTCGATTGATATTCCATGAACTTCTCCGCTTCAGGGGCGCTCCAGAGTATACTTCAACCCCACATCCATACCAATGAAGGACAAAGAACATAATGAAAACTTCCTTTTTCTCTTGTTTTGTACCAGAGATGAGTACTTTAATGATATTAATATGTATCTCCCACACATATCAAAACCATACTACCATAGTATGGTGAGAGAGTTTATTCTGTACTACTATAAGTTATACAGGATTTTTGACATGGTCGATTTTTTACTATATGCAAAACAGAGACTTCAACACAACTTTCCAGCGACCATTTCTGCTTAAATAGCCTTTAGATTACCCCTTGCTGTAGACAGCCACAATTCAGAGAAAGTTACAGATTTCATCTTTAACTCTCATGTTCAGGTCAGATTTGTACTGTTTTAATGCCTTTTATCAATAAAATAAATTAAACACATTTTTCACAGTCTTTCCGCATTGCCCACAAGCAAGAGTATGGCTGTGTACTGTATGCGTCATCTTCACATTAACAACTAATGCTTAATTTTCATGACAACTGCCACCGTCATATTTATTTTCTAATACATATGCAATGTGCTTTTGAATATTGTTTTTATTACCATTCCTTTTCTGCAGTCATGAAGTCCTCATCAGCCCTTGAAATATGCTACCCTTGTTTTTTATGCCAGTATTAATTTAGAAGCAGTGACACAACCACAATGTGACCTTTAATATGACCTTTAATATTTGCTAAAGTATCTGCAGAGGATACAAAACCAGACACACTGTCATTGACGCAGAACTGCTAGATTTGCTCAAATGCTGTTGGCATTTCAGCAGTATTACGGAGAAGAGGTGAGCACATGATGATGACTCAGTATGTCCTCTCTAGAAATACCTTCTAATGGTCAAAAACAGATTTGTCAATTGTGAGTGGGTGAATGAATTAATATTTAATTGAAGGTAAGGTAAGGTCTGATGTTAACAGGTTAAGAGATCAAATGGTCCTTTTCAGCCAACCATCTGAAAAGGACCATTTGACCTCTTAAATGCTGAATCACACAAGTTGTAAAGCAAATAATTGAAAAGAACTCACATCTACTACTTAAACAATGTCATGTTAGATCAAAAAAAGTCCCAAATGCAAGGCACTAAGGCCGGCAGGTTAAAAGAACATAAGTCCACAATCCAAAATGCAAGCAACAAAAAGACAGGCAAAGAAGAATCTAAGAAAAGTAAAATAGAAACTAAGAACAAACCAGAAAGCTACAGGGAACAAAGCAGAACCTTGGAACTGACATAGGATTGCCGACCACCCAACAAAGAGTGAAGGGAAACACAAACTTCCGTTGATTTACTAATCAAACACTGGTGTTCAGAGACTAAAGACCAGGAAAAAGACAAAGACGGGAAGTGAAAAGTGAAGCATGATACACAATGAGAAGCTTTCAACATAAAACAGGAAATCACAAAACTGAAACTTAGTACCATGACAAAAAACAATATCCTCTCTTTGTTTGTTTGTTTGTTTTCTTTTTTGTCACACTTTTGAGTTTATAACTTATTATTTTGTTTAACATTTGTGTTTTTTTCCTCTACACTGATCTTTCTCCTCTCTTAACTGTTGTGTTCCCAAAGGTACAAAGGTAACACACACACAAATCTTCAGGATAAAGTTGACTAATCTCAGTTTTACCAATTTATTCTGTCAACCAACATGCTAACATTTTGACCTATAGTGGCCTTTATCAGAGCATCAGTTGTGTACTACCTTTATATGTTTGGGTATCCAACAGCTGGAATATATGACTTTGGTTCAGCATCACAAAATAAGATTCTGTGTCACTGGATTCATTCATTTTAGCACATACTCATGCCTCATGCGCTGTACTGCCTTTATACTGAAAAAGACTCTACGTTACATAGTGCACGTCTCATTTGCACAGTCTTCGGTACAATTTTCTCTATTCTCAGTGTTTTTCACTGACTTTCGTAATTTGTATTTCATTTGCCCGAACGACCTCCATTTCCAAGAGGTCAGCACAAACAAGGCTCAGCTATAGCATGACTTTATTAGTGCATTTGCAATACTGGCAGACTGTGTGCTCCTCTTATTACCAGTTCACTTCACCTTGTGTGTGTGGGCCACATGTGCAAGCATTGTGCTGCTCTGCGGGCAGTGAAATTAGTGTTATTCAGAAGAGGATACGGTTCAGATAAGGTCCACAGCAGCAGGAGAGCTGCAGCCTCAAGCAGCTGCGCGGAGAGTCGGGAGCGCACCAAAGAGTAAAAGCTTGTTGATTCATCGTCCCAGTAAAATGCAGTGTTTGTGAGTGTTCGAACAAACTGCGGACAACATTTTTTTTTTCGAGATGCCGGCAGCATTGACTGTCACATCCACGGTCACAGCTGCCAGTAAATCCAAGAGCTATTTGTTGGCAAATGAGAGCAAAGTTCCTCAGATACAGGTGACTCTGAGATGGTGAATACCTCCGTCGAAAGAAAGGAGAATGAGGGTGGCAGGATTTCCATCGCCTGTTCCAGGGTCTGTGCCAACGTGTAATCTGTGCCAGACACGTCTGCGTGTCCTCACAGATGCTGAACAATGGATCTACCAGCTCTGCACATAGTTTTGTCCAAGGTTATTGCAAGTTTTAAAGATGCAGATGGATTCAGTTTAATTGATCTTAATGATTTCTAAATTAATTTGGGTTGCACTTTATTTTGTGTGAAGTAGCAAACAGATGTGGGTGATGTGGTTTCATTCTAATGAGCAACAAATTCTGTTGGATAAATGAACTTCTAAGCTATCAGGTCGATGTTGGTAGCATTACATTTGATGTCTAATTACAGCATTATTTGGTGGCAAAGGGTGTACAGGATATTCTACATTCTCTGAGGAATAACAGACTCTATGAACTCACATATCTTAACTTCATGCTGCACTGAGAGCAGACCTAAGCACGGTTGTTCTCTCCAGCCCGGGGGGGAGCGGAGTGGAGTGGCTGTGACAGAGACACAATTCACCCTATTACAAGACGCTGTACCATCGAAATGATTTTAAAGCTGTTATTCTAAGTTAAAGAAGTTACATAATGCTGCTGCGATTTTAATTAGACTACGGTTAGATCGCAGTAATAGACATATCTAATAGCATTAGACAACATTTGACATTCGAATATTCGAATAGGACTTGTTGTGTAAGTATAGTATCCACGCGATCTAATTTGGCACGACATGTCTAATCTTGTCTAATTGGATACAAAATATGGCTTATTGTGTTATTAGCGTCAAATAAAATGAACTGTGACCATGACTTTGATCCATAACTACAGTATATACCTCATTCACAATAAATAGACTGCAAGCTGCAATAGGTGGAGTAAGATTTATGTTTGAACTTAGATAGTATACTCACAGTACATGGCAGGAGCCCAGTAATCTATAACAGTAGACAACAACAAACCCAGCCAAGGATGACTTGAATTGTTTGTATGGATTTACTCCAGTTCAACATCTGCCACAGGGCTAATCACAAACGTCAGTGAGGCAGTTCAACAGATCCATATGTAGTTTGTATGATACGTGAAGCATGAAATTACCTCCTCATTAGTCACCGCAGGGGAATCCGCATGTTTCTGTTCCTCTTTTCGTTTTGTGCAAACACAGATTACAAGAGAAAAAACAAAGCTTGGGGTTTTTCTCCATCCCTCCACACAACCAAGGTAATCTAAGATACAGCCCTTGCCAAGTCCTCGATAGACCAGCAGGCAGACACACAGGCAGGCAGACACCAAGAAAAACATGTTTTAAAGGGATCAGCATGTACCCCTTACCTCTCATGTGTCGTCCAGGATCCAAATCTGAGGCTTAAAATTAGTTGTGAATTGTTATTATTAAGACCTCATTCATCTGGATAAAGTTGTCTGAGTCTGAGATACAGACTATAAAATAAGAACAAAACGAGCACACTGCAGAAATAAGCTGCATGTGTAATTCTTAATTAGTTTTAAACTGTATTTTTAAAAACACAGCGCAGTCTACAGAATAAAATGTTGGCATGGCATTTTACACTTCTGCAAACCACAGATATGTTCAGTGTGTACATTTCAGTGTCATATGAACATTTCAACAATTCTTGTCATACCACATTCACATTACATGTATGACCTTCAAGAAGACACGGTAGTGATGGCAACGGTGTGACAACCGGACAAGCCAGATGCCAAACCACAGTCACCGCTCAAGATGGCATTTGAACATTTGTAAGCACAAAAACCACTGGATGTTTTGAACAAGACGTCAGGTTATTTTCCAGCGGTGTTAGTGGCAACAAAACTGGATGTTTCTGAGAAGGCATCAGGATTATTTGCCTGCAGAAACGTGGGTCTTTTTAGCTGATGTTACCAAGACGATTTCCAGCCACTTTTGAAGTGACAGAAAAGTGTTTAATGTCACAACATTAAATAGAAAATTGAACATGAAGAAACTAAAGGTTGCAACATATTCAATGTAAAGTTTCTACATATTAGTGAAATTCACAAAAGCACATTGCGAACATTTATTCTGGTGATTAGGCTGTAAAAACTAGCCATTCATGCTTTTCCAGTCTAGTCTAGTCTGATTGCTTGATGTAAATGCTTATAAAAACATTTGTTGTTTTACTTACACATGATTTATATGTAAGACAAGCAATAGTACTTTTGTTTCGTCAGGGTAGGAGTACCAGTCTGGGAATAAACTGCAGCGTGCCGCTACCAGATATCTTTTAGCGTTCGGCCATTACAACACCATACAGATTTAAATGTTTTCACGAAGCAAACAAACAACGACAAGGGGTGAAAAAATGTCAGTGACCTCCAGGACAGGGAGGTGGTAGGAGCACTGGGACTCATCCTGTTCCACTCTAAACATCTAAAAGTGATTAATCCCTTGGCTGCCCTCTCCTTCAGCTGTGGGAAAAATTCCTTGGATGTCACAAGGGGAAGCTTCTTCCTTCCGGGCACACACAGAAAGTGTCAGGAAACTCCACTAAATTCCCCAAGTTTTAGCCTCCGAGCAGCAGGTTAAGGATAGCGTTGCCAAATGAGAAAACAACCTAGGAGCTGTTTCTCAATCCAGCCTGAAAAAAACGGACATCTTCGCTCCTCATGCTATAACAAATCACCAGCTCCTGTCCTTTTGTTTTCGTCAATGATCTGTAGCTGTCTGTCACTCTTTACCAATCTGCAACTGATATTAGTTCAAGGCAGACGTATGAATGACCCCAAATAAAATACATATTCATCAACAGAAATGAATAAATGAAAATGACAAATATCACTGAAATGAACACTGTACCAAACAGAGAAAAAAATGGAGTAAACAATCATAGTCAGTGGTGCAAGGTGCCTTTTATTTTAATGCTTTCTGTCAGCTTAAACACATGACCATAGAGAGTAAACACATTCATCAGCTCTACACTTAATGTGACTTTAATGCCCAAGGTTTCTGCTCACTCCCCTCTTCATCTGAATCATTCAAACTGCACAGATAAAGAGGTATACCAGCTATCAGCAGGAAGCAGAATTTAGAACTTCTTCCAGCTCTCAAAAAAGTTCATCACAAAAGCAAAATCCTACAGCTAATTACTCCAAATACTAACAAAAATGTTTTGTGAAATAATGACTCAAGAAACGAAGGTAACCTCTGATGCAGGGAGGAAGGTGACATCATTTGGTATACAACCAACCAAGCCATTCTAAAAAACAACTTTACTTACAAATAGTACCTTTAAGCGGAACTTGAACATTTGCTGAAAAACAGGCTCAATGGGTATCACACAGAGAAAAAAACCTTGAATTCAACATGGTACAAACATGAACCTATGAAATAAAAACACTGAATGTAATGTTACAGCCAGAGAAGTGAGAAAAAAGTGGATATTTTCAACAACAATGTATATGATGAAGTTACATAACAACTTTTGTTTAATATATCCAATGAATACAAACACTTTCAAATAAAAAAGTATCAAGGAAATTGAAATAATCTGCCTTGGGACGACATACTGTCAAAATAACTTAAAAAGCGGGTATTTCGTCTCCGAATGCTCTACTGCATTTAGCGGCCACCATTTTTCTATTTAGGATCAAAGACTAGTATCTGCATGTAGGACTACACATAGTCAGAATTTGGTTATAAGGAAAAAATCATCAGTGGCAATATTCTTTTTTCTTATTCCCAAGAGTCTTCCTTCTGGGGTAAAAAAAGAGAAAGAAAGATTTGTTTACATTAATTTGATTAGTGTAAATATTGTGCAACAACTACATCAAAATGAATGCATGTTGCCATGTATCCTGAAGGTTTCTCATCTTAATCCAGTAAAAATTAAGCGATTGCTGATGCTTAAAATACATGACAATCAAAAAAATCAATACATTTAGCTCAGAGGGCCAAACTTAAATAATAATAAGAAATAAAAAAGTATTAGGTGTACATCTATAGGATTTTGCAAGGTCCCATGAATGTACTGTCTTATTGTTTGTTTGTTTAGATTTGGGCACTCTCCATTATCACGTCAGAAATCCTCCCTTGCCCTCTTCATTTTCGTATTCTATCTCATTTATCTGATCAAAACAAATGTAAACAGCTGATTGATGGATAATAAATATCAGCATCTTGAGTGTAATCTCTAAACTTGTGATGGACCAACCTTATTGACTGACCACAAAAAAATCCATAGTTAGTCTCACTGAGTGACAAGATCAAAACATTTCCACAAGAAAGCAACAAATCAGCTTTTGCTTTCATTGACCTTTGGCCATCATATCATCACATCATGTCATCAAAACAATCATTAAAAACACAAACAAAATTGTGAAATGTGTGACAGAAAGTGTAGCAGGTTCAGTATAATCTCAGCAAGTCTTAAGCACAGTGCCAACATCAAGAGAGCAGGTTTAATGAGAAAAAGATCATTTAGATAACAAAAAAACACCAATTTGAATGAACCAGGGCTGAACAGGAACTCAAAGAGCTCCTTACAGTTTCACTCCATGTATGGTCTTCTCAACCTGCTTTTCCTAAAATTAGACACAACAAGCATATTTTGAGATTACATAACACATGCTACATAGGTGCAAGCACTTTCTTTCTGCTGATCTGGCTGTTCGGTACACACTAATGTGCCTTTAATGCTGCTAATGCACATGGCAGCAGTATTGAATTCCCCTTTGCAGTGAAGTCACACTGGAATTCACACCCCATTCATTTCAATGACCAAGTTGACAAGATACATTTGCTTTCTGTCGCTGCTCGAGGCAAAGCTCCATCTGGTTTAACTTTGCTCTGCGGAACATTGTGACTCACCATTGCTCAGCCAATTTGAGAGAGAATGGGATTGAATTCATATTTAGGATGTAATAATAGTTTCTCTTTACGCTTGTTTTTATGCTGTAACTGCAGTTTGAGGGAACACAAGCACAAGCAGCCCGAGCGGAGGGATGCTTCGTCGCAGGCGGTGAGCGCAAAGACTATAATGAATTAAATAAAGTGTTTGATAAAAAGATGAATTTATTTCCATCTTGGGGAATAACATTCACGCTAGCTCTAGCTGTTCCAGTCATACCTCTTTGTCACCACTGTGCAAGATCACTCCATCCAGCCAACACTTGTCTAACCGCAGAGTTGGCTTTAAAAGAAAAAGTCAGTTATGTCATACCATGCCTGAATGAAATTTCCTGTGAAGGAAAGCAGCTATTACACCCACTGTTGTCAACTATTCGAGAAAAAAAATTACCGATGATCAACACCCCAAATTTACAGGAAATGGAAAGAGACAAAAGTGCAGAAGTGTTTTTTTACCTCAATACACTCATTTTGAAACTGAAGAAAAAGAGAGGAGAGTGCAGATAAGACTGAAAAATATGGGACTAAAGTTTAACAAAGGGAAACAAACACATCTTCTTGCAGCACTTTTGGCGGAGGGTGGAGAAGGCTTGGATGAAGAAAAGGGTGTCACTTTGTGTTGAAAGGTGGTGCGGACAAACTGTAAGGGCTAAGATGAAAACTGTTTTTGTACATCAACAACCTTCAATATATGTGATTTTAGACTTTATAATGGAGGATCTTTGTCAGGTCAGAGATAATTAGGATGGGGAAAAAATCAAAATGTCACCAAAATGATTTCAAGGAAGCATTTTGATTTTTTTTAAATGAAACAACTGAACTAAGGGTGACAGTGTCAGCTAAAGATAAATCAATCTTACCTGACTGAGATCAAATCATTTATATGATTTTTGAGACATCAGAAACTTCTTTTGCTAATAGCACCGTTAGCCCACTGTAAGTCACTAGTAATATATTACTATCTTTGCAAACCTAGCTTAGAAACAGCAGGCTATTCTAGCTAGCCGGTTAATCTGTTCACCTTATGTCCTACATTCTGATTCTACATTAGCCCACATGCTAATCTCATCTATTAACATATGTCCTTCAGATGACTCTTACTTAGCCTTAGTTTTAAAGCATGTTATACATTTTAGGTCGTGGCTTGAAACTCACAATTTCACAACTGAATCAGCAGTGGCCAGATTCAGCTGTGTGAGCATTTTCATTTTTTTAGTTAACATTCCTTGGTGCAAATAATGTTTCATTACATCAGTTAATACATTAAAGTCTTGGGAGATAGAATGGGTCATTTTCTTGAAATAAATAAGAAATAAAAAAAGAACAGTGGGGACATGTCCTCCGTGTCCCAAATGTAAATAAAACCTATGGATATAGGTGATTAAGCAAATTCTATTCCATTACAAATCAGCAATAATCCCATTTTGATGCCAAATATGGCTTCTATCTTGTTTTCACAGTCGAATATCTCTCCTGCGTGGCTCAGAAGTATCAGGCCATAAAATCTGTATCATATGAAAAGTACATGTTTTCCTTTGCTTCTCTCCATGACATTCCATACATCTGCGGCTTGTGATTTCCATCCCGTACAAATGTTTGGACAAGGCTGAGCTTTGTAACGCCGGCTAAGATCCTAAAATGACTTAATAATGAGTTAATCACTCTGTCAATATGGTAGTTGCGTGTGTGTTCAACGAGCTGCCATAAGGATTAACGCAGAGCGGACCATTAGGCCCTATCTGATTACGACACAACACCGAGGCAACAGAGTGCTGTTGTGGTCCGAGCCCGCCAAGATCCTCTGCGCTAATAGACCACAAACACAGGCCACTTGAGTTGGCCAACATTGAAAGGTTTCAGATGGCGATAATTTTCTTTTAAAACAGGAGAAAACAGCAGAGAAAAAAAAAGGTTAAACATGAGCCAGGATACACAAGAGAGAAGCTAAACCGTAGTGTGACAGCAAAACCTCCACTCAGGGGATTGTTGCTGCACAGAGATCTTGCGGCTGTTTCCTAGAACGAGTCCACATGAAGTGAAGTCCCGCTGTAAAGAAGTCAGAATGCTTCTGCTCGGCTGAAAATACACCTCGGGCAAATTAAAATGATTTAGAATGATAATTTCAGGGAAGTTATTATGAATTTTATTTTACCATAAATGTCCTAAATCAAGATAATTACCTTATCTGGTTCACTTTCTAAAAATGTTTCCTGCTAACAGAATGAATCATCAGTTTTGGTCATTAATTCCAGCGGGAATTAATCGTATTGTTCACAGGTCACATTTAAGCAAGACGCAAAGCAAAATGACAAACAGGTCAAACTCATGTATTAATCATTTTATTTTATTCATACGTGCAGGTGACCATGTTCTATCCTATGCACTTGATGCCGACCACATCCACGACATTGTGTGTGCTTTCCTGCAGGACTCATGGTCAGCCGCTCCCTTCGAAGCCCTCTCCATTGAAAACAATAGAGCCAGGAAAATTAAACTACTCTTTATTAGCTAGGAAGCCCCTGAGACCCTGTATAGCATTTGCGCTTGATGATCTGCAATATGAGAATCCTGGCGGGCAGTCGACTTCTCAGACTAACATCAGCAGGGGACTCTGTGTGCCAGATCAAGCTTCCCTAAGCTGTGCTGTTAAAACTGATTAAACTTAGATTAAGAAGCACTGCAGGTCTGTTTGATTATGGCCACCTTTACTAATGTTTGTGACGCCTCTTCTCAGGTACATGTTAGCATATATGTATTTGTGTAAGCATGTACTATACTTTGTCTCTAACATTCTATCTAATATAATAATCTGTATTTACTTTGAACACCGGGACTAAAACCACCATCAACCATCAAAGTAAATACAATAATATCAACAAATAACCCGAAGTGGCCATCCGATATGAGCGTCATTGCCAAACACAGCATTCTTTAAGCCTGGGCTTGGGCTCTCTCCAATATTTACTGTTATTTGAAGAAATTTGATCCCAGTAATGTCCAGGGGAAAAAAAGCAGCGAGTAATTTTTTTATATGTCTTCTTTTAAAGAGTTCTCTGAGGGCATAGATTCCCACACAGCAAATGGCATTGTTGGATTCATGACAGTTTGAAAAAAAGAATGATGCAGCATTCATTATGTTTTCTTTTTTTTTTTATTCCATGCATTTCACTTGTTTATCAGAAACCTGGCGCCAACATTACCCACAGTGCAGCTTGACTGTTCAGTCTGAGATTTGTAGGCTTTGCATTATCGTGGATCTATTATCAGAGTCGAATCTGGTGCCAACACTCAGCCTTACTGATAATGTGTCTTGACCTGACCAACATTGAAAAAGAGACAATTGTACAGCTGTTTATGGGACACTTTTTAAGTGATTTAAGCTCCATTGTTAAATATTGTATTGTGAATTTTTTATCCAAGGTTTAATCAATTTACATTTCCATCATGTTTACAGACTTTCACTACATTATTTTCTTGGCCTGACAAAATCAAAGTAACAATGTTATCACGATTGAAAAAGAAAATAACTGATGGCGATGGCAACCTGCTTTAAGGCACATTATCACCATCTACTCTGACGAAGCAAAAATGGAAGAAACAGAAATTACCCAAGAGGTGATGAATAATGTAAACAATATTATAATATACATATTACTAACATATTATTTAAATATCATGGTCATGGTCAATACCAGTATATCAAGCCCCCCCCCCCCCCCCCCACACACACACACACACACACACACACACACACATCAGGGCTCTGTGGCATGATGTCCATTGTCATTTTAGTGCTTATCCTTTTGTAGCCTCAAAGCGTTCTTTTATTTAACAGGCCATAAGAATAATAGCTGTTAAATTACCCTCTCTCCGCCTTCTTCCCCTTTCAGAATTATAACACAAAAACATTAACTCAGTCATTACTTTGTTGCTCAATTAATCTTTTCTTTCACTTGATTGAAATATTTTCTTGCTGCTTCCAGCCCTGAAGTCTTTGAACTCGAGGCCCACACAGTCTTTCATTTCATGAGCAGAGGGAAATAATTCATCAGCAGATAAGCTAAGCTGTCAATGAGACAAACACCTTATAGCTCCAAGAAAATGAAACCTTGAGAGGCCTGTTAGGAGCTCGAATCCTTAAAGAGGTGAATATTCATCCCAGGTCGACTGCACGCATTCTTATGTGATAAATTCCCCTTTCACACCGCAGACAGTAACTGTGCGGAGCAACCGTGAGGCGGATTTATTAGTTCAACCTTCATCACTAGTTTGGGACTCTGCAGTGCTGGATGGTTATTAAGGTGTGAATTATTGAATACATCGGCTGCTGGTATAGAGTGTGCAGGGAATTTCTTCCTGTTAGAAAGTTCCTGTCTTCACTTACTGATACCTTACAATAATACATTTAGCACTTACCAACATACACGTTATCTGCATGTTCATTTTTATTTTAAATTATACATGTGCCCTGTCTGCAGGCACTTGCGTCGTTACAATAATAGCCACTGTGTCCAAATGTCAGGCGGTCAAAGATACACTGAATATCCTACTGTGTCCCAAGAAAGGCACTTTTGTAAACAGTATTAATCCACTCTGACAAGGACAAACATGGAAAGACTAAAAGTATCTGCTTTCCAAAGCCAATTCATTAATGCTCATTGTGCATAACAATGTAGAAAAATAGTTTTTACATTGGGCAGGTCGGGCACATGACACCTTGACTCTGATGTGAGCTGGTGACCATTCCACAGGTCTAGTGAAAGCAGAAATCCTCCATCACGCTAATCTATTTTGTAAAATATTCTCGTCCATATGATGCTTGTCAACCCAAATATACAGAGCTATTTTTGAACATCTGGGTGATATCAAAGTGGATCAATTCAAAACATTTTCCGCTCAGCTTGTGATGAGTGGCTCTGTTTCCCATGCAAGAAATCAAATCAGTGATTAGTGTGACACTGAGGACAAAGTGTGTGCTTGTGTGACTCTATCATATGAACCGACCATTATTTTTTCCAAATGGTCAAATGAAAGAAGAATTATTTTTTTTTTGCCACTGTTTATAAAATCCACATTCCTTGGAAAACACTGAAAAAACATTGCGGCTCACAGTGATAGCTGGAATGTTTTCATCCAGAAATAGAGTTGAATTTAACTTTAGTAGCATGTTTTCTCGTGTCTTCATGTTCCTCATGTTGAAGTTCTAATCTTAACAGACTCAGCCTTGTTTTCTTAATGCATCATGACTTCTGAAATCTGTCTTTTCAAATTGATTAAGCAAAGTCTTCCTATGTCTACAGACACATTGCATCGATTGTGGTCAAATGCACTGTTTTTGTTGATTTTTTTCATGCACTGGTCCATTTTGGGCAATTTTGCTTCCATAACAACTGTATTCAGACTAGACAAAAAAAATAAAATCCAAAATTATCATTCAGTTAATAGGAAATAGTGCCTATTAGATACAGACATGAAATATAAGTAAACAAAAGTACACACATTCCTTACTTAAATAGAAGTACAGATACAAGACTTGAGTAGAAGTACTGATGCAACTTCTTTACTCAGGTAAAAGTACGAAAGAACAGGCTCTAAAATGTACTCATAGTACATTTTTACCCCTTATGCTGTGCAAAGCTAACTAAACCTCATGTCATATTGATATAATTCAGGAGGAATCAGTATGATGTGTGTGAGCTTTTTGTATGCGCACCAG
This sequence comes from Diplodus puntazzo, assembly GCA_963678695.2. Taxonomy (NCBI): domain Eukaryota; kingdom Metazoa; phylum Chordata; class Actinopteri; order Spariformes; family Sparidae; genus Diplodus; species Diplodus puntazzo. Next base: position 15,587,555 of record OZ023156.1, on the reverse strand, counting down.
AAAAAAATTGTTTTGATTACCGAGACTCATTTCTGGACATCAAATGGGAAAACTGAGAAAATAAGAAAATCCATGCAGATACAACAACCACACTCCTTTTCTCTCCATTCAAGTCTCCCCCTGTGTCTGTTTCCATCTCGTTACGTGGTTTCATCTCGCTATGTCTCCTGTGCACGGTATGCGCCGATAGTTTGTCTGATGATGTTGCGAAGGTGGCGCCAAAGCTTCCAGATTTATTTCTATTCATATTTTAAAGGTTTTCAGTGGTTCAGTCATGAATCATTCATAGCCTGATAAAGGACCATTTTACTCCTAGAAACATGCCTTAAATACAATCTATTTCAATAATTATTTATTTGTATTTAAGGTTGGCTGTTGACATTAATGTCTATGTAAAATATAACAACTGTTTGGAACCTGTCTTTATCCAATGTTCAATTTAGAACTTGTTCCATGGTGAAATCTATTAATAAATTAGTTAGTTAACCCATTTTTGTTCTAAAAATGTTTTGAACTTTACCATACATCGCTTTAAATGGACAGTGTGTAACAATTTAAGTAATCTATTAACTCAAATCAACGTCTTCGTTCATAAGTAAGTCC